>OX411799.1:8225885-8825885 GCA_948252455.1 Acleris cristana | reverse complement strand
TATTTTGTAATAAGTTAAGGAGTTTTTTGATCTCAAAATGTTTTTATAATTTGGAAGAGTTTTTTTCATTGCAAGAGTGAATAAATAATGTTAGCCTTTTATTATTAAATTTCATCTTTTTTATTATTATGTAAATGTGATTTTCTAAATAGACATGTAAGTATATTATTGTGTCTTGTTGCAGTGCCCTTGCAGGGTTTATGTTGAAGCTACCTACTGTATTTTTAAGACCTCTTTGTACAACATAAAGCAATAAATGATTATGACTATGACTAATAAACATAATGATAACCATACTAGAGATAAACCATACACTTGTGGCATTTGTCAAAAATCGTTCAAGCGAGGTGCATATTTAACTACTCATAAGCTAGTTCACACAGAAGAGAAACCCTACACGTGCGATATATGTCAAAAATCGTATAGGGCTCGCCAAAAGTTGATTCGGCATATTAAATTTCACATTGTAGGCAATCTTGCGATATTTGTCAAAAATCTTTTAGGTATCTATCAAATTTAAATAGACATAAAGAAATCCATACTAGAGATACACCATTAAATAAACATAAGGATAACCATACTAGAGATAGACCACACACTTGCGACATCTGTCAGAAAACGTTTAAGCGTTTTTCACATTTAACTAACCATAAACTAATTCACGGACCCAAATCCCACACTTGCGATATTTGTCAGAAATATTTTACTTATCGATCAGTGTTAGATCGACATAAGGTTATTCATTCTACAGATAAACCATACACTTGTGGCATTTGTCAAAAATCGTTCAAGCGAGGTGCATCTTTAACTGAACATAAGCTAGTTCACACAGAAGAGAAACCCTACACGTGCGATATTTGTCAAAAATCGTACTGGGCTCGCCAAAGGTTGATTCGGCATATTAAATTTCACATGGTAGGCAATCCCCACTCTTGCGATATTGGTCAAAAATCTTAAGTATCCAGGAGCGTTACATCAACATAAGGTAATTCATACTACAGATAGACCACACGCTTGTGACATTTGTCAAAAATCGTTCAAGCGTGGCACATATTTAACTGCTCATAAGCTAGTTCACATGGAAGAGAAACCCTACAAGTGCGATATAATAATATGTCAGAAATCGTGGAGGTCTCGCTCAAATTTGAATCGACATAATAAGTTAGTCCATATTAGACTGAAATCCGACAAAAGCGAGTAGTGCAACATTTTTTTTACTTCGAGTTCAGGTAGCTCGGTATAAGCTCACTGAAGTAACGTTAATAAATATTCGCAGTTCTTGCTTAGAGATTTTTTATTAATTCATGGAAAATACGAAATGACACGATTTACAATGAACAGAAAAAACGTTTTTTTTATCCATATCGTTATGTTATCCACCGACAACCTGTATTGATTGCAGATTTTTTGATTCGCATAAACAGTACGAGGACAACAAGAATCAATAGCCTAATGCCAATTCCTCGTCGCCCTTAACAAAATGTCGCATACTCTTCAACAATTAACGTCCTTGCAATTCGGACATTAAAGGCTTCGGCACACCAAACGCGTGGCAGCAGCAGCGCGTGTGCGGCGCGTCTGCAGCGCGCGACACGCGCGTCTCGGTGTGCCGGGGTTCCATTTTTTTTGTTGTTTTCCCTGACGCCACGCGACGCTACGCGCTGCTGCTGCCACGCGTTTGGTTTGCCGGAGCCTTAATGGTTGTAGTTGTTAACGATTTCTCTTGGTAAATCAGCATTAGTTCCACTTCAACACATTCGTTATGCTGAGTTATTTAGCATGATAATCTTAATATAGAAAGCTCATCGCAACCCTTAAAATACCTGCGGAAGGTGAACTCAGCATTGTTGGTTAAGTCCTACCTAACGGTACGCCGAGATACAAAACTGTAATTAGATAACTGGTGAAATAGCTTCCACGAAATCGGAACTTCAGCTTGTAAGAAACTCAATCCCTCAAGTTTTATGTACCTATTTCATTTTTAATTTACATAATTGACTTCCCTGACATCATTGACGCATATTATTTAATGACAAGAACAGAGCAATTGCTGGTAGACCACAACTTACGAATACATTTTGCAAGAACAAAAATCATAAAAAGACAAACGAAAATGTCTCTAACAAATTAATTTGAAATATAACGTTCACGACATGGAATGCATCGACAAATTCTCATCGCTTGGTACTTATAGATAGAGATACTGTCAGTAAAACTCCTTGTAATGCACAATCGCCTCATCACATTCCTGAATAGTCCTAAGCTCTGCATTCAACTCGCGCGCTTCTACCTTCTATCCCTGTCTGCGCCCAACAGGTTTTCATATACTTAACTTGCCTATTTGTATGTATGTAAATAGTTTGTAAGTAACTTGTGATGTTTATGCAATAAAATATGTGAATATGGATATGAATACTTATTACAATGAGTTCCAATGGTCATCTCTGGTCTTCATCATCAGTTCCAATTAGTGGTGCTTTTAGAATGCAAATGCTTAAGTTCTTTTTTTATTTATTATCACAATCTCTTTACGTTTGCGTATACTTAATGTTTGAAGAGTTACCTACGTCGTTTCGTCGTGCATTCGTTCAAGTCAACTCTTCTGTGGTTTTAAAAAAATATATATCTTTTAAATAATCATTTCAGTGAAACTGGTTAGCAAATCAAATTATCAGTTTAGAAATCCGACGAATCCAATTATTCAATAAGTAATTCAAAGTCGAACCATTTATTTGAAATAATTTTGATTCATTTGGTTAAGATAGCGCTGATGAGGAGTGAAACGTTAACTAATCATTGATCGTTTTTATGGTTCGATAAACGGAACCCTTATGTAACTATTAAGGGTTCCTTATACGGATAAACGGAACCTTAAAATCGGAAAGTGGATTGCTAAAATGCGTTCGTCTTGTGATTTAGTACTACAAACAGTCTCACATCAAAAATCTCTTTAAAATATAAAAGCTTACGATAAGTTGATCTCACTGAAAACCCAATTAAAGAGCAAAACGGTCTCTGAAAGTTTGTGACCGGCGTACTGCGACGAACTTTCAGAGTAGCTTACGCCTTGTGCGATATGGGGCTTCTATTGTTTTGATGATCGTGTTTGTATATCACATTAATTTGGAGTAAAATCGGACCGATTATATGGAAATAGTTTATGTTTTATTTCTCTGCAGCTTGATGAACTCTAACACTCTATATGACTGATCCATAAGTTGCGTACTTTCTACCTTCTGCAACAGTGTAGGTACTATTGTTAATCCGACAGACTTCAATTGTTAGCTGTTGTTTGCGGTGGATTGTTTGAGAATGCTGTTGTACCGCAACTGACCGCAACGATGTCTATTATCGGGTACGTATTTGAATATCGAAAGTTGAAATATCGAACGATTATGACGCTTATGTTTGAAATATCAAACGTACTTGTTTGGTAAATGTATGTAGGTTTGTACATATATTCATCAATGATATGTTGCAAATTAGCAACATCCATCGCTATGCAGACGAGAGCACGGCATACGTTACTTTGGCCGTAACGATCTCTCCCAAGCAAACCAGCCCCAGAATTCTATCATCGTAATTCCAAGTTCCATCCACATCATCTTTTCTTTCTTCTTCTTATCTTTGCTTTACTTCTTATAAATCCTTCATATAAATAAAAAAAACACGACTGCAATAAGAAATTCAACTGAAAAGCAAAACACAAGCTCTATAATATATAGAAAATTGTAAAAGCAATTTATCTACTTAATAATACAATTTATTCTATTATATACATATAACTTGTTTATTGGAAAAGGTGTTCCAGGCGGGGACAAGCCAGTCCAATTGTTATTTTTTTTTAAGAAATAGGTTTTATACTTCATTGCTTCTCCCCGCCTGCAATACCTTTACCAATATTCAAGTTATACATAGCTCTTACAATTTTCTAAAGATTATAGAGCTTGTTTTTGCTGTTCAGTTGTTTTTTATTGCAGTTGGGTTTTTTTTTAATAATTTCGTTTTCTTATTTCACTCTTTTTAATCTTTTTTAATAAAATTGGTTAAATTAATAATTACTAAGCGTGAAATGAGCTCTGGAGCTCGATTTTTTAATGCCACGAAGCTACAAGTGATAAATTACAAATGAAACTCTCTTTCTAGCAAAAGGAGTTTATTACGTATTTTTTGATTTTCCTGCCAAAATGGTAGCATCAAAGTGTTATAATATAATGTATGTATATTTGGAATAAACTATTTAGTAGCTTTCATTTTAGACCCTTATTACTATAGTAATTTTTTTTTTATTTTATTTGCCCTCCATTTTTTTTTTCGCCGACGCCATATTTAAATATTATACATATTATTATACCCTATGACACTTCGACAATTAAGACGAATCAAATGACACCTCGTATGTTAAAATCCGTCAGGCCGTTTAGTCTGCAGAGCGTGCCCAGAAATAGACATACATACATACGCTCGAAAAACATAACCTTCATTGCTTTTGTTACTAAAACGCAAAAAGTATCTAGAAAAACAACAAGTTGAAGGTCTTATTTTTAATAAGTATGTATAAACACGTTAGTCGCATAGTTTTTCTTTAAAATTAGTTAAATTAGGTATAGAATGTGCTTTCATTAAGGATATTTCTATTACTTGTAGTTTAGTCTAGTCGGAACATACTTAAACTCATCATGTCGACAATAAGTACCTGCAGCTTGCGCCATCTGTCGTCAAGTGGCAATAACTAACTAATTTTGTTAATATCTAGAAGACTGTTGATTTTGATAACTTTCGTTTACATTTCCTATAAAATATATATACTTACTTGTCTATTAATCTGAATAAGTTTAGATTTTTCGGCCGGTAGACTTCTGAAATAATGGGGTTCGGTAATTTTTTTTACATTTCTGGTCATAGTTTAGAAACTAAATGACAAAAAAATATATCTAAAGTTTTTAAATTTGCAAATCAAGCCCTTTCATATGACACCCCATTTCCAATGTTATAGTATATAGTCTTATTTATTTATTTAAAAGACAATAAATACATAAACAAATATCAGAGGACAATCTCACGCCTATTTAACTTTTACATATAAATAGTTGCGGGCAAGCAAGTTATACCTTTATAGATACCAAATTTCAATTTGATAGGTTCAGTAGGTGCTGAGAAAAACTGCTGTGACAGACAGACAGGCACCGAAGTCTCACCATAAGGGTTCCTTTTTTACCATTTTGGGTACGGACCGTACGGAACCCTAAAATAGTGTGCCGTAAATTTTTGAACAGTCCTATCGATGCCTCATCCTGGGTCCCATCATGAGACCCTAGCTTCGGGTAAAATGCCTAGTGATGTTGTTGTCTCTGTCCTATAAAAGTCTTGGATACCTACTCTCTGTAGTTATGAATAGGCTTTGAAATTAATGCACAGTACAACAATACGCCGTTTCAGACGTTACTCGTTATTTTGTTTCAGAGTTTGAGTATCTGTCCGAGAGCTGCACCGTCAAGCAGGAGCCGGCTGCGGGCGCCGGCGCGGCGGCGGAGCGCCCCGGGGGCCCGCGGGCCGGCGGGCCGCGCGGCGCAGGCGAGCACGAGGAAGCTCCTCTAACTAATGTAAAAAGTGAGGAAGCGGCTCTTCCAGTGGCAGATGTTTACTCCTGTGATAGTTGTGGAAAACATTTTAAGTTAAAGGCCTCTTTGAATTGGCACATTCAAATAAATATCGATGGAAAACTACATACTACAGCTACTTGCAATATTTGTCAGTTAAAACAAAATGAAGTCATTACAACTAGAGATGTACCATATACTTGCGATGTTTGTCAAAAAAGTTTTAAGCGTCGATCGGTTTTGACCAAACATATGCGAGTTCATACTGAAGTTTATCCTTACACTTGCGACGTTTGTAATAAAAATTTTAGGCAAATAACACATTTATATAAACATAAGTTGCTTCATACTGGAGATAAACGACACACTTGCGGCATTTGTCAGAAATCGTTTAAACTTTTCTCATATTTAACTAAACATAATAGGCTAGTGCACACAAAAGAAAAACCCTACTCTTGCAAAATTTGTCAAAAAACTTTGAAGCATCAAACGAATTTGACTCAACATATGCTAATTCACACTGGAGCTACACCACACACTTGCGACATCTGTCAGAAAACGTTTAAGCTTTTTTCATATTTAACTAAACATAAGCTAATTCACGGAACCAAACCCCACACTTGCGATATTTGTCAAAAATCTTTTGCGCATCGATCAACGTTAGATCAACATAAGGTAATTCATTCTACAGATAGACCATACACTTGTGACATTTGTCAAAAATCGTTCAAGCGTGGCATATCTTTAACTGCTCATATGCTAGTTCACACGCAAGAGAAACCCTACAAGTGCGATATATGTCAGACATCGTGGCGGTCTCGCCAGATGTTGATTCGGCATATTAAATCTCACATTGTAGGCAATCCCCACTCTTGCGATATTTGTCAAAAAACTTTTAAGTATTCATCAAACTTAAATAAACATAATAGGTTAATCCATACTAGAGATGTACCGTTAAATAAACATAAGGAAATCCATCCTAGAGATAGACCATTAAATAAGGAAATCCATACTAGAGGTGGACAATACACATGTGACATTTGTCAAAAATCGTTCAAGCGTGTCAGATCTTTAAATGAACATAAGCTAGTTCACATGGAAGAGAAAACCTACACGTGCGATATATGTCAGAAATCGTGGAGGTCTCGCCAAAAGTTGATTCGGCATATTAAATCTCACACTGTAGGCAATCCCCACACTTGCGATATTTGTCAAAAAACTTTTAAGTATCTATCAAGTTTAAATAAACATAAGGAAATCCATACTTAGAGCTGGACCATTAAATAAGGAAATCCATCCTAGAGATAGACCACACACTTGCGATATTTGTCAAAAAACTTTTGATTATCTATCAAATTTAAATAGACATAAGGAAATCCATACTAGAGCAGAGGCGTATTTAGAGATTTGGCGCTCGCGCCAGTTAGATTTTCCGCCCGATACCAGTGACGATTTTACGGTAAAACTTTCTCGGGTACCTATCAAATTCCTAGTCATATAGACAGAAGCGCATTTCACGAGTCTGCTGTGGTTTTTAGGTTAAATTCCTAATATCTGTGTAATTACTCTTATTTCTTGTGGTTTTCTTTGCTTTCGTGCTGGTATATTTGACGTTATATTGGTAAGTGTTAGGTTAAGTTAATTAGTTTATTTCTTATTTTACTTCCCATTTGGGGTTACCTATCTGAACTCCGAAAAATGTTTGACCGAATTTTGGTTCGACAAATATTATTCGACAATTATGATTTGGGTTTTTTTAAGTTTGCCCGAAAGATCACTTCGAATATTTTCATTTAGTCATAACTTATTTTGGTATTTTACCGATTTGACAAATAATCTATTCCTTATTACTGGTTTTGGCGCACAAAAAGTTGTCCAATGTAATTGAATAAAGGTTTTTCAATTTATTTATTTCCTATTACTAATTATACCTTGTATCATTTGCCCAATGTAACGGCTCGGTTTATCGCACGCTGCGCGCACGGTAAAACTCGCATTGTGGCCAGGTGAAGACGTAAAATTGTGTACTCATCACGGGCAGTAAAAAAGATAGCCCTCTATCGCATATTTACAACCCTCGCCTACGGCTCGGGTCTCAAATACCTGCGATTTCGGGCTTTCTTTCTTTTACAGCCCTTGTTAAGTAATATACTATTACTGTCCACCTGTCCGATTTTTTACGGTCCGATATAGCACGACATTAGTCGATTGTGTAGTTAAGGAATTTTACTATACTTATTTTAAACTTTGTGCAAAATCGGACTGCCGGACAGTAAAATTCCTCGTAGTGCACAATCGCCCTATCGCATTGCTGAATATTCCTAAGCTCTGCATTCAACTCGCGCGCTTCTTCATTCTATCCCTGTCTGTGCCCAAAACAGTTTCATAATATGCTTAACTTGCTTATTTGTATATAAATAGTGTACTTAAGTCACTTTTGTGATCTTGATACAATAAAATATATGAATGTGGATATGAATACTTATTATAACGAGTTCCGATTGTACTCCCTGGTCTTCATACTCAGTTTGACTTAGTGGTGCTTTTAGAATGCAAATGCTCAAGTTCTTACATAAAATTTTATAATCGCTAATATCGCCTATAATGTTTGAAGAGCTCCGTCGATTCGTCGTGCATTCGCTCATCAGATCACGCCAACTCTTCGGTGGTTCCAAAAATAAAAATACCTTTTTAAAAATAGGTAATCATTTCAGTGAAATCGGTTAGCAGAGCAAATTGTACGTTTGAAAATCGAGTTAATCAATAAGTAATTTAGTTATTTAATGTAATTTTGTATTGTTGCGAATAAATGCCTCTTTATATTTATGTTTATCTTTAACAAATTCATACCATTTATTTGTAATAATTCTGATTAATGTTAGCTGTATTTCTGTCAGCCAGTCGCATATTTGTATTTAAAAATGTGTATATATTTAGTTAATAAATATTTATATACCTACGTTTATTTATAGTATGTTGAATAATAATAAAATCAAATAATAATACTTACTAGATCAAAAAGAAATACAGTCATATGGAATCGCAAGTTTCTAAATGCCACCACTTTTTTATTATATTTGTTTATTATTTCTATCTTTAATTTCACAGTCGACCTTGATTTGAATAGCAATCGCATTGTTAAGGCTAGTTAGGTTCAGTCAGTCCTACATAATAGCAGCAGCCACACGACTAACACGACTAAGTGTTATCTTTACTTAATTGTATTTTCATTTTTAAGTACCGTAGTTTTTTATTTATTTATTATAATTTAGATAAAATTACTGTACTTAAGTACCTAATTATATCCTCACTATTCATCAATTTAATTTATTGGTAATATAACTGTAACGTATTTATAATGAAAGTGTTGTTAGTTATCTGTAAAAGTAAACTACCAATAAGAATACCTTGTCAGTGTTTACTATTTAAAGTAGCTTAATGACAAATAAATGTTATATAAATATTTAATTAAATAATATTATTTATTTCCTTCTCTTGACAGTTTGTTCGAATGCCCGCCTTTTTTCTTCGCCCCTTACTAATTTTTATTTTTTAAATCTATACAGCCAGTACAAACTGCCAGTGCCAAAAGAGGCTGATTACTATTTCATGCTTCCTTAACAGACGGCCGTCCTGTTAACGGATTGTCCCAACTCCGTCCCGGCCAATCGAACAAATTGTAGGTTTCTGTACAGTTTATTACTTAGGTACAGTCAAGGTCAAAAATAAATATCCGCACAAGGTTGCAAAAATATGTATACATAGACCTTATTGCCATAGTAATAAGGTCTGTGTACATATTTTTGAGACTGTGGTGTATACATATTGGTGACGTTGACTGTATCTAAATAATGCTATGTTGAGATAACTTGAAAATTGCAATGGAAGAGGTCACAAAAGAGGGCAGCGCAAGCAGACACGCGCAATAAATTGTATTTCCAGGCAAAAGAGCAAGCCTTCAAAAAGGGTAGCCCGACCCATAAAGATAGTGTCCAAAGCCACACAAGCGTAAGCAGTCCAAAAAAGATCTCCGACTCAACCCTTCCATTGTCGGGCGGATACGTAAACGGAGGAAGGACTTTCTCCGGCCTTTCAGCACTGGCTGGGGTAAGTAGTATCTGCGGGAGTCTAAATTCTAGTTGATAATAGAGGCATTGGTGTTTTTAGCCGGTGCGAGCCCGGGAGTACCTGGGCCCTCCATTCCCAGGTTTCCGGAAGGGATTTTCACCTCTGCCCTTTTTCTTTTTCTAAAAGTAATTAATTAACAACAGTAAACAAAAGCAAGGACTTTTGACTTTGGCTCTTCAGGCGATTACAAAAATAAAAACTCAAAAATAATAAGCTTATAAAAATCGTAAATAACTACTTACCTAGTTTAAAGTTTTGCACTCAGCAAACAATTGAATTACACTTAGTTCAAAGTCGGTTACTTCCGCGAGCTGTTCTCTTCAGTGAAGTTCACAGTGGCAGTAGGCAGCGAAGTTTCTAATTTTTTATCTGGTAAAAATATGACATATTTTTAATATACTTACAAATTATTATATTACTTATATTATATTCATTCAGCAGACGCCCAAATACGGAGTTTAATTTGATTACTTAGCTGCTATAGAAATCAAACCAAGCGTATCTAATAAAATAATAACTATTGAAAAAAAACTGTGATGATAAAAAAGATACACACCTATATAATATAACTAGCGACCCGCCCTCGCTTCGCTTCGGTTTATTTGAGTTTTCTGTAATACCCGTACAATAAACCAGCATTTATTATTATTATACATAAAAACCTTGCTCTAGAATCAATCTATATTTAAAAAAAAACGCGTCAAAATCCGTTATTTCCGTATTAAGTCTAGTAAGATTGTCTATGAATGACTTAATGTTAGCAAAAGTCCGAGGCCCTACTTTGAAAATCGAAGTTCAAAGTTACGTTAGCTCCATCCTAGTCACTCGTCATTCGAGACTAAATCGAGAGAAAGAGCTAACGTAACTTTGAACTTCGATTTTCAAAGAAGGCCCTCTAAGGTTATATTCGCGTTGACAGAGCCTTGGATCAAGAACCATTATCATACGCGTAAGTAATTCGAATGAAGAGACATTTACCTCTGAAGAAACATCAAGTTCGGAATGCGAGTGAATAACATATTTTTATTGCATGATTGTAGGTATCATCTTATATCTTTGTTGCCGAACTTAGTTTTATTCCGCGGTACATGTCTTTTCACTCGAATCACCTACGCATATGATAAATTTTCCTCTCAAGGTTCTTTCTGTGAATAAAAAACATTTTAAACATTTGATGTCATTGCGTTTACCTCGTAAAAACACCTATCTAGACTTTACCATGTGATGGTAATAGTTGTAGCGTGATGTCTGATGTTAGACAATTTATATCTCATTTTATAGTAAAAAAAAATTAACAAATTTATAACCAAATACAGAATCGATTACATTTCCTTTACAAACAGAGTCGATAATCGAAAAAAATGTATGCAATTTTCACTAGCCACATCACTAAATTTGTCAAATGACATCTGTCACAGGCACAATAATAAACGAAAAATATTTATACAAACATTATAAATTTAAATCTATAAAAAAAGAAGAACAATCTTTGGCGATGCGTGCAAGAAACAAGCAACTAATCATATTTATTGTAACAAAGCAATGTACTTAAACGAGCAGTGTCGGTGGTTGATGTGGTTTCATGGCATTATTTACCAAATAGCCATAATAATATGAAGTAAATTTTGTATTGAAGTGATACAAGTGTCACCATGAGTTCTTTTGATGATGCGGTGGCGGTGCGCGTGAAGGAGGAGCCGGCTTGGGACGCTGCGGATGACGCGGCCGCGGGCGTGCACTTGGGGCAAGAGATCAAAGTTGAGTTCGAGCTAGGCCCGGAGGAGCTACAGCCGCAAGACATCGCCTTCTCAATGACAAGTAAGTCATAACATGATGGTAAACATGTTTACCTGCAAGGGACCATTTACTTGGTGCTTTAGGATGCAGTTTGCACCAGTGGAGGCTCTAGCCCATGTAGCACTCGTGTGCAGTACACTATGACGTCCTCTAGGGTCTTTGATAGTGCGGCGCTGTTAAAATGCAACAAAAAATATGCATTGCATTTTTTATGCATTGATAGGTTTTAGAAAACTAAATAAAATTTATGTAACTTAAATGACTGGTACTGTTATAAACAACTTCCTGTATATGAAATTATTTTTATGGGGTCTGTAGTAGAGATGTGTAGATTATAAAGTAGTATTGTAAATAGTACTGAACTTACTGAATAAACATCTTTTATCTTTTTTTTTTTTTTTTTACTAATTAAATTGTACAACGAAAATAACCGTTTTTTAGAAATTCATCTTTAGTGAATTCAGTTATACATTAATAAGAAATATGTAAAACAGTGTAACAATGTTTAAACTAACATATAAATAAGTTTTAATGAACCAATTGCTAAAAGAGAAGCATTTAGCTTTTTAAGGGCACATATGCATATGCATAAATGCTCTTGTGGTGGAACCACAATACATCTACACACATATGCTATAATATATACACATATACTACAATATAAATAAACATGTATTCTAATATCTAAACATGAATATATTCAATATCATAAATATATAATTAACATGTAATAAACGACACTTAACAAACTACTAATAATATATAATCAATAAAGATATTTATAAATAGTAAACAAGAATTAACTACAGTACTTATATTTAAAACACAAATATATATAGTTTAATATAAGTACATTCTATTTTAGGATATTAACAAACATACACTTACCTTGTTTAAAACATAATTATTTCTCCGTGTCGTCAAGTAGCCCCAGTGAACAAGCGCCGCCTGCGTGGAGATAACGGTCGCGTGACGTCACCGCAGCCCGGCGGTGCGCCCGCGCCCGCGCTCGCGCTCGGCGCCAGTGTGAAATCCTGTTCGCTACTGAATGCACGTCGCTCCGCTCTGACTAAGCTTACCTTCCGCTACCGCTTCCGCCGCTTAATACTATTGTCGCGCTTGTGCTACTGTACGTTTAATTACTGCCGCATTATAGTTATACGAAGTAATTGGTGTTTACTTGGAGTCAACCTACCTTATCTACACTGGTGACCCCTACTGCGAACATTCGACGCAGCCTTCAATAAGTCTGGATAATAAAGGTGACCCGTGGACAAAACGTAAGTGCAGTGAGCATTTTATATAATGTCGGATGGCGAAGACAAAGACAGATTTGACGATGCGAAGTCCGTAGCCGCTCGAGAACATAACGGTACGGGGCGCATTTCCAATGGAGCCGACACGTTCCGTGTCGGAGTTAAGATTCCGCCATTTTGGCCTCAGGAGCCTGCCGTCTGGTTTGCTCAAGTAGAAGGGCAGTTTGCACTGTCTAATATTACATCAGATTCTACGAAATTTTATTACGTTTTATCGCAACTTGAGCATCAGTATGCAGCGGAAATAAAGGATATTATTATCTCACCACCTGCGAATAACAAGTACGACAAATTAAAAACCGAACTCATTAAGCGCTTGTCAGCTTCCAGGGAAAAGGACTTGCAGAATCTGCTGAACCACGAGGAGTTAGGTGACCGGAAGCCGTCACAGTTTCTCCGGCACCTTCGGCACAAGGCGGGCCCATCGGTTCCAGAGGACTTACTGAAGACCATTTGGACCAGCCGTTTGCCCGTAAATTTACAATCCATAATAGCGTCCCAGCCGTCATTATCACTCGATGAGCTGGCAGATCTGGCAGATCGGGTCTGGGATATCGTACCAGGCAGCGCCCAAGTAGCTAGCACTTCCAACAGTTCAGCGATGGATTCAATGGCTCACCATATTGCTGAGCTCACCAAGCAGGTGCAGGTACTTACCACGGAAATGCAAACGAGATCTCGCTCTAAATTCAGACGTGGCGATCAACGAGGCCGCGGACGCAGCGGTGGTCGTCAAGGTCGTAGCAATAGCCGGTCGCAATCGAGTTACCGCAAGTATCCCATATGTTGGTACCATTCCAAGTTCCAAGCGCAATCAACGAGATGTATCAAGCCGTGCGATTTCGGCTCGGGAAACGGACAGGGCAATCGGTAATGGCGGCCAACGATTGCCCCAGCTCCAGTCGCTTGTTTGTAACAGATCGTCGTTCAAAAATGCAATTTCTAATTGATACAGGGAGCGACCTTTGTGTATTTCCACGATCAGCATTACGCGAATATCGGCCCCAGACTAACTACCAGCTTTACGCAGCAAATGGATCAATCATCAACACTTATGGGCATGCTCAACTGAATCTTAACCTAGGTCTACGCCGGGAGTTCAGCTGGCAGTTTGTGGTGGCAGATGTCACAAAAGCTATCATTGGCGTCGACTTCTTGTCGTTTTACAATTTAATCGTTGACTGCCGGCACCAGCGCCTATTGGATAGTACGACATCACTCACAACATCGGTAATATCTGTGGCTACAGGTGACGAAGTGCTCTCAATCAAGACACTGTATGGAGATTCGAAGTACAACGCCATCTTAAGAGACTTTCCCGAGATAACACGCCCCCCGGGTATTCATCGCGAGGTGAATCACGACACCGTGCACTTTATTAAAACAACGGACGGTCCTCCGATCTACTGCAGGCCTAGAAGATTAGCGCCAGACAAATCAAGGATTGCAAAGGAGGAATTTAATTCCATGCTCAAGAATGGAACTGCCCGGCCGTCATTAAGCCCCTGGTCGTCTCCCCTTCACCTAGCGCCCAAGAAAGACAACAGCTGGAGGCCGTGCGGCGACTACCGGCAACTAAATGCACGGACGGTTCCAGACCGATACCCAATTAGGCACATCCACGATTTCGCACATAATCTGGCTGGTTGCAAAACTTTCTCGACAATTGACCTTGTCAAAGCTTATAACCAGATCCCGGTTAACCCTGACGACATAGCAAAAACTGCAATCGCGACACCATTTGGGTTATATGAATTCCCCTATATGACCTTTGGCCTCAGAAACGCCGGTCAAACCTTTCAACGTTTTGTGGATGAGGTCACAAGGGGAATGGAGTTCGTGTTCGCGTACTTGGATGATTTCCTCGTTTTCTCCAAAGATGAAGAGACTCACGAAGATCATCTACGGCAATTATTCACAAAACTTAAGGAATACGGTATCGTCGTCAACCCTTCAAAATGTGTATTTGGAGTGCCGGAAGTTAAATTCTTAGGATATCACATTTCGGCAGGGGGTACAAAACCGCTAGAAGACAAGGTGGAAGCCCTTCAATCATTTCCAGCCCCCAAAACAGTAAAAGAATTACGAAGATTCCTAGGAATGATAAATTTTTACCGCCGGTTCATCCCAAACGCAGCACAAATTCAAGCCCCTTTACACGAGTTGCTGACAGGCTCTGTAAAGGGATCACACCCTGTGGACTTAAAGGATCAATATCTGGAAGCTTTTAACAATTGCAAATCAAGTTTATGCACAGCAACTCTTTTAGCTCACCCATACTGCAATTCACAACTCGCCCTTGTGACGGACGCATCTAATACGGCCATGGGCGCAGTGGTCCAGCAGAAGAGAGAAGACCAAGACACATGGGAACCACTAGCCTTATATTCAAAAAAATTAAGTACTACCCAGCAAAAATACTCACCCTATGATCGGGAGTTGCTGGCAATTTATAACGCCATTAAATACTTTAGGCATATACTAGAAGCGCGAGTATTCACAATCTTCACGGACCATAAACCCCTTTGCTTCGCCTTCTCATCTAACAAGTCCAACTGTTCACCGAGGCAGTTTCGTCACCTTGATCTCATTTCGCAATACACGACAGATATCCGACACATATCAGGGATAAAGAACGTCGTTGCCGATACATTATCAAGAATAGAGGAACTAGAGAAGCCAGTCGATTTATTGGAATTAGCAAAGTCTCAAGACGAAGATGAAGAGCTAAAACAGATTGTTAGCGGTGCCGTGACTTACAACATCAACCTCAGAAAGATGACAATTCCTGGGACAACTACTGAGCTATACTGCGATGATAGCACTGCCAAACTCAGACCCTACGTAACAACCGGTTTTCGACGTCAAGTTTTTAGCAGCCTACACTCGCTCAGTCATCCAGGAATTAAAGCTTCAGCGAAACTCGTAGCTGAACGTTTTGTCTGGCCAAATATAAGAAAAGACTGTCGTAATTGGGCTCAATCATGCTTAGCCTGCCAGCGTTCGAAGGTCACTCGTCACGTTCAAGCACCATTGGGTACATACAAATTACCCAACGCCAGATTTTCGCATGTCCACATAGACTTAATTGGACCAATGCCTCCTTCGCATGGCTATCGCTACTGCCTTACAGCGATAGACCGTTTTACACGGTGGCCCGAGGCGATACCTATTATGGACATTCGTGCTGAGACCGTAGCCAAGGCCCTTCTCAACATCTGGATATCTCGGTTTGGTTGCCCAGTGAGTATTGTAACAGACCGAGGAAGCCAATTTGAATCGGCCCTCTTTAAATATCTCTCCAAAATAGTGGGATTCGTGCATCGACGTACCACAGCGTATCATCCTGCCTGTAATGGACTAATAGAAAGGTTCCACAGACAGCTGAAAACTGCCATTGTTTGCCACGATCAAGCAAGCTGGACAGAAGCTTTACCACTGGTCCTGCTTGGAGTAAGAAGCGCGTTCAAGGAAGATCTGCAAACTACTTCCGCGGAGATGGTGTACGGGGAAACGCTGAGGCTCCCAGGGGAATTTTTCCAAACCACTGGAGAAACAACAAGCGACTTCACTGATTTCACTGCGCGCTTGCGTTCCATCACCCAGCAACTTCAACCCACACCTACGTCAAGGCACGGCCAGAAGAAAACGTTTGTATTTAAGGACCTAAAGTCCACCAGCCATGTCTTTCTCAGAGAAGACGCTGTGCGTAGTCCGCTAACGCCAGCTTACACAGGGCCACATGCAGTTCTGGAACGAGGCGAGAAGACGTTCAAACTGAAAATTAAAGGAAAAACAGTTACTGTGTCCATAGACCGCTTGAAGCCGGCTTACATACTCGAAGACGGGGAAGAACGTCAAGTCGCTACAAAAACAGGGTCAACACAGGAAGAACTCAAGGTCAACAAAACAGAAAGACAGAAGGAAGGAAATGATATAAAGATAACTAGATCAGGCCGGCGGGTCCGATTCCCAGATTATTATCGCCCGTAGACGGTCTCTGGAGGGGAGTGATGTGGTGGAACCACAATACATCTACACACATATGCTATAATATATACACATATACTACAATATAAATAAACATGTATTCTAATATCTAAACATGAATATATTCAATATCATAAATATATAATTAACATGTAATAAACGACACTTAACAAACTACTAATAATATATAATCAATAAAGATATTTATAAATAGTAAACAAGAATTAACTACAGTACTTATATTTAAAACACAAATATATATAGTTTAATATAAGTACATTCTATTTTAGGATATTAACAAACATACACTTACCTTGTTTAAAACATAATTATTTCTCCGTGTCGTCAAGTAGCCCCAGTGAACAAGCGCCGCCTGCGTGGAGATAACGGTCGCGTGACGTCACCGCAGCCCGGCGGTGCGCCCGCGCCCGCGCTCGCGCTCGGCGCCAGTGTGAAATCCTGTTCGCTACTGAATGCACGTCGCTCCGCTCTGACTAAGCTTACCTTCCGCTACCGCTTCCGCCGCTTAATACTATTGTCGCGCTTGTGCTACTGTACGTTTAATTACTGCCGCATTATAGTTATACGAAGTAATTGGTGTTTACTTGGAGTCAACCTACCTTATCTACACTCTACCTATTCTTCTTCTGATGCGAAACAATTTCGTTATCATCCAAATTCTCCTCAGACGAAGTTGCGGGCACAGCTAGTCCTTGATATATTCTGTAATTATGAATAGGCTCTGAAGTGCATGTGCTTGTACAACAGTACGCCGTTTCAGACGATACTCGTTACCTTGTTTCAGGGTCTGAAAATCTGTCCGAGAGCTGCACCGTCAAGCAGGAGCCGGCTGCGGGCGCCGGCGCGGCGGCGGAGCGCCCCGGGGGCCCGCGGGCCGGCGGGCCGCGCGGCGCAAGCGGTCAAGAGGAAGCTCTTTTAACTAATGCAATAAGTAAGGAAGCGGCTCTTCCAGTCCCAGATGCTTAAATAGATTACCTTTCGAAGGAGCGTCAGTTTGCTTTTCGTAACGTACTACTAGGTTTATTGTTAGGTGCATTCTAAATAATTGTTTAAATATACCAGCCGCAAAGTTATATACGATGTCCACCAACTGGACCGGGCCGGAGCGCGTTTAAAATGTGCTTTACGATATTGAAGCATCTATACAGTAGTTAAAGTTTACAGTTCGTCGTAGAGAATGCTGCGTACGCGAGAAGCCGAGCGGATAGCAAGACTTGCAAATTGCAAGAAAAAATGTTGAACTTCTTTGTAATTCCAGCAACGGAGCGACGACTCTTCTTTAGTTGCTCGTGACTAAATGCCTTTAATTTTTAAACAGTATTTTCGATGCCTCATTGTCCACATCATCAAACGTTAGATTTTGATGTAGTTAGAGATTCTGTCGTTAACTAGTGCTGTTGTTGTCTGCATCCTATATCAGTGTTAGATATTTTCTGTAGTTATTAAAATAGTTTGAAATTAAATGAAGTCGTCAATGTTATTAGAGATGTCAAGTCATTTGTAACTTATAGGAAACTCAACCTTATTGCTGCAGAATGTCAGATTAACTTTGGACCTAAGGTGGGTCACAAATTAAAGTCTGACTGTACTAGTTACTTTGTTTCAGAGTTTGAGAGTCTGTCCGAGAGCTGCACCGTCAAGCAGGAGCCGGCTGCGGGCGCCGGCGATCACGAGGAAGCTCTTTTAACTAATGCAACAAGTGAGGAAGCAGCTCCAGTGGCACATGTTTACACCAGTGATAGTTGTGGGGAACAGTTTAGCTTAAGGACTTCTTCGATTTCGCATAATCGAGTACATCCCGAAAATAAACCTCACTCTTGCGACGTTTGTCACAAAAGTTTTAAGCATCGAAAAGTTTTGGCCGAACATATGCGAGTTCATACTGGAGTCAAACCCTTCATTTGCGATATTTGTCAAAAATCTTTTACACAACGATCACATTTAACTAAACATAAGCTAGTTCATACTGAAGTTAAACCCCACACTTGCGACGTTTGTCAGAAATATTTTAAGCATCGATTCAATTTGAGTCAACATATGCTAGTTCATACTGGAGACAAACCCTTCACTTGCGATATTTGTCAAAAATCTTTTACGCAAAGATCAAATTTAAATAAACATAAGCTAGTTCATTCTGGAGGCAAACATCACACTTGCGATACTTGTCAAAAAACTTTTAGGAATCGATCTAATTTGACTCAACATATGCTAGTTCATACTGGAGTTAAACCACACACTTGCAATATTTGTCAAAAAACTTTTACGCACCGATCACATTTAAATCGACATAAGGTATCTCATACTGGAGATACACCACACACTTGTGACATCTGTCAGAAAACTTTTAAGCTTCTCTCATATTTAGCTAAACATAAGCTCGTTCACACTGGAGACGAACCCCACGCTTGCAATATGTGTCACAAAAAGTTTAAGCAAATCGTAAATTTAAAAAAACATAAGCGAACTCATATTGGAGAGGTATTACGCATAGACTACAATTAAATCAATATACCTAAGATATTTAATTCTAGAGATAAACCACACACTTGCGACATCTGTCAGAAAGCATTTGTATCTCTCTCAGCATTAAATATAAGTCAGATATTTCATACTGGGGTTCATATTGAATCGCCGGCGCCGGTGCGCACGTGTCTCGATTTCCGATAATGCTTATCAGTATTCGAATGTTTAATACACGGAAATGGTGCGAATGCTCGCTTGGTTTGATGTCAACATATCGGAAGCCTGCCGCGAATATGCAAGACGAGTCCCTGATGTACGTACACCGAGCCATAGGACAATGTTAGCCGCCACACAGCGATTACGAGATCACAAGCAATTCCAGCCTAAATCCAACGATCGTGGTCGTCCACCGCGGCGCACAGTATGTGAACAAGATAACATACTAGAGTTCTTTGACGCAAATCCAGAAGAGAGTACTGTTCTGATGCGAAACAATTTCGTTATCATCCAAATTCTCCTCAGACGAAGTTGCGGGCACAGCTAGTCCTTGATATATTCTGTAATTATGAATAGGCTCTGAAGTGCATGTGCTTGTACAACAGTACGCCGTTTCAGACGATACTCGTTACCTTGTTTCAGGGTCTGAAAATCTGTCCGAGAGCTGCACCGTCAAGCAGGAGCCGGCTGCGGGCGCCGGCGCGGCGGCGGAGCGCCCCGGGGGCCCGCGGGCCGGCGGGCCGCGCGGCGCAAGCGGTCAAGAGGAAGCTCTTTTAACTAATGCAATAAGTAAGGAAGCGGCTCTTCCAGTCCCAGATGCTTAAATAGATTACCTTTCGAAGGAGCGTCAGTTTGCTTTTCGTAACGTACTACTAGGTTTATTGTTAGGTGCATTCTAAATAATTGTTTAAATATACCAGCCGCAAAGTTATGTACGATGTCCACCGACTGGACCGGGCCGGAGCGCGTTTAAAATGTGCTTTACGATATTGAAGCATCTATACAGTAGTTAAAGTTCACAGTTCGTCGTAGAGAATGCTGCGTACGCGAGAAGCCGAGCGGATAGCAAGACTTGCAAATTGCAAGAAAAAATGTTGAACTTCTTTGTAATTCCAGCAACGGAGCGACGACTCTTCTTTAGTTGCTCGTGACTAAATGCCTTTAATTTTTAAACAGTATTTTCGATGCCTCATTGTCCACATCATCAAACGTTAGATTTTGATGTAGTTAGAGATTCTGTCGTTAACTAGTGCTGTTGTTGTCTGCATCCTATATCAGTGTTAGATATTTTCTGTAGTTATTAAAATAGTTTGAAATTAAATGAAGTCGTCAATGTTATTAGAGATGTCAAGTCATTTGTAACTTATAGGAAACTCAACCTTATTGCTGCAGAATGTCAGATTAACTTTGGACCTAAAGGTGGGTCAGAAATTAAAGCCTGACTGTACTAGTTACTTTGTTTCAGAGTTTGAGAGTCTGTCCGAGAGTTGCACCGTCAAGCAGGAGCCGGCTGCGGGCGCCGGCGATCACGAGGAAGCTCTTTTAACTAATGCAACAAGTGAGGAAGCAGCTCCAGTGGCACATGTTTACACCAGTGATAGTTGTGGGGAACAGTTTAGCTTAAGGACTTCTTCGATTTCGCATAATCGAGTACATCCCGAAAATAAACCTCACTCTTGCGACGTTTGTCACAAAAGTTTTAAGCATCGAAAAGTTTTGGCCGAACATATGCGAGTTCATACTGGAGTCAAACCCTTCATTTGCGATATTTGTCAAAAATCTTTTACACAACGATCACATTTAACTAAACATAAGCTAGTTCATACTGGAGTTAAACCCCACACTTGCGACGTTTGTCAGAAATATTTTAAGCACCGATTCAATTTGAGTCAACATATGCTAGTTCATACTGGAGACAAACCCTTCACTTGCGATATTTGTCAAAAATCTTTTACGCAAAGATCAAATTTAAATAAACATAAGCTAGTTCATTCTGGAGGCAAACATCACACTTGCGATACTTGTCAAAAAACTTTTAGGAATCGATCTAATTTGACTCAACATATGCTAGTTCATACTGGAGTTAAACCACACACTTGCAATATTTGTCAAAAAACTTTTACGCACCGATCACATTTAAATCGACATAAGGTATCTCATACTGGAGATGCACCACACACTTGTGACATCTGTCAGAAAACTTTTAAGCTTCTCTCATATTTAGCTAAACATAAGCTCGTTCACACTGGAGACGAACCCCACGCTTGCAATATGTGTCACAAAAAGTTTAAGCAAATAGTAAATTTAAAAAAACATAAGCGAACTCATATTGGAGAGGTATTACGCATAGACTACAATTAAATCAATATACCTAAGATATTTAATTCTAGAGATAAGCCACACACTTGCGACATCTGTCAGAAAGCATTTGTATCTCTCTCAGCATTAAATATAAGTCAGATATTTCATACAGGGGTTCATATTGAATCGCCGGCGCCGGTGCGCACCGTGTCTCGGTTTCCGATATTGCGTATCAGTATTCGAATGTTTAATATACGGAAATGGTGCGAATGCTCGCTTAGTTTGATGTCAACATATCGGAAGCCTGCCGCGAATATGCAAGACGAGTCCCTGATGTACGTACACCGAGCCATAGGACAATGTTATTCGCCACACAGCGATTACGAGATCACAGGCATTTCCAGCCTAGATCCAACGATTGTGGTCGTCCACCGCGGCGCACAGTATGTGAACAAGATAACATACTAGAGTTCTTTGACGCAAATCCAGAAGAGACTAACGATGACATCATCATTATGATGCAGCCCGACACGGTGCAATGTTTCGCAATACTTCGCGTGGAGTGTCGTTCACAATGAAGGGAAATATCCTTTTCACCTTCATCGTCTCCAAGAACTTATCGAACCCGAAAAACCCACACGAGTTGCTTTTTGTAACTGATTGTTAGCTGAACTGCCTACAATATTATTGAGTGAAGAAGCTACATTTGGCAGAGTAAGTCTGGTCAATACTCGTAACGAACATTTATGGTGTTATGAAAACCCTCACGAACCCTGACCGCATAATTTAACACGTATGGGCCCCGTCTTTTTAGGTCGACAAAACGGTGAAACCTACCATAATTTTTTCATCGAAACGTTACCAGTGTTGTTAGGGGATGCACCACTCGCCTCTTTACGTGGTATGTACTATCAACATGACGGAGCGCCGGTGCACTTTGCTCGCCAGGTCAGAGCTTTTGAACAGAGAGTATCCTGATCACTGGATAGGGCGTGGTGGGCCTCATGTTTGGCCTCCTAGATCGCCAGATATCACTCCATCGGACTTTTTTTGTGGGGACACGTAACTAAAGACACTGGCTCCGCAATCACAAGCCGTAACATGTTGGTTGAAAAAATTATGCGTTTAACCCAATTCGGAATTCGGAACTGCTAACACGAGTTAATGAACAGAGGCTCTACTTTGAAAATCGAAGTTCGAAGTTACATTAGCTTCATCCCTGTCACTCGTCATTCGAGAATAAATCGAGAGAAAGAGATGGAGCTAGCGAAACTTCGAACTTCGATTTTCAAAGTACGGCCTCAGTTGATTTTTATGCCCGATCCAGACTCACGCGAGTCGACGCGTGGCCGAGATACATTGATGTTATTATAAAAGCTTTACAGTCTGTCTCGTATTTAAAGACGGCGGCAGTGTATCTCGGCCTCGCGTCGACTCGCGTGAGAGTCTGGAAGGTGACTATTTTGAACGTTGTGTGCGCTTTAGCCTTGAACCTGAGAGGTAATAATTTGTAAATATCATTTGAATTATTAATCAATTATTGTAAATATGTTGATTCCACATTTTAATTTTTAAATACGCCTGCATTCAATAATAAACGGGAATAATTCACTTTAGGTATACGCCTGCATTTAAAGAATATAGTAATAATAATTCTAGGGTGCCTTTTTAACTGATTTTAATGTAACTTGTAACAAGTTTTATTTCAAAATTTGCAAATTTAAGAAATTATTAAACAATGTTCCTCCAATGACTCAGTAGTATTATTCATATTTTATCTTGAATGTAGCCAGTCCTAAGCCTGGTAGAGTATGAAGGGATTGTCATATATTTTACTCAAAAATGTTATGTAATCTAGCCATAACACCAGAAAAAAGGAGCCAGTAGGTAGAGTTCCTGGACAACTGGAAAAGTGTCCAGTAAAGTTGAGGAATTTCGAATTTGGAATCAAAAAGTGTCCAGTAGGTAAGTATGGAAATTGCATAACATATCATATTACTGGCTTTTGCCCGCGACTCCGTCCGCGTAGAAGTCGTTTATCGCTGCTCCCTCGGGATCTGTCTAATTTTCCGGGATAAAAAGTAGCCTATGTCCTTCCTCGGGACTCAAGCTATCTCCATACCAAATTTCATCTAAATCGGTTCAGCGGTTTGCGTGAAGAGGTAACGGACAGACAGACAGACTCACTTTCACATGTATAATATTAAGTATGGATTTGAATTTGGAACTATCTATACAGACCTGTGACAGCCTTCAAAAAGGCTACACAGAGGCCCTACCTACTTTGAAAATCGAAGTTCGAAGTTACGTTAGCTCCATCTCTTTTTGACGATTTAGTCTCGAATGACGAGTGACAGGGATGGAGCTAACGTAACTTCGAACTTCGATTTTCAAAGTAGGGCCTCAGGTAAGCAAGAAAAGGTCACGTGACACAAAAAATATATGAAAGTGAAAACTATTTTGACTCCATTAGGATTTCTTTAAAAAGCACCACTTTAAAAAAATGTAATTGATTAGCTTTTTTATTTAAAATCGAAATATGCGACTTTTTTAGTTTCACACCCGGCAGTAGGGCCTGCTGAACATGAAAAAATATTTTGGTACCGATCAAAGTAGGAATAAAATAGACGAACGCGTTTTCTCTCCCTTAGTGCCCACCAAAATAAACGATATAAGAAAAGTATCAAAATCGTTTATTCCTACTTTGATCGGTAATAAAATATGCAGGTTTTTTTAATTTACCGCTTTTTTTCCCATCCATCCCATCCCAACTTTGTCCAATGATTACCTTAGTAATTGCGCAGATTATATAATAAGGGTATGTCTAACTCACGTCTAACTAAAAGTAAAGGATGGAAAAAAGGCGGGAACCTTCGAATAGGAAAGGCGCGTTTTTGAGGGAAAATAATTTGTAAAATCTTTTAATCTTGTAAATATTGTTTATTCTCTCGTTTCATATAATTTTTACAGATAAGGTTGTAAATATAATTATTTAGAGGTAAGATGGGAGGCGGAAGAACCAAAAAACGAAAAAAAGATGAGGGAAATGGGTCTGCCTCGGAAGACTCCGATCAGGATACCGAAGTTAATAAGTATCGGCCTTTCAAGGTAACCAATTATTCCAGGAAATATCCCGAAACATCGCAAAGAAAGGACTTCGTAGTATTCCTTGCTCACCAGACCGCAAATACGCCTTTTTCAGATAACGACAAGGTTTCTCTATCGCAGGCCATTCGAAAGTATGCCGTGTCAGGTGTTTCGCATCTAAGGCCAATGAACAAATATAAAGTTGCAATTACTTTTGATTTGTCTAATAACGCAAATACTTTCTTGGCAAATAGCAAACTATTAGGTGAACTGGGACTCTATGCATCTATTCCTGCAGCAGATACTGAAGTGACAGGGGTTGTCAAGTCAGTTCCGGTTGGTATATCCAATAAACAAATATTTTCTCTGATCGGCAGCTCGCGCAATGTGATCCAGGTCCGGCGGTTCATGCGCAGAGTGAGGGCAGATGGGGGCGAGGTCTCGTATGTTCCTACGCAGACTGTAGCGGTAACGTTTGCTTCTACTCAGTTGCCTCAACACGTATTCCTGGACTCGTGGAGACATGAGGTAACGCAATATGTTCCTCCTGTTAAGCAATGTTTAAAATGCCAGCAGTTTGGACATATCGCCAGTTTCTGTAAAAATAACGAAGTCTGCTCTATTTGTTCCGAGAATCACAATTTTAAAGTTTGTACAGCCGATAAGGAAAATCCAGTTTGTGCTAATTGCAAGGGTAAACACATTGCCATTTCTGTGTCTTGTCCTGTGAAAAAAACCAAAATTGAGGAAAATAAAATCAAAACTCGTTCTGTCGCATATTCCGATTTATTTAATGAAAAGTCTTTTCCGCAATTGGCTGCAAGGTCCGCGGAAACTTATTTGCAAAATATGCTTAAAAGTCAGTCATTTTTGAATATGATTACACAAGTCATAATTAAATTGGTAGCCAACCAAAATGAAGCGCCTATTAATACGGAATCGATACGAGCGGCATTCCAAAATACGATTAGTGGGAGTACCCATCCTAAAACATAATGGATACTCTCAATGTCGTTCAGTGGAATGCTCAGAGTATTTCGCACAATAGGCACTCATTTACAAATTTTTTATATGATAATGACATACATATCGCAATCATCTGTGAAACCTGGTTGAAGCCTCATATGAGGCTAAAGGTTCGAGGGTTTAATATAGAGCGCAATGATTGTGGTAACAAACATAACGGTGTATGTATTATGATTAATAATAGTATTGCTTATAGTAAAATTAACACATTTTTTGATGACTCTCTTCAAAATATATGTATTCAAATAACTATTAATGGCAAACAGATTAGTATAGTGAGTTTTTATAGTCCTACAAATTGTAATCCAGCTTTTAACAAAACAAAATTTGAAAATTTCGTTCAATCTATACCCGAACCTATGATAATCTGCGGGGATTTCAATGCTCATCACACTTCATGGGGTTGTTGTTCCACTTCGCCACGTGGACGTGCTGTCTTAGATGTTGTCGATGATAATTATCTGGTATTATTAAATGATGGAACGCCCACCACTGTCGGCTCCATGACATGGCGTCCAAATGCGTTAGATTTGTCTATAGTTTCTCCTTCGTTAGCCCCCTGTTGTAGTTGGTCGGTTTACGATGATCCTCTTGGTAGTTATCATCTACCTGTAATAATTAATTTGGTTCTCAATTATAATGTTCAAAATAATAGTAATAATGTAAATAATCTTGTTAACAGTGTACATTTGCCCATCTACCCGTGCCTAAATTTTAGGAATGTAGATTGGAAAGTGTACGCTGAAAAGGTAAAACATTTGTTAAATGATTTTCAAATAGAGTCGTATTCGCCACTCGAGGCATACAGTTTGTTTTCAAAAAAAATATTGGGTGCTGTCTTTCAATCCATACCCAATCGTAGAGGAACTTCAATAAAAAGTTCTAATCATTTGTCTTCTAATAATAAAAAAGCTTTTAAAAAAAAACATAATCTCCCATGGTGGAATAATAAATGTTCTTTAGCTGTTATAAATTGCAAGCAGGCGTTTATTGCATTTAAACAAAACTTTAGTCTAGAAAATTATTTGGAGTTTAAGAGACTGCAAGCTATAAAGAAACTTATTCTTAAAACAGAAAGACAAAATTCTTGGGCTGATTTGTGCAATTCTTTTAATCGCTTCACCCCATTGTCTGTTATCTGGCGCTTTATGCGCAAATTTAATAAAACCTATGTTCCTCAACACTCCGTTGATAATAATGAATGGATTTTAGACTTTCTACAAAAATATACTCCTGATACGGTGGAAAGTGAAAATAGTTTTTCTAGTGACTCTTCTTCTAACATGCATAATAATTTCCTTACAAAACCTTTCACTCTTGAAGAATTAAAATCTGCAATTTTTTCGCGCAGGGACACTTCGTTTGGTTTGGATGGAATACCATATATGATGTTCAAGAAAATGCCAGATAGTTGTCTTATTATTTTATTAAATATTTATAATGCACTTTGGATAAGAAATGATATACCGCCTGAATGGAAAACTGATTGCATTATTCCTATATTGAAACCAGACAAACCTAGGTTTAATCCAGACTCGTATCGTCCTATAACATTGACGTCGTGCGCAGGAAAAGTCTTTGAACAGCTATTAAAACAGCGTCTTGAGTATTATGTAGAACATAATGGTCTACTTCCAGTTAATCAGTTTGGTTTTCGTAGAGGTCGTTCAGCTCGTGAAAGTATTTCTTTGTTTCATTTTGATATATATAAAAGCATCAGTAGTAACAACAAACTCATTTCGGTGTTTTTCGATATTACCGGCGCTTTTAATAATGTAAATATTAATATTTTATGTACAGAACTTTTAAATTTAGGGTTTCCAGTTAAAGTTGTGCAGTGGATTCAATTGTTTTTATCTAGTAGAAAAGTTTATGTTAAGCTTAATGGTGGTTTGTTTGGACCTCGACTGTCATCTGTAGGTGTGTGTCAGGGTGGAATTTTATCGCCTTTGATGTTCATTTTATATATACGTCGTTTAAATTTGATATTGGGACCTAGTATAAAAAATTTGCAATATGCTGATGACCTTGTTGTTTATTGGTCAGGTAATAATTCTAATCTTATTATAAATAACATTAATTTAGCATTAATTAAATTGCACAATTACTTTTCATATTTAAATCTTGAAGTTAATCCATCAAAATCGAAAGTTGTAGTCTTTGGTCAAAATTATTCTGCTATGTTGCCATCTTTATTTTATAACAATACCCCTTTGCCAGTTGTCTTACATAACAAGTTCTTGGGTGTTATATTCTGTCACAATTTGTCCTGGAAAAAATACACAGATCATTTAGTAATCAAAGCTAACAAAGCTTTCAATATCCTTAAGTCTTTGTGTGGTACTAACTGGGGGGCCGACCCCAAAATATTACTTATCTATATATATAAAAGGCAAAACTGACTGACTGACATATCAACGCACAGCCCAAACTACTGTACCTAGAAACTTGAAATTTGGTACAGGGGTTCCTTTCATGATGTAAGTGAGCACTAAGAAAGGATTTTCCGAAAATCGACCCCCAACTGGAAGAAATGGGGGGAGTAGCGGGAAACTAATTCTACGCGTACGAAGTCGCGGGCGTCCTCTAGTGCTATATAAATCTTTAGTTCGCAGCCATTTTGAATATGGGTTTATGTGTTTCGCTTCTGACTTAAAAATTGTAGATATTTTGGAAAAGATTCAAAACAAGTGTATGCGTATAGTTACTGGAGCTTTTAGAACCACTCCAATTGTTTCTCTACAAGTGGAGTGCAATCTTCCTCCAGTTGCAATAAGACTTGCTTATTTAAAAGAAAGATTTGTTTTAAAGCTTCATTCTCAAATCAACAACCTTCTTTTAAATCAGTTTTCTAATAGTAATACTCGTATGTTATGTAACTCAAAATCTTTTTACATTTTACAGGGTTTATCTGAATTTATTGATTATCTAAATCAGTTTAGTATATTTAAAAGCAATAATCACTTACCTTATTTTGATGGGTCTTATGATAGCAAATTCAGTCCTATTAATATTTCAATTGATAATGATCTTTCCAGAAAGGAACAGGTATATGAGAAATTAGCTTCATGGAATGGTTGTAAATTTATTTACACAGATGGATCAAAGAATGAGACTAGTGTATCTTCTGCAATATATGATCCTGAAATCAAAATGGGTCTTGGTTTTAAAATAGACAGACAGGCTAGTATTTTCACTGCAGAGGCAGTTGCTATCCTTTGTGCGTTAAAGCACATATTGAGGCAAAACAATGGGTCACATAAGTGGGTAATTGTCAGTGATAGTATGAGTGTATTAAAGGCTATCCAAAATAACAAAATCAATTCTAATACTAATTACATAATTTTTTTGATTAAAGATCTTTGGTCCGATCTCTATTTAAAACATCAAACAGTTGTTGATTTCATGTGGACTCCATCTCACATAGGGGTCTCTGGTAATGAAAATGTGGATTTCTTGGCTCGTTCTATTTCAGATTCTCCTCTATCTATTGATGTTAGTTTTAATCTCCCACTCCCATATACTGATGTTATCGCAATATTGAAGCAAAGAATGTACGATCATTGGAAAAAATATTGGGACTATGTTGTGCAAAAAGAAAACAAGGGTTCTTGGTATGCTGCCTTGGATATAAACTTACAATCTGTATCTTGGTTACGTAAAGGAAATATCTATCATAAGAGAAGCTTTTATAACATTATATGTCGCCTAAGGTTCGGTCATTGTCGTCTAAACCATCACTTGTATCGTATGAAAATTGTAAATAATCCTCTTTGTGACCTGTGTCGATCAAATGAGGATCAAACAATAGATCATATACTATTTCATTGCTCGTCCTTTGGCATTCAGCGCCTTGTGCTGGTGGACGAATTAATCCGTATTTACGGAGAATCACATCTGGTCCCGCGATCTGTTCAAGAATTGTTGAAAGATCATTCTACTTATGTGCCACTTTACAACTTCATTAAGTCAACGATAAAAGAAATTTAATTTTTCTCATGCTTGTAAATAGGTGTAAATATTGATTCTTTGTGTTTATATTTTATTTTTATTCGTTTCAGTCAGTATAATTTAAGTTAGGTTAGAAGAAAATAAAGTTGTAAACAATACAACTGACAGGTGTCATTTTCAGGATATTTTGCGCACGTTACAGAAGACGTGCGTGGCAAAATAATTATTATTTTCAGAAAATTATACTATTCTATTACTCAGATATGACAAAATGATATGAATATAACGAATATTGTTACTCGGATATGACGAATTCTTCTCGGACTTATACATTTACTGGAATGGATTACAACTACAGAAGTTTTATCGGATTTGACGACATTTAAATGGAAAAAATTAACACTGAAGAAGTTTTATCGGATGAGACAACATTGAAAGAATACTTTAGACGTTCAAAATAGCAAAAAAATATATGAAATGATTTCAACTTATGACGAGGCGATATGGTCTTTGATCTCAGCCTGTCCAAACGGACGAATTATATAAAAAAAAAAAAAAGTAAAGGATGTCAGTGTCATTGTCATTCATGTCATGGAGACAACCAAAATCAATAAACAAAAAGAAAAAAAACCGGTCTAAGGGATAAATGGTTGATTCCATAAATTCCATTCTGTATAAGTACTGATTTACTTTATTCTCTTAACATTGGCGAAATCACTGCAAAATACCACGGTGGACAACCATTAATGAAAAGAAAGAACTGGGGTGCGTGCAACAAACCATAATTATTGTAATCTTTGAATTGTAACAAAGAATTGTACTTAAACGAGCAGTGTTGTACTGTACTGCGGTGGTTTATGTTGTATCCTGGCATTGTTCACCAAGTAACCATATCATACGAAGTAAATGTTGTATAAAAGTGGTATGTAGTGTAGAGCTTAGAGCAGCTCACAATTCACCATGAGTGCTTCGGACGATCCGCTGATGGTGCGCGTGAAGGAGGAGCCGGCGTGGGACGGCGGCGAGGCGGCCGCGGGCCTGTATGCAGGGCACGTGATCAAAGAGGAGCTGGTGCTGGGCCCGGAGCGGCTGCAGCCGCAGGACATCGCCTTCTCACTCACAAGTAAGTCAATCTTCTCAACCACGCAGCAGTGGGCTGGGCCGTTAGTGTAAGTGTGGCGTGTGGCGAGCGAGGGAATCAAAGCACTCATTTAGACTGACAGAATTTTTAAATGAGTAGCAATTTTTATTTACTTGGTTGAGCATAGTAACGCAACTCCAACGCTGCTTCTGCATATAAGTGAGATGTTGCAAATTGGCAATATCCATTGCTAAGCATATGTTGCACTGGCCCAAAGAGATTTAATATTATAAGTACAATAGAGTGGAACATTGTCATACAAATACTGATCACAAGCATCTAGAGTTGAATAAGCAAAATATGCATTAACCTTTAATTGATGAAGTGGTTTTAGAACACTCTCAAAGTAACACTTAGGCCATAGCGACATAGAGTTCAAAATAATATTCATGACGTCTGTGAGACGTATACAACGTCCATTAAAGGTTAAAAGAATTAGAACATGTATTTCAGCGATTGGACAGTAGGGAATGCTAATTTAAAGCCAGTGATAGGGGTGTTACCAATTTGATATTGAGGTATTAATACTGATGATGGCTTGAGATTGATTTGGAACTAGTTTTTCATTTGTTCATCAACATTGAAATGTAAATTGTATTTGCATTCATTTGGTAAATAATGCATTTAATAGTAACTTTTTATTTAGTTTATAAAATGCATGAATAAAAATAATGATAGATCACAATACATCTCTCTTTATAAGCAATATTACATCTATTGAATAACAGAGCTTATAAAAACATCCTGATTTTCTAGAATCATCCATGGAAATAATGTAATAAAATCGATTTATTAAATAAATACACAATATATTTACAAAAATAAACTTACAATTAGGTCCAGTGATTTTTCCATAACATTATTTGCAATAGTGCCACGCAATGCATAACGTCGGTTAAATTCGCAAACCTCGTAAGTCCATTTTTTGCGAAAATGTTTTTTTTATTGAATCGTGTAGCCAATCACCAAACGCATCGATCTATATATTGCATTCAAACGTCAAACAAACCGTTATTTAAAAAATCTAGAAATAGAAAACCTCGTATCTTTTTAAGTCTTAAAAGCCGCCATTTTGTTACAGCGGCGACTCGTAACTCCCCTCCAGGTATGGAGTTACGTAGTATTTTACTGTTGATGTGTTTTGACAGCATGGACTTACGAGTTTTGCTTCACATGTCATGACGGAGATACGTGGTTTTCTGCATTGAAGCAGGGATATTTCATAGTTTTCGAAACATTTTAGGTATTTTGAGTAAAAAATATGATAACTTCACTATTTTTTACCTATATGAATACATAAGATTAATAAGCTTCCCTGCAACTACATGCTGTAATTTTGTTTTTTGTGTCTCCTGTAAACTTGAGTCAAATGGACTTACGAGGGTTGCGAATTTAACCGACGATAAGTTGCCATATTTCTGTGGAAATGTATTTTTTCATTTAATACACAGATAGAAGTCGAAGTAGACTAAATGACAAGTTACCTCTAGGTAACAAGTGTTAGATCACACCTTCATTTGCTATGTCCCATCTATTACTACTAAGTACATTAAATGTATTTGCTCTGGCCATAACAGTGTCCCTCAATTACCAACAATCCAGTAACTGGGATACACCCGTTTTTACCAATGTATGAAAATTTAAAAACATTTGTGGAATAGGCTTCTTGAATCAATCTCTGCAGTTATGTTATTCTGTAAAGGTGTTACAATTATGAATTTTATTAAAATTAAGAAATAACTATAATGTGTTTTTCCTGTTTTAAAGTCTGTGCGTTTGATTTCTACGCATTGAAGGTGATTTCTTTACCTTGATTTAAACCATGCGTCAGTCGTAATTCCCGTAATATAAAATCTGTGGTATTTTTATGTTTCATATAAAAACTCTAAAATACCACCTTACCTTATAAGAACAACTAGCGACCCACGCGCTTCGGTTTATGAGAGTTTTCTGTTACACCCGTAAATAATCCAGGATCTACTACACATAAAAACCTTCCTCTTGAATCACACTATATAGTGATGAAAACTACATTAAAATCCGTTGCATAGTTTGAAAGATCTGTGTGTACATACAGAGGGACAGACGGCGGGAAGCGGCTTTGTTTTATACTATTTCTTATTTTAGGTTTTTTTTTCTCTAGTCACCCCCTTGCTAAGAAAATGGCCACATATTGATTCTGTCGTTTTCTAGTGCTGTTGTTGTCTCAGTCAGTCTTATTAGTTATTTTCTGTAGTTAAGAATAGGCTTTGGAATGAATACACTTTACTATAGCCGTACTGGGTACTTTGTTCCAGGGTCTGAGAATCTGTCCGAGAGTTGCACCGTCAAGCAGAAGCCCGCTGCGGGCGCCGGCGATCACGAGGAAGCTCTTCGAACTAATGCAACAAGTGAGGAAGCGGCTCCAGTGGGACGTGTTTACACCAGTGATAGTTGTGGGGAACAGTTTAGCTTAAGATATCTTTGGCTTCGCATATTCGAGTACATGCTCAAGACAAACCCTACACTTGCGGCATTTGTCTGAAAACTTATAGTTCTCGCTCACGTTTCGATAAACACAAACTTATTCACACGGGAAAAATACCTTACACCTGCGATGTTTGTAAAAAAACATTTAAGCGAGCAACAAGTTTAACTCAACATAAACTAATTCATGATAGACCCGAACACTACTCTTGCGATGTTTGTGAGAGAACTTTTTACCGTCTAATAAATTTGAATCGGCATATGCTAGAGCATACTGGAGATAAACCCTTCACTTGCGATATGTGTCAAGAATCTTTTACGAAAGAGGCACATTTAACTAAACATAAGCAAGAGCATTCTACCCCCAAACTCCACCGTTGCGACATTTGTCACAAACGTTATCACCGTCAATCAAATTTGGTTCGACATATGCTATTTCATACTGAAAGTAGACCCTACTCCTGCGATATTTGTCCAAAATCTTTTAGCTCACAAGAAAAATTAACTAAACATAGGCTAATTCATAGCAGACCCAAAAACGTTTGTGATGTTTGTCAGAAAAGTTTTAACAATCGAGCACATATGGTTCGACATTTGCTAGTTCATACTGGAGTTAAACCCCACATTTGCGATGTTTGTCAAAAATCTTTTAGGCAAAAATCAGCTTTAAATAAACATAAGTCAATTCATACTAGACCCAAACCCCACACTTGCGACGTTTGTCAAAAAAAGTTCAAGTATCTTGTAGATTTGACTGAGCATAAGACAGTTCACACTGGAGATAAACCTTACACTTGCAACATCTGTCTGAATACGTTTAGGCTTCGGTCATGTTTAGATAAACATCAGCTGGTTCATACTGGGTACAAATACAAACCCCTCGTTTGCAATATATGTCAAAAAAGGTTTGAAAAAGAATTAGATTTAAAATATCATAAGCGATTTCATGTGATAGACAAATGCTACACTTGCGACATTTGTCAGAGAACGTTTCGAAAACACTCACTTTTCATGCGGCATAAGCTAGATCATGTTGTAAAGTCTTTGACGTAATGGTAGGGTATTCCAAAACTCTTAGAAAACGTTCAATAAAGGATGATTTACACCAAACGGCTCGCATCGCATCGGATCGGTGCGGATTTTACAATCGTTAATAGTATATTACTTAACAAGGGCTGTAAAAGAAAGAAAGCCCGAAATCGCAGGTATTTGAGACCCGAGCCGTAGGCGAGGGTTGTAAATATGCGATAGAGGGCTTTCTTTTTTACTGCCCGTGATGAGTACACAATTTTACGTCTTCACCTGGCCACAATGCTAGTTTAAGCCTCTGGCATACAAAATAACAAATGCCTTCGCTATCGTAACCTATTAGGGAAGGCGCAACCGTCAACGGCAATAGTAGGCAGGAGCGAGACTGAGGTTTACATACTTTAATGTTTAAAAAAAATCGTTTAGTGAGTAGGTAGTAGCATTTTTGTACCAAATAATCTTTTAAGTACTACTTAAGTATTTAAGGGCGGATTCGACCAAACTGGAATAAGGTCTTATACCTAGATTTAACGCTGAATTTGTATGGACTAATCTCGGATTAAGTCTTATTCCAGTTTGGTCGAATCGGCGCTTAATAATCCTATATTTTTTATGTTAAGTAAGTAGTTTTGTGTTTTTATTGATGTTGCATTGGGTTTCGTGCCGTGCAGTTTTGATTTTGAAGTTGTTAGTATGGCCAAGTGGTTTTTGAATCTGGTTTCAAACTTTGGTTGGTGGGTTTTTTACGTCATGTTACAACTAGGGCATCCTCCCGGGAAATACCGGTTCTGTAATTCCCGGGAAATCCCGGGAATTTCATATTGCCTAAAGAACCGGTACTGAAGGTTACATCCCGGTTCTCCCGGTTCTTTCCATGAGTATCACAAATATCACAATTCACAGCTGAGCGACGACGCCGGCACAAGCGGGAACATCGTACTCCACTATCCGCTTTTTGGACGGGGTGGAGGCTGCATTTAAGCTCTAAAAGAGGGGTAATTACACAAAAATCCCATAGGGTCGAAGTGTATCCATAAGGACGCCACAAATAAGATAAAATATGATAAGATAAGATACGTTTTTTTTGAAGAAAACATGCATGATATTATTGCATACTTCCAAAAAATTATATTCATATTTTTTTTAATTGTTTTATTTCTTAAATATCCATGTGTGGCGCTGAATTGAGGTAAAAATAAAGAACCGGGAAAACCGGGAATCCCGGTACTGTCCCTGCATAGAACCGGGAAATGGAATTCTTGGTACCGGGCCCGGTACTGCATGCCCTAGTTACAACATGTTCGATTTTACTTGTTGTATCATGACGTGCAAATGAACTTCAACCGTACTAGTCTGAGTTAATACTCGTCACTCAAAGCGTGCCACCAACCAATATTCGAGACAACGTAGCTTCGAAACCAAATCCGGCAATAATATTTGAAGAAACAAACTATATCTATCTCTTTTATAAGAATAAGGGTCTCCCCACATCTATCGAGTCGGAATCGGCGTTAGCTGATCCAAAACCTCTTTGTCTACGCAAAAAGAGCGAAACAAACGTCAATCGGCTCGGCCGACGCGAAACGACGTCTATCGACCGGAAATTCTTCGTTCTGTTCGCATCCGTACGACGCTGTTAGCAGCCAACCGCACGCGTTCGCATTCTTACATCGCCGAGTACCGCCGATCGGCGCCGGTGAGGGCTGAACAGTTCCGACCACGGCTACGATGAGAGCCGATTAGAGCTGGCGACAGCCGTTCAGCGTCGATAGGTGTGGGGAGACCCTTACTTATACAGATAGAGGGTTATCTGACGTCTTGACGGCAGTACGGGGCACGCGAGAGCCGACCGTAGGTTTACAGCTGCTGCGACAGCAAATCGCAGGCTACCGGGCGTCTCTGCGGCCGTACCGAGGATGAGACTGCTGAACATAGGTTTACAACCGCTGAGATGGCCGATCGGCTAAATGCGAATAGTGTGGAGTAAAACACTCGGCGAAAGCCGATTCCGCGTCGATAGGTGTGGGGAGACCTTAAGGGTGCGGCTCCACTGAGGCGGAGACGAGCGGAGCGGACCGGAGCTGTGCCAATATTGACCAATAGAAGGCGCATGCGGTCACGTCGAGCGCGCCTTGTGCACGTTAGTTTAGATTCTATTGGTTAATACCTATTGGCACAGCTCCGCTCCACTCCGCTCATCTCCACCTCAGCAGAGTCGCACCGTTAGAATACCTACGCTAGAAATATGCAGATACGTTAAACAGACTAAGATAGGGACCTAACCTGTGCCTAATAATTTGAAATCTACCTCTTTAATGTATAGTAAATTCAATGTAAACGTTCTTGAAAGAATAAATTGTGTTTAAATTAATTTGTTTTATTTTAATGCCTAATAAACGTCTACGGATTACGACGGACACTAAACTTAGTCCGTCACGTATTGAAAAATAAGTTTGTCAAAAAAATCATTTTTGGCGCATGCTTTTGTTGCCGACTATACTTTTTTTATTGCAAAATCAGCCAAATCGGTCCAGTCTTTCGGAAGTTATGCGATCACATACATTTTGGCGATTCATTTTTACGGTTCCGTACCAAAATGGTACAAAAGGAACCCTTATGGTGAGACTTCGTTGTCTGTCTGTCTGTCTGTCTGTATGTCACAGCAGGTTTTCTCAGCAACTACAAATGCTATCAACTTGAAATTTGGCATAGTTGTACAACTTGCTTGCCCGCATCTATTTGTAGTAAAAAAAATATGAAATTAATTTTATTAATAATTGAAAAGGGGTCTAGAATGGGGGGTTCAAAAATGAAAGTAGTTCGATTATAGCAAATGGGGTGTCATATGAAAGGTCTTAATCTGCACATTTCAAAACTATTTTTTTGAAATTTTTCTGTGATGTACTTTTTGATTTATAGTCAAAAATTTACAAAAATGACCGTTCCCCCCCTTTATCTCCGAAGTTTATTAATCAAAAATTCTGAAAAAAATCCTGACGTATAGATAATTTTTTATATTTTCTGGGAAAAATAAAATAAAGTGTTCATTATTTACAGTTTTTGAGAAATAACAAAAAAACTAAGAAAATCTGTATTAAAATTTAGGCTAGTCAAAATCGACCTTATTGCCTGGAAAATAAAGCTTATAACAAAATGAGTATTTTCTTTTGCGGTTACCAAGCATATTATCTTCAATACGGAACCCTCGGTGCGCGAGTCCGACTCGCACTTGACCGGTTTTTATTTATATATAGATAGATAACGTATAATGAATAGTTCTTTCATCTCAAACTTAATATGAAAATAATGATTGTATATAAATCGTTGCAAAGACCTCACTTGATCTTTAAAAGTACGTGATTATCGAGTAATCATGGTGAATTGGTTCGATTGGTTTTGTTGTGATCTTTTGCCAGTTCCATTGACGGCGACTTTAGTGGAAGTAGGATTTCTCACGTTCTGCGCTACAAATGTTTATCACAACATCCTGGCCGGATCAGATAACATGCCCGTTTCAGAGAAAACGAGCGACAACATAATCAGAGGCGTTATTCTCTTAAAGACTTCGAAAATGTTTGAATCTAAGATCCTTGCTTTTTTGGGTTCCGTAGTTAACAAAAAGCCCTTATAGTTTTGCGGTTTACCCAGAGAGTTTTGGTACTGTGTGTTGGCTACGGTACTGGTAAAACGGTGTTTTGAGGGTTCCGTACCCAAAGGGTAAAAACGGGACCCTATTACTAAGACTCCACTGTCCGTCTGTCTATCTGTCACCAAGCTGAATCTTATGAATCGTGATAGCTAGACAGTTGAATTTTTCACAGATGATGTATTTTTTTGTCGCTATAACAACAAATACAACTAACAACAAGACGTGTTTTTTTTGCCGTTTTTTGCTCGATGTTTATAACGGTAACAGGTAGACGCTTGAAATATTTAACGAATATTTAGTTGTATGTTCACTTTAAAAATAAATAATTAAATTAAAATAAAATAAATATTTTAGGGGGGCTCTCATACACAACAAACGTGTTTTTTTTTAGGTTTTTCGCTAATGTTGTATAGATAATGGTATGGAACCCTTCGTGCGCGAGTCCGATTCGCGCTTGGTCAGTTTTTTAACTCGTGTGTTTTTTTTCGTCTGTTTCATTGTGTGGTTATAATAGGTTTTTTTCAAAAATCTTGTGTGATTCAGGATCCGTTTGTGAAATATTAAGCATTAAAGTGGTAATTTTTTGTTACAGTCATAAACCCCATATGTATAAATAACGCACAAAAAATACCAAAAAAAAAAGTAAATGACTACTAAATGTACCCGGTTTAATTTGAAATGATATCCAAAAATCGATCATTGTAACTACGGCATGCAGTACCGGGCCCGGTACCAAGAATTCCATTTCCCGGTTCTATGCAGGGACAGTACCGGGATTCCCGGTTCTCCCGGTTCTTTATTTTTACCTCAATTCGGCGCCACACATGGACATTTAAGAAATAAAACAATTAAAAAAAATTATGAATATTATTTTTTTGTAAATATGCAATAAAATCATGAATGTTTTCTTCAACAAAAACGTATCTTATCTTATCTTATTTTATCTTATTTGTGGCGTCCTTACGGATAGATACACTTCGACCCTATGGGATCTTTTGTGTAATTACCCCTCTTTTAGAGCTTAAATGCAGCCTCCACCCCTTCCAAAAAGCGGATAGTGGAGTGCGATGTTCCCGCTTGTGCCGGCGTCGTCGCTCAGCTGTGAATTGTGATATTTGTGATACTCATGGAAAGAACCGGGAGAACCGGGATGTAACCTTCAGCACCGGTTCTTTAGGCACTATGAATTTCCCGGGATTTCCCGGGAATTACAGAACCGGGATTTCCCGGGAGGATGCCCTAATTGTAACCCGAATAAAGAAAATAAACACAAAAATAGTAAATGACCACCAAAATTACAAAATGACCATCAAAATTAATGGGCTCCCAGAACTCTCATTCTCCGCTCCTTCGCACCACTCGACCCTTGACCCTCGCTTCGGACGGGAGGTCGGCGGCTCGCTACCCTCGCCATCTCCCCCCTCAGCCTGGGGCTCTACTTTGAAATCAGTAATTCGAACTTCAGATCGCCCCGTCACTTTCTTGCAAATTAGTGACGCGTCGAGAGCAAAATAGGGATAGCAATAGACGAAGTTCGAATTACGGATTTCAAAGTAGAGCCTCTGGGCTTTGGTGCTCAGAGGCTTTCGCAAGAAAGTGACGGGGCGATCCGAAGTTTGAATTACAGATTTCAAAGTAGAGCCCCAGGGCTTCATGATTTTCTGGCTCCGCGCTTTGCATAATCAACAGAGGCCTTAATGTTCACGGAAAAACATAAGACTGTCGCAATCAAACTAGTGTTAGAATCATTTTTATCGATATCGATAGTTGTGTAATAGAAGAAAAAACGGTCCGCCAAATAAATAAATAAATAAATAATACAAAATTTTAAGTGAGGTTTGTATAAAATTATACGTATAGGGACAGAGATGCAGGTTTAGATGGAATAGCACATATAAAACAGTTTCGTAACTTACTATCTTACCTATGCTTATTTTAAATTAATGTAAATATATCGGCATGACTCTTTTTACATAATATGAATTGTCACAGTGATTAAAGTGACAAGGTACTAAAGTGTACACATATTTATGAACTCGACTGTGGAAATTAAAAGTATACAGAAATCGCTGAAATATTTAGGACAAGTTAAAACGTTCATGCTCGTAATTTAGCTCGCTAAGATTTGGTACTCAATTGCTAAATTTGGTGTACAGATGCAATTTAATTTGGTGGTCGATTTCTAGATTTGGGTCTCGAAGATAATTTTGGTGCTCATTAAATATTTAGCCGATAAAATAAACGAAGCACTAGGTAATGCTCATTATTTTCTTAGATTTTTCTCTTATTTTCGCAAAAGAGTTGTCATTTGTAAAAGTCACAAACCTATTTTCTTTAGGTGAGCGGCCATTCCTGAAAGTGGTAGGTAGTTATCTTGTGATAGATTTTTTCAAATGAAACATATTTTGTTATACAATGTAATACTCATGCATCGGAACCGTCGAAATATTGTTACCAAGGCGTACTTTTAGTACAAACTTACCAAAAACCTAAATCTTTTATCTCGGCTCCGATATCACTTATGCATAATTTTTTATAATATCTATTTATGTGTATTTTAGAGGAACTAAACTAAATCATTATAAGAAAATCATCCACTGCCCTATCAGACAATAATGTAGATAAAAACTTCCCCATCCCTTTTAATTTCGGCATGTGTAATTCATAAACCGCTAAAAACGGACCTACACGAATAAGATAAGGCTGAATGGACTGTTTACAGCCGCCTTTCCTGTTTAAAAAATGTAACTATAAACAATCATGGCCGGCGAGATGTCAACGTCAAATTCGGTTGTGAGGCCGCGAGCGGCGGTCCGGTTTGGAATTTGAATTGGAAAATGTTTAAATTGCCTATAAAAAAATGTTTCTTTCTTGCGAAAATCTGTGTTTTGTTTATGTTGGTCGTGACGATTTTGAGTCTTTTCGAACACTGGCGCGGCGGGAAGCGCATCGCGCGGGCTCAGCAGTATGCTGATCCTTTGGAGGAGGAATATGAAAATCAAATTATGGAGGATGAGGCTCGAATGGTGCCAGGGTTGGGAGACGACGGAGCGCCCGCGTACCTCTCCGGCGAGGACCGGCGGCTCGGCGAGGAGTCTGAGAAGAAATACGCCATGAACACGTATCTGAGCGACCGTATCTCTTACAACCGCACTCTAAAAGGTATGTTGTTTGTATTCGTTCACAGTCTTGCATATTAAAATGTTTGAACCACAGTTAGAGTATTCACGGTACGTAGGAAGGCGCTCAAATAGTGGTTGGTGGTCTTAGTTTTACTTAGCCAGTGGAGCATGAGTAGTTTAGTGGGTAATTATCATATATCATCTAGTGTACTCATATTTGGATGAGAGAAAACGTCTTATGTTACATTTAATTGAACATCACATACCATAAATACTGTTAATTGTTAATTAACAAAGATAGTTATTCATAAATAGACTTATAAAACAATAGTAAAGTTACGAGTATTATTCGAATGTAACATAATAAATATTTTGAGTTTTAACAATGATTGATTTTGCTGCAAATTTTGGAGAATTTTATCCATATATGTCAGTTTCTTTAAAATACACTCCTTGGGAAACTAGTTCCATTTGACTGTATTATATTAATATCAACAAGTTTTTGGAGTTGTTGGTGAGTCTGTGGCTCTGCCTACCCCACTCTGGGAATGAAGGGGTGAGTTTATGATTGATTGATTGATTGAGTTTTCTTCTCTTTAAAAGTATATTCACAATTCTTCAACAGGATTGCAATGATTACACTCAAGAATAGTGTTTTCTGCGCAACTTTGAAGGTGGTGCATGAGTATTTCTACAAAAAGTAACATTGTAACCTCTGCAGCAAGATGTTGAGCTGAGGATACAAAAAATAAAAAAAATATGCTTGAAGTTGTCAGTATTAGAGATGCCAAGTCATTTGTTATATTTTTAATACTACAGCAATAAAAGTGAGTATCCTTTCATACTCACCCTTAGATCCGCCATACACGGGCTGCTGCACTTTGTTGCTATCGTTCGGTTTGCACTTTCTAGAGCATTGAAACTGCAAATCGACCAATAGCAACGAAGTGCAGTCGGTTCCCAACTGCTTAAAGCAGTCTGTGTATGGCGGGTCTTATTGCTGTAGAATGTCAGATTGACTTTGGAAGGTGGGTCACAAATTTAAGCGCTGGAATGGCCGCACTCGGTAACTTGCTTTGGCAGTGGCATGCAGTGGTCAGTGGCAGACTAAGCCTGCAAGAGGCCTGAGGCTGATGAAGTAAATAAAGTAGACATTAAAATTTTATAAAAAATTTGATTTTCACCACCCTACCCACTGGGCTACTCGTCGTAACATCAGCGTATCATCCAATTAAGTAAAAGAATATATTTATTTATTCATTTCAAATAATCTTATAAGATACTGACAAAAATATAATCTGCCACAGACTTCGTCAAAGAATCAAATTTAAGCAACAACATAGGCTTTAGGTATGATATGACACAAGTAAAAACACATAAATAAACAATAAGTTAATAACATAAAGTAAATATTTAATTGGTACAAAATGAATCAATAATCTGCCGTGATATATCTATAATGCCGTTATCTGACATCAGATCGATTTTTTACTTCTGATGCTACATAAATGAGAATAAAAATCTCTTTCGATCTATATTAGCGAATTAAAAAACAATTATTTGATAGATAACGGCATTATAGATATATCACGGCAGTAATATACAGAAGACAAGCTCATAAAATAAGAGAGCATAAGCATTATAAACTACTTTAAAAAATATATGTAAATACTTTAAAAAAGTACTTTTTTATTAATATTCCTCATAGTTAATATTCTCTGCAGGGATGTATTTATTTTTTCTTTTACCAAATAAATAGTTTTAATTAAAAATATAATTTCATTACAAATGGTTCAGTTCATGGCTTGAACTTTTTTTCTTAGGCACTATTCCGCACTTTGATAGTGATAAAAAAATTATCAAGCAAGTGCTAGTCGGACTCGCGCACCGAGGGATTTTAGGGTTCCTAGGGTACCGTAGTCAACCAGGAAATCTTATAGTTTTGTGTACAAAAATAACACGTTGTGAAATATCTTGCATGAAAACATCGATGTTTTCGGGATCTTTCTATACACGTAAAGCAGGGATGTTTTTAGGGTTCCGTAGCCAAATGGCAAAAAACGGAACCCTTATAGATTCGTCATGTCTGTCCGTCCGTCCGTCCGTCCGTATGTCACAGCCACTTTTTTCCGTAACTATAAGAGCTATACTATGGAAACTTTGTAAGTAGATGTATTCGGTGAACCGCATTAAGATTTTCATACAAAAATAGAAAAAAAAACAATAAATTTTTGGGGTTCCCCATACTTAGAACTGAAACTCAATAAATTTTTTTTCATCAAACCCATACGTGTGGGGTATCTATGGATAGGTCTTCAAAAATGATATTGAGGTTTCTAATATAATTTTTTTCTAAACTGAATAGTTTGCGCGAGAGATGCTTCCAAAGTGGAAAAATGTGTGTCCCCCCCCCGTAACTTCTAAAATAAGGGAATAATAAATGTAAAAATAATATATGATGTACATTACCATGCAAACTTCCACCGAAAATTGGTTTGAACGAGATCTAGTAAGTAGTTTTTTTTAATACGTCATAAATCGTAAACCGCAATTTACCTTTCACGGAACCCTTCATGGGCGGGTCCGACTCGCACTTGGCCGCTTTTTTTTTACTCGTCTTTACCATTGTGTGGAGCGTCATTGGATATTGGAGGTAGCTAAATGACACGTTTCGATCATTTTCAGAGCTTTTTTGCAGCATGAAAGCAGCTTTTGTATACAAAAGATCACACATGCCGCCTGATGGCAAGTGGGATCTGTGACCCATAGACATTTGCGTTCTCAAAGATACAATCTAAAGATTGCAATCCCAAGATGGCAAATGCGTTGCCAACCCTGAGGACTAATATGGAATGCCTCTATGCTAGTAATTTTTCCGGCTGTCTTAACCCTGCACTGGAACACTATTTGATTTTTGCTGCTGGGTTAGGTTAAAGGATAAGCTGGTGGAAGCGATCCGAATGGACCTTGTGCAAGGTTCTACCACTCAGGGAAAACCGTTCATTTGCTTAAGCCTTTCGGCAGTTAATAATTTGATTGCCTAAGCTTTGCCCGGTTTAAGTTTGTATGATGGCAACCATTAGAATGTTGGAAACACCAACCTATTTACAAAACATAACCTAAAACCCCTTCGGTGGTTAGGGTTAACCATAGACATTAATATACTAGCGTAATAGACGAACAGGCTCCTATTTCCCGCGTCACCAAAACAGACATGAATTAATTAATGTCTTTAACGTCGTAATGTCAGCCATATTATTCAATTTAAAATGATTCTTCGAGGAATGTCATAAATACTTAATTACCCTGTCGCCAGTGTGACGCTATGTGACTCTACGAGCTCTCAAAATAGTTTCAACGGATTTTTCTTTCCTTATCTCTTTCGCCCTCGTATTCGTGCCGTAAGCGATTGCGCTCTCTCTTGCACAGACTGCACAGTCACTGTGTCTATCTATTACGCTAGTATATTAATGTCTATTGTTAACCCTAACCACCGAAGGGGTTTTAGGTTATGGTTTGTAAATAGGGTTGGTGTTTCCAACATTCTAACTCCTTACCTTTGGCTTAGGGTTAACCCCATCACCCCGCCCCGTGATACGACGACGACATCAAAGATTCCAGTGCGAACTCGCCAAGAGGTCATCGTGCATTCAATAATAAGTCGAATGTATATCAAATTAAAGCCCAATTTAGTTGAAACGCAATCGGAACAGCTAAATATTAAAACCCCTTCAATGGGTTGTGGTTATGGTTTGGGGTTAAGTGGAATTATTTCAAACGAGCGGATTAGCCGTTCTAGCAGGGAGCGGCCCGCTATCCCATTCAAGGGGTTTCGAATGGGTTTTTATAAGGATTTATTTTAAAAAGCCGTATCGCTTGAAAGCCGTTCGATTTGCTCTTTAAAGCGCTATTTGCAAGGGTTAGCCTTACCAAGGGTTTGGAATGGGTATTTCGAAAGGATTAAGTATCCAAATCCGTTTCGTATAAGTCTTGTTTGATTTTGCTTTTAAAACGCTTTATTTTGAGTGATACACAATATCCCTTTAACTTTAAAAAGCCGTTGGATTGGCTTTTTTACCGCTATTTATAAGGGTTACCCTTATACATATTTGTTTATGCAATGGATATCAATTTACTGCTGACGATCTGAGCTTTAGTTCTTTAGGTTTCCCTTATGTATTCTTATTTTAGTGGGTTATACTTCGAGAGGTAAGTATTTTAAAGGCTTTAATCGGGGAATGGGTGGTCGGTTCCTGCGTTCAAGTGCTAAGCCGTTGAAAGTGTAATGGTATTTAAAGACCAGCCGTTAAAAAACCCGACCGAAAACCCTTTCAATGGTAATTGGTTCTGGTCTCTGCTACCACCGCCGAGGGTGCGGCTCGACTGAGGCGGAGACGAGCGGAGCGGAGCACGTTAGTTTAGATTCTATTGGTTGATATTGGCACAGCTCCGCTCCACTCTGCTCAGTGGAGCCGCAGCCTGAAACAGGTCAAAAGAAATCAGGACCCGAGTAGAATACCTGTGTTCCAATTTCGGTATTCGACACCGACATATATTTGCATCAGCATTGCTAAGAGTCACTCGAGCCGCCCGGAAGATCGCCCATTGTGTCGGGAGCTTTGTAAATGCTTAATGCTTATTGTTATTCGATAAATACCTTTAAGTGGTATCATTTGCAGCAAGTCATGTGCCCCGTCCGAAAACTCACACCCGTATTCACAAATAATACTTAAGGGATCCTTCACTGAGTAAACGCACTGCGTTCCATACAGCTTTGTGATTGGTCCTTTTTGACCGACCTTTTATTTATGAGACGATTTGAACCACCCTGTGCGTTCGTGAGCACTGTGAGATCTCATAGTGACGTTTGTTAATACGGGTGTAACACTACCCTTTGTTTATAATTAAACATTTTTTTAAATTAAATTGGTACAGTCGAGGAATTTGATTGTTTACCAGTTTGACGTAATACGTCAATTTGCCGGGTTATACATATTCCACGTGTTAGTCGTGTCACGCCGGGGAAATTGCGTATTCATTTGTTCAATAAAAACATCCTTCGATTTCAAGACATTACTTTTGTTCATTACAAACGGGTATTCCCAGTAGTCGGCACCCTTTTGTCCACACTGCGGAAGACTGGGATTTTTCTTCCCAGTTGTCCGCACCCTCGAAGGAATTTTTATCCCCAGTTGCCCACACCTAATTTCTAGGGTGCGGTCAGCTGGAAAAAAAAACAGAGTTGTCCGCAGTGTGGACAAAGGGGTGCGGACAACTGGGAATAGTCGATTACAAAACACAATAATAGTAATGAGGGCGCCAAGAGGCGCCCGGCGAAGTCTTAAGAGCCAAGCTTGTCGGATCAACCGCCAGATCTCTCAACTGCTTGACTTCCTGTCACAACACGACAATAACTTCCTTTACTTGATCAAAAAAAAAAACAAAAACAAAGTTTAGTTTAGTTTTGAAAAAGTCAGAGAGAAATATGTGAATTAATGGCCGAACCCTACATTCAAACCGCGGACAGATAAGGCTTACTTCGGATTAAAATTTGACACATTTTGTATGGGCAAGTGTCAAATTTTAACCCGAAGTAAGCCTTATCTGTCCGCGGATTGAATATAGGGTTTGGCCGTAAAAGAAGATGTAGTGACTAAGATTGAAAAGGGCATGCTTCGATGGTTCGGTCATTTAGAAAGGATGGATGAAAGAAGATTAACGAAAGAGATATATACAGCGAAACTGAGTGGAAGGGTCGGAAGGGGCCGCCCTAGGCGTACTTTTTCGAATCAAATCGGAGAAATACTGGAAAAGGGCCGAATTTTAAGTACCCGAAACCGACGTGCGTGCATGACTCGATGTATGAATGTGGAAGAAGCGAAAGAGATTTGTCAAGATCGTAGCAGGTGGAAAGAAGTGGTCTCTGCCTACCCCTCTGGGAAACAGGCGTGATTTAATGTATGTATGTATGTATTTGCTCAAAGTAATTTCTCCTTGGCCATCTCCTTCTCCTGCCTTCTTTCTTCCCTTGTTATTGCAGTCTTCACTGTGCCAATTGATCATGGCTCTACAGACCGATTTACATTGGTCAAGGACAGTGGAGTGGAAAAATAGAAAGCGATTCTATTTGGATCCACTGGCAAGGCAATTTGACTCGCTACTGTCCGACCGGTTTACACAACTGTACTGTCCACTGTCTCTGTCCACTGTCACTTGTCCACTGTCCACTGCCCTTGACCAATGTAAATCGGGCTTTAGATCCCACTTACAGCCAACCTGTGTGCTCGTATGTCTCCTCCTTTCATAACTTTATTTTAAGCTTAGTTTGTATCCTTAATTAAGAGCTCAAATAGCGTCGCTTTACTTTTTCAACCTCTTATCTGATCGAATGTTTTGATAGGAAAGTAGTTTTTAAAATCCTTGGAACATGAGGGTTATTTCTATCTAACTATTCGATCAGATAAGAGGTTGAGAAAGTAAATGGACGATATGATAATATCTGTAGTGTCCCGCGATCTGGATCTCAATAACCATAACGCATGTGTCTGTTCTTAGGATATATTAAACTTGGTCATAATTCCTTGAGACTGGTAAACGTGAAAACACGATTAGAAAAGAAATCCTCGATAGTTTTATTTTTCAAACATGGCACCTTTTATGCATAGGTATTTTTGGTTGAATCTTCGAAATTCTACGATCTTAAGCGATGATTTTTGATTCAATAGTTGAGTTCTTATAACTTCTTAATCCCGGTAAACCATTTTTGTTAATATATGTTGTAGTTTTAAAGTAAACAGCATTTATTATTTGAATTTAACCCTGCAATCAAGCCCTGCCCTCTCCTTCATCTCACGTTCTTTGCGCTGAAGCACATAAATGTTACATACATACATACAATCACGGCTATTTCCCGTAGGGGTAGGCAGAGACCACTGCCTTCCACTTGATATGATCCAGACAAATTTCCCTCGCTTCCTCCACTCTCATAAGTCTCTTCATACACGTGCGTCGGTTTAGAGTCTCCTGACCTGGCCCTTTCTTAATACGTCCCCGATCTGATCGTGGAGCGTTCGCCTTGGCCGCCCTCTTCCAATATTCCCATTTACTCTTGCCTCATATGTATGTATGTATGTATGTAAACACTTTATTGTACAAAAGAAAAAAAGAGAACAATACAATTAATATAAAAATAAGTACAAAGGCGAACTTATCCCTTTAAGGGATCTCTTCCAGCTAACCCTTGAGAGATTGAGAAAAGTTAAGGTTGTGCATCGAGTAAGCAAGTGTACAAATTTATTTAGAAGAACAAATAAAATAAAAAATATATAAATATAAACAATAATAAATAAAATAAAAATACATTCAAATACCTACATAAATAGATACAGAAATATATATTAATACTTAAATATACATAAATAAACTACATTTTATGTACCTAGAGGATAGTTGATATTTAGGAGATAGAGTCATATATCTGTTTCGTTAATCTCACTTCATCCATTCTCTCCACATGACCAAACCACTTCAGCATTCGTTTATTAATCCTCTTTCATCCATCTCTCATCTTCTTTTAACCCACAACGTTCTCTTATTACACTGTTCCTAATCCTATCACACAAGTTCACTCCAACCATACTTCTCAAAGCTCTAAGTTCTACTGCATTAATTCTACTTTCATGTTTCTTCTGCCAAACCCAACTTTCATTGCCAAATATAAGACCCGCCATACACGGACTGCTTTAAGCAGTTGGGCACCGACTGCATTTGGTTGCTATTGGTCCGTTTGCACTTTCTAGAGCATTGAAATTGCAAATAGACCAATAACAACAAAGTGCAGTCGCTTCCCGACTGCTTAAATCAGTCCGTGTATGGCGGGTCTTATTGTCCGAATTAGCACCCCCAACAATCAAATCTTAATTACTAAATTTTTTCTTGAACAAAGTGGCAAGGGACTGTAAGTATTGTAGTAAACAGTTCCGAAAGCCGTTATCGTCGTGTTGTCAGAACAGTTGCCGGGCAGCTCCACGCAGCTTATCTCGCGATATTACGGGGCTAATGGCGAAGCGCTTGTAATTGAAATATACGGTTTATGTCTAATTAGTTACGACAACTTACTCTGCGAATGTTTGTACTAGCTACTCGGCGCGTAGCTATAAAAAACTACTATAATCTCTCTGTTGACCTACTGATGATTTTGAATTATCAAAGAGAATGACGACGCGTTGGCCTAGTTGGTAGATGTTGACGTTTCCCCAAACTCGTTAATTCCGCGTAGCAAACTTTCCATTCGCATTTATCCCCATTTTATTTTTTCTCCAATCGCATTTCTTTCCATTGCGCATTTCTTTCCATTATTAATTTGTACACTAAGTACCTAAACAAAAAAAACATTGTCGTTGTTAACCTTTTAGCAGCAAAGCCATATTTGCAAAAACACTTCCCTCCTTGGCAACTTTTTTTTCGAAGAATAGAAGAATAATTATTTATTTGCAAGAATATGGTCATTTCATTACATTAACATAACAATGAGTACAGCATAATTCTACCGACATGACAATACGGCGCGCAAATGTTAGTGTCATTTTTTGCTTAATAATAATATAAATTAATTAGGTCATTTCTATTTAAATCATGTGCGAAAACATAAGGAGACATAAAATTGCAGGTTAATATTTTACGTAGGTACGAATCTACGGGCTGCTTTCAAGGAAATCTTTTACAGTATAGAAACATTTTTCAGCCAGCCAAGATAGCAACCTATTACAAAAATGATACGACTGTAAGTCGCTTATTTCTTTTGGTATCGCATTAAATATCAACGACGCCATGTGTAGGAATTATTTCGGTACAGTTGAGTTTAGGTCCTGGCATTGACAAGGGCATAATGTGTTGCTGATCTTTTATTTGTATTGTCTCTCAGCTTAAACAATGACATATTGTTTTACAAATTTGCCTACTTAATAAATATAAATGCTTGGTTGTGTTAGAAGCTCCTTGTTTATGAAAATTGGCCGACACGAATCTGTTTGTCTGAGGCCCCAGATTGCTCTGAAGCAACTTATTGAGCTACAAATACCATGACCGCGTTGGTCGAGTTTTCCCACAAAACATTACCATATCGAATTTGAGAACGATACATAGGTATGGGGAGCGCTTTGTTTCATATAAAAAAATCGTAGTCCGAATTTACTGTTATAATCATCTCAAGTCATAAAGTGTTTTTTACTGAAAAAGTTTTTATTTCAGGATTTTTGAAATATCTAGGTGGTAAATGAGGTTAGGTTAGGTTAGGTTAGGTTTGTTTTATAAAAACCCTGAAATAAAAACCGTTTCAGTAAAACACACTTCATAACTTGCGATGATTATGAATAACAAGACATTCGGACTACAAATTTTTATATGAGCCAATATGGACCCTTAAGCGTGATATACTGTAACAGCCATATCTTTTGAAGTTGTATTTTTTCTTCTAACACCCGTATTCACAAACAATACTTAAGGGATCGTTCACTGAGTAAACGCACTGCGTTCAATAAAGCTTTGTGATTGGTCCTTTTCGACCGACTTTTTGTTTATGAGACGATTTGAACCACCCCGTGCGTTCGTGAGCACTGTGAGACCTCATAGTGACGTTTATGAATACGGGTGTAGTCTTTGACTGTGCAATGGAAATTGTAAAGTTTCCCTGGGTTCTAAAAGACTCAACAGAAGAGAGATTAATTGATTGTAAAAAATTGCGTGACAATTTAACAGTCGCGCACTTAGCCCATTCGTCACGTTACACGTTAAGTAGTTGAGTTGAGGCGAACGGCCACGAGCTATTAAGACTACGATTTATGCGGCTGTTGGCGGTTTATAACAGTTCGTCTCGTTGGAGGAATTGTTATGGAGCTGTTGAATTTTCCATTTGGATAAATATAAACCGTACAAAATTGTACGTACAGTCAGATTTTAATTGTTATGCCACTAAGGGACCCTGTCATAGTGACAGCGTCAAACCACATGAAAGACATTACGCCAAAATTAATGATTAACGTTATGGGACAGGGTTGCATAGTGGCATAACAATTAAAGTCCTTGACTGCACATGTTATCACGTCATAAAAATAATTTAAAATCTGTTTAAGCTTGTGCCAATGAAGCCCTTTCATACGATACGACACCCCACATTACACGGGTAACTCGATTCAAAATTTGGACCGCCGTTCCTTGCATTCAGTTCCTGTTTTTTTTTTAATTAATTAAAAAATATAGTTTCAGATTTTTACCTCTACTTGTAGTATAAAACAGTACTTGCCAAAATTCATAGTTCTAGGTCAACGGAAAATACCCTATAAATTTTGATTCCCTTGAGAGTGTAGAAATAGACGTTTTTTGCGGCATAAACTGCCGTATCTTTTATTTACGTTAAATTAGAAGTTTGATTTTGTCACAGCTTCAAGGGACTATAAAAGAAAAAAATATATAAAAGACACTTATTCAGTAAGTAGGCCACTTCACGGGCACTTTTACACGTCAAGAATCTACCAGCGCTTCCCAAGAGGAGACCACTGCTGACAAGAAAAGCCGCAAGAAACTCAGCAGTCAGTCATTTTTAGGGTTCCGTACCCAAAGGGTAAAAACTGGACCCTATTACTAAGACTCTGCTGTCCGTCTGTCTGTCTGTCTGTCACCAGGCTGTATCTCACGAACCGTGATAGCGAGACAGTTGAAATTTTCACAGAAGATGTATTTCTGTTGCCGCTATAACAACAAATACTAAAAACGGAATAATGCCGTTTTTTGCTAATGTTGTATAGATAATGGCACGGAACCCTTCGTGTGCGAGTCCGACTCGGACTTGGCCGGTTTTTAAACCTTATTTCATACTACAAATGATACCGCTTAGCATCTAGCATTATATAAAGCTAAAAATATTAAATTAAATATTATGCCAAATATCATGCGTACTTCAGCAGGAAAACATATCAAAAATATTACGAGAGGGATATACTAGTTATAGGGATAGTATAGTATAGTTTACTATGTGTATATTAGTGACAGGTTGCAAGCCCATCGCCTAACAATACTACTAGCCTTTATTCCCTTCCGACTTCCACGCCTCACGACTTCCCGCCTCTTACAAGAAGGGAAGGGAAGGGAAGACATGGAGTGGCAATCACACCTTGTATTTGTATTGCATTGTAATCAACCATTGATGAACTTTCTTCCAGACTTCCGCAACCCTGCGTGCCCTCGCATCGTGTACGACGCGGAGCTGCCCTCCGCCTCGGTGGTGATCATCTTCCACAACGAGCCGTACTCCGTGGTGGTGCGGACCGTCTGGAGCGTGCTCAACTCCGCCCGGAGGGACCAGCCCTGGTACAAGAAGGCCAACTTCGTGGACCGAGAGTCTGACCGGACTATGAAGATAGGTGAGCTGGTTGACGTAGACGATTTCAGATAGGTTACTTGGGCTCTGTGGCCTAATGGCCTGTGGATCAGGGACCGGAAATCCCCTTCATTACTCGGGTGAAGACCAGTAATTTGGACCCAATTAGCAGGTAGTTAAGCGCCGTTAACCATACAAACCACGAGCGCGAGTTCCGTTGTGCGACGAAAAGTTTCCTCACACTCCTTTTATGGCTATTTTTTCGCCGTTATGGTTTGTATGGTTATCTACGCTTAACTATCTGGTTATTGGGTCCAAATTTTTGGTCAAGTTTCATAAAAAAAAAAATTGCAGGATCTAGCAATTCCAATTTTTTGCTCCTCACCATTCCAATCGGACTGTGTTACCGTGCAGCGTCGGTATTGAAAGAACGAACAAGAGCCTGAATTCGAATGTCTTCCTCTAATCGTTTTCTGCTCTTCTGTGTTCTACTAATTAGACCAATAGTGGGACCGGATTTTTGCTCTAAAAGTTTTTACAATTCTAATGTTGGAAAAATGTTGCTTATATGGCATGGTACATATTTCTAAGCATATTTGTAAAATATAACGAAAAGTTAGAACGAGCTTTAGGTATAAATTCGGTATTTATATTTTTTTATTGCTGATTAATGAATATTGAACTAGAGTGCAAAGTTTTTACTTCATCGTTTATGATATGTTGGTCACTTTATGCTATTAAGTTGTTAGTTTTTTTTTTAGCGTGCAACTATGTCAAACGAGAATTTGTGTATTATTGTGCCAATATTGAATTAGAGTTTGAAAAATCCACAACAATATCTCTCAATTCTTAAGGTAATAGACAAAGCCAAAAATTTAGAACAATAAGATATCTGCTTTAAAAGGTATATGCGTTTGCTGTCATAAAACATCTCATATTGAATTAGAGTCTGTAAAGATAAGTCTACTACAGTAAAAGAAGCCTATGCAGCCATACTACAGAAATTAAGAAATTTCTGTGTTTAGCTTGTAGTACAACAGTATAATCTATTTAAAAAGGCGCGAAATTCATAACCGCGCCGCGCCGGGCCTTAAAGGCGCCCGGCGCGCGCGGGAACCGGAGCCTACCTAGCGAGCGATACCTCGTCCCCCGCACTGCCGCGCACGCCCTGCGTTCGTCAAACATTTCGCAATAATTGTTTACGTAACACCTGGCCGTAATGTGAGTTTTATCGCACGCTGCGGGCACGGTAAAACTCGCATTGTGGCCAGGTGAAGACGTAAAATTGTATACTCATCACGGGCAGTAAAAAATAAAGCCCTCTATCGCATATTTACAACCCTCGCCTACGGCTCGGGTCTCAAATACCTGCGATTTCGGGCTTTCTTTCTTTTACAGCCCTTGTTAAGTAATATACTATTATCTACGTGCGCATATTATTAGATGCAGGTCCCTTCATAATGTGAATGTAAAAAGTTTTTAAGTGTATGTCGTACCTACCTATTCCATCTTTAAAATTAGTGATAAATGTTTGGATATGTGGATTGGTTATTTGTAGTGACTTAGTAATAGGGATATCATCTAGGATTAATTGCCTATTACTTACCAACCTCTATAACTAAATGGCCAGTTCGCAAAAAATTGTACAAAACAAAATTGATCATTTGGGCAATTCCATGGCAGAGAGTAACGTAAGTTACCAATTTCTAGCATTCTGCTTGTTTTTTTAGTTATATTTCAAAATGGAAGAGTTCATTTATGTCTATGTACTTGATTAAATTTATACCTAGAAAAAAATAAGCATTATAAGTAAAAAAAAACACGCATTGAAATGGTAACTTTCGTTACATTATCGTGGCATTACCCATTTGTTAAGTAGTAATTTTGCAATTAAAGTAATAAAAGTAGAATCAAAACATTAGTGTCTGGAGCATTGTTAAGTTATTGATAGTAGCGGCTTCCAAAAATGTATTGATGGCCAGTAGTCCAACCACGAACCCTTCATAGTTTCGCCGTGTCCGTCCGTCCGTCCGTCCGTCCGCAGCTTAGCTCAGACTCTTAGTACTGAAAGCTTTTATTTGGCATGAATATACATATCACTCACACAAACATAGTGGTAAAATAAAATCTTAAAAAAAGGTTAGGTTATCTTACCTCCCATACAGGTAATTATTTATTTGTTGTTATTTGCGGTGTTGATAAACTGACCACGACATATGTCAATGTATGGGGATAACAGTTTTCCAACGGCAAAGTTAAGTTTGTCGCGAGGTCTATTTTATTTGTAGTTAAGGAGAGGGGGGCGAAGTGCGCCTACCGGACAAGTGCGCCTACTACAAATATATCATATACTGCTGACAGAATACTAGTAACGACATCTTACATCGATGTAACAAACTAAAACAAAGGTCTTGGTAAATATAGATGGCGCTAAAATCATTAAGTCGAAATACGCGCCATTTTTTAACGTGATAACGTTTTATAAATCGACTAGAGGACGCCCGCGACTTCGTACGCGTAGAATTAGTTTCCCGCTACTCCCCCCCCATTTATTCCCGTTGGGGGTCGATTTTCGGAAAATCCTTTCTTAGTGCTCACTTACATCATGAAAGGAACCCATGTACCAAATTTCAAGTTTCTAGGTACAGTAGTTTCGGCTGTGCGTTGATATGTCAGTCAGTCAGTTTTGCCTTTTATATATATAGATGAACGCCGGCTGCACGCACGAAAAAACATGACTCATTGTAACGTTACGCCTCATTGTAATGTTCCACCTGAGCCCGGCTGCACGCAATTAACTAATGAGGTGATAATGCCTTTCAATAAAAGTAAAATTCTGCGTAATGATCTATCTATACATATTATAATAAAGTTGGAGAAGGGAAAAAATCTGTACTTTCGAGATATTTACTCAAAAATACTATAGAGCCCTCAGAATGAGCAGCAGAACACGTTTCTACAATTTTTAGAGTTGGTGTCTGTCTGTTTATCTGTTTGTCTGGTCATCTGTTTAATTTTGTTTTTCCTAGTATTTATTGAAAACCACTGAACCAATGTTACTACGGTTTTCACTAAAAAGTTTCAATAAACGGTGACCAGGTTTATTTATATGTAATAAAAAGTTAAGATATGACAATTAAAGGGAGGGGGGGGGAGAGGAGTCAAAGTTAGTATGGAAAAAAGTTACCGGATTGAGCTGGTCAAATTTAACAATACCTGTTTCAGGATTTCTCGATTAAAACAACTAAGACATTTGATTATCAAATTAGACCAATTACATGTAATTCATTAAAACACTATTCGAGAGCCGTCGATCACTTTTACGTGATTACAAATTGTTTGCGCATAGAATAGAACATAAACAAATTGATTTTTACAATAATGATTTATTTACCATCACAAATTGACGTAGGTTTTTCTATCAGGACACGCGACGTGTGGTGTTTTCGGTGGTTAGAGAAGAAGAGATCGATGGTGGTGGTCGGCGGTAGATGCAGGCTTTACGCTATTGGTCCGTGGCGCGGCTCATATGATTAGTTAGCGCCTCGAGCATGCGCGAATCGACATATGTGTAAATCTGCGAGCCGGCGAGCCGTCTCGTGGAAGCGCCGTCAGATGGCGCGAACACAAATATCAACATTTTATTCTCCGTTTATTAAATAGAAACTATATTTAATGATTTTTAAAAATTCAATGGACGAAATGTTATAATTAGACAAAATAAATTATTCCAATACGTTGTTTGAGCCGAGCGTTATCACGTAAAATTATCGTCCGTAAACCGACTTTACAGACAACCGGTTTTTTTTGTGGCATTGAAAGTTGCGAGCAGGGAAGACCTCGTGATAGTGATCAGCATAAATCTCAAGAATCTGAGTATTTAGAGTAGTACACAATTCAAATGTTTTACTTTAAGGTTTTCATTTTCTTTCAGTCATAACTAGTGAAATTTATAAAATTATAGAACATTTATTTTTATGACCTCAAATTTGTCAAGTCGGCTAAACGCGCCATATTGCCTGTTTATATGGCGCACTTCACCGCAATCCAGAGGTTTTACTCTCCAAAAGGAGGATTTTATTTTGAAGATTTATTAGTATACACGGTCGTTATTTATATTTTATCACTTGTTACTAACAAGATATGCCGTGTGCGCGTGCGCTTAGCTATTTATTTATTTATTTATTAATATTTCAAAGCATTATATCGGCAATGCACTGTAAAATTAAATGTGTAGAAGCGCGCTAATGCCGGTCGTGGCGCCCCCATAAGTTTTTTAAACATGTATTTATTTTATTCTTCTGTTGTTAATTAAAGAATGAATTTAGAAAAAATCTTTAAGCAACTAATGGACGTGTAATAAGCAAGGATCGGAAATTCGGATCGATATGTACCTATACTTTCGCGGCGGAGTTGTTGTTCAGTTGTATGGGGGCGGACTCAATCATATAGTTCATTAATAAAACTACCGGGATTTCTAAATAAATAAATTATGCCAGCATAAAATCATAATTAAGTATTTATATTAACTATTTGAAGTTATTTTCCATGCATAGATTTACTAAATGTTATTCAATTTACTTGTATGTAACTCATTGTCCTAACTAATTTATAGGAGCGAAACGGAAAGTTTTATCCTACATGTAAAACAATTATTATTAACGTTTTATAGAATCTCGGAATCCCGGAACTTATAATATTAAAATAATATTTTTAAGAAGCCGACGCCATGTTCGCCTCCCTTTTTCCGGGATTTTGCCAACTTTAGGAAAATATCGATCCAAATTTCCGATCCCAGAGGCCCGTTTCATGAAGCTACAAGTTACAAATTACAAGGGGAAGTCTCTTTCTAACTCCTTTTGCTAGAAAGAGAGTTCCGCTTGTAATTTGTAACTAGTATGTTCGTGAAACGGGCCACTGATAAAATAAAATAAAATAAATACGCCCTTAAAAATTTATGGGGTCATTTATCATTTAACTACAACACCTTACAAATAAATGACACTGAATGACACTGACTTTCATTCAAATTATTGCCAGCACTGGTAAAAATAGTTTCCCATTTGAAATTTCGCGACATGGCGAGCTAGAGTCTGGCCACGCTAAGTCTGCAGAAGTCGAAAACCGTTAGTTTAAAAAAAGGTTTATGTAGCATCACCACGATTTGAGGAGAAATATGTATTGATATTTGTTATTATTATTTTATTTTACGTATGAGACATCTTTCGCTAAATACTAAATTAATTAGGAAAGAAACATATTATTATGTTGATTGTACAGTGAACTACGAGTATCTCTTTATTATTCCCGGAATCACACAATAAAACAGGCACAAAACAAACACTAAGCAGGCACTAAAAAAACATTTTTATTTTAACCTACAAAACAATTCATACAAATATAGATACTTTTAGAATGGGCAATGAAGACAAAAAAGACCTTATGGGTGTTTTTGTTTATGGTCAACTATACTATGCGATTGTTTTTATTCTAATGCTTCAATAACGCGTTTAAACTCTACCAGGCGCACTTCGCCGCCCCAATGGAAAAGTGCGCCTAGCATTATGTTTCTGAATTCATGCTAAAAAGTCGTTATTTTACAGTAAGATTTCATTGATAATACATTAGTCGTAGTTCTAATAAATCAGGTTTTGAAATTGCCATGTTAAAATTATTGGTCAATTCTACAAGAAGATTATTTTGCATAGAAGTCATCTTTGAAAAAAGTATGGCGCACTTCGCTCCCCTCACCTTACGGCTTCGCAACCGTACTTGATTGGTTCTTGAGAACAGGAGATTAAAGTGCTAATACGTACTAAAGACAGCACCAAATATTTTTTAATAGAAAAATAGTTTATACTCGGTATTAAGTTTCGTCTTTTGAAATGTTACTTAAATAACTATCTGGCAAATCTTTATGTAATCTGTGACGTAGTTTCATAGTGCACTGGGTGAAAAAAGGCAACTCATAAAATGTAACCAATATAGGTACTTAGTAATAAATAAGAGTAAGTTTCGTTTTTCATTTCTTTTAGCGTAAAACAAAATAATTATTTTCCATTGATATTTATATATTAATTTAAAACACGCTTTGCATTTTTTTTTTGAGTAACGTGGTGGGATCATGGCCGCGCCGCCGCCCCGCGCAACCCCGCCACCGCTGACCGCTCCACAGCGAGGCGCGCACCCGCCGCTTGAATTATACGTATTAAACGCACGGAGAGCTTACGTATCAGTATTTAGTGTCGCCGTGATTTTATATTTCTAATCTTTTGTTTGGTAACTGAGATCATTGTTTTGGCTGCTTATAATTAACTCTACAAACTCTAATTCAATATTGGCTTTACTGCTTCACCAGAAATTAATATCTAGACACGCCGATAGTCTACATTTCTAACTTTTTTCCAGTATATTAAGTTGATTGATCATATCATAATTGTGCGGTATCAGCTACTCTAATTCTTTATTTACAAAACAATTAGCATTTTGTTGTTTCACAGAATGCAGGTGTTCCAGATTTCTAAAATGGGAATATGGTAAAGAAATTAAAGTATTATACGATATGCCACATTTTTTTAAACTTTAATTCTATATTTACAGAGCTGTTGGCAAAAATTAAAATATATCAATATGTCCGAAACCTCCAACTAAAATTTTCTTACTTTTTAGATAATTGTTATTTAGCATGCCTCCAACGACATATCAATAGAGAACAAACTCTAATGTTATCAAAACCTATTTTTGTTCCACCGCTGGTCTATAATCTGCAAACTCTCGTTCATTGTGAGCTGCTTAAACTTCGGTGTGTTTGTCTTTTTCTCAATTTGATATCATATTTTCGTCACTTACACTCGCTTACAATGGTCTATCGTGTTATCGTGTAGAGGCAATGAGCCCTGGCCTTTCATCATCATCTTAGGCCCTCAGCTCACAGCAGTCCACTGCTGGACAGAGACCTCTCCCAAGGCGCACCACAAAATTCTCCTCTATTTAGAGCTTGTCTCTGGCCTTCAACACCAAATATAACCTTTTTCTTTACACTGTCGTGTGACACTCTGCTCTTCCCGCAGGTTACCCAGGGCAGGAGCCAGAATCCGAGTACGTGTATCTAAAGGAGATCATCCTGGTGGACGACAACTCGACGCTGCCCGAGCTGCGCGGCAAGCTGTCCCACTACGTGCGCACGCGCCTGCCGCCCGACCTCGTACGCCTGCTGCGCCTGCCTGATCGGTCAGTGCCCCTTACAGGTTGAAGACTGTCTGATCGGTCAGTGCCCCTTACAGGTTGAAGACTGCCTGATCGGTCAGTGACTCTTAAAGGTGGAAGACTACCTGATCTGTCAGTGCCTCTTACAGGCTGAAGACTGCCTGATTGGTCAGTGACTCTTAAAGGTGGAAGACTGCCTGATCTGTCAGTGCCTCTTACAGGAGACTGCCTGATCGGTCAGTGCCTCTTACAGGCTGAAGACTGCCTGATCGGTCAGATGCTCGTACAGGCTGAAGACTGCCTGATCGGTCAGTGGATCTTACAGGCTGAAGACTGCCTGATGGGTCAGTGCCTCTTACAGGCTGAATACTGCCTGATCGGTCTGTGCCTCTTACAGGCTGAAGACTGCCTGAACGGACAGTGGCTCGAGCAGGCTGAAGGCTGCCTGATCGATCAGTGCCACTTACAAGCTGAAGGCTGCCTGATGGGTCAGTGCCTCTTACAAGCTGAAGGCTGCCTGACTGGTTACTGCGTCTTAAACGTTTAGGGCTGCCTGATCAGTCAGTGCTTCTTACAGATTACAGGCTGAAGGCTGCCTGATCGGTCAGTACCACTTATATGGTGAAGGCTGCCTGATGGGTCAGTGCCTCTTACAGGCTGAATACTGCCTGATCGGTCTGTGCCTCTTACAGGCTGAAGACTGCCTGAACGGTCAGTGGCTCGTGCAGGCTGAAGGCTGCCTGATCGATCAGTGCCACTTACAAGCTGAAGGCTGCCTGATGGGTCAGTGCCTCTTACAAGCTGAAGGCTGCCTGACCGGTTACTGCGTCTTAAACGTTTAGGGCTGTCTGATCTGTCAGTGCTTCTAACAGGCTGAAGGCTGCCTGATCGGTCAGTGCTTCTTACAGGCTGAACGCTGACTGATCGGTCAGTGGCTCGTACGTGATGAATGCTGCCTGATCGGTCAGTGCCATTTACAGGTTGAAGGCTGCCCGATCGCTCAGTGCTTCTGACAGGTTGAAGGCTGCCTGATCGGTCAGTGCTTCTCACAGGTTGAAGGCGCTTGATCGGTCAGTGCTTCTCACAGGTTGAAGGCTGCCTAATCGCTCAGTGCTTCTCACAGCTTGAAGGCTGCCTGATCGCTCAGTGCTTCTCACAGGTTGAAGGCTGTCTGATCGGTCAGTGCTTCTCACAGGTTGAAGGCTGCCTGATCGGTCAGTGCTTCTCACTGGTTGAAGGCTGCCTGATCGGTCAGTGCTTCTCACAGGTTGAAGGCTGCCTAATCGCTCAGTGCTTCTCACAGGTTGAAGGCTGCCTGATCGGTCAGTGACTTTTAAAGGTTGTAGACTGCCTGAACGATTAGTGCCACGTGCATTCTGAAGGTTGCCTGATACGTCAGTGTCTCTTACAAGTCGAAGGCTGCCTGATCGATCAGTGCTTTGCAACATTTAAGAGAGAATGAGAATGGAGCGGAGATACGACCTATCAAAATGTTATCTGATACGCTCCGCTTCAGTGTGAACTCACAGGTTGAAGGCTTCTTAATCGACCAGTGCCTCTTAAACTTTGGAGGCTGCCTGATCGGTCAGTGCCTCTACAGGTTAAAAGCTCAGTCATCGGTCATCAGGGTCAGCCCCTAGTTTATTATGGCAAGTTGATGGCTGAGTAATCGGTCAGTGTCTCTTTATTTTTTTTGGGCGAAAGCCTGTCTAGCTTAGAAGCACGCTCTTCCTCTACGTGCTTCCAAGACATAGTTATCCAGTGCACACAGTTTCCGAACCCTATATAGATATAAAATTCCTATTGAACGTTCCAATGAAAGATACCTAGGTATCAAACTCTCAAAAACGCAAGGAACTATCATATGTATTGTGAGTTGTACTTTGGGCAAAAAAGTTCTAAACGTCATCACATACGATAAGTTAACCTAAACAATGCCCTCAAGGGTTAGGTTATGTTAGGATTAAGATGGCGACTGACTTAACATTTCGTGTAATGTATCATGCGGTCCTTATACCGCACGCATTAGATAAAGGCCGCGAGTGATACATTACACCGAAATTTTAAGTCAGTCGCCACCTTAGACATACGGGCGTTGCCGGTGCGCTGCGTCGACGCCGGCGTTCTTTTACATATAAATTAGAACGACATGCCACACGATGCGTTGAAATACGTGTGCGACGACGCAACGCACCGGCAACTTGTGTGCAGGGACCGGAAAACCCCTTTATTTGATTAAATCCATCGATCGGCTAACTACATCATATGCTCTCCCAATGTTAGCGTATCTCTATCGATAGGCTAACCCTAATGATATGGAAACTGCTTCAAACTAGTTAACTACAACACCATTGAGGTTACCAGTTACGTAAGGGTTTCGGATTTAAGCACTTTTAGCATTACGTTAGTGCTTCCCTATTCACTCTTCCTCTCCGTTGACTTTGTTTCGCAGATTCGTGTGACTGGTTGGTTTCAACCCTATGTGTGTGGATTGCCAATCAATTGCTAAGTAGTGCAAAAATATTTTGTATACACTGCGCGTAGAGATTAAAATAGCTTGAAGCCGTTTAATAAACACTTCATAGGGAAAGCCTAACGAGGGTTTTAAGTAATTGGTAAGCGCTTAGTCAAATTAATTGTATCGTATGGGATAGCTTTTCATTGGGGTAAGTCGAAGATATGCTTATCGCATCGTTAGGGGTTGTAAAATTCAGTTAATTATATACCCTAAGGCCCCGTTCCCACTATGCCGGACCGGCGAATTTGCCGGATGCCGGTAAGGCTAGTAGCTAGTAGGCTTATGACGCTGTTCACACGGCATAATGTGATTCATATAAATTGTACAGCCACTACCCTTACCGGATCCGGAAAAATTGCCGGTCCGGCATAGTGGGAACCAGGCCTAAAAACCCTTTAAATGGTAAGCGGTTCCGGTCCCTGCTTGTGTGGCATCGCTGTTAGCTAGTGCAAGATGGATTTGGTTAGACATGTGTCAATACGTCAATTTTGATTATTTTTCTGTGCTACGATTTCCTACGGGTTTAGCTAGCTGTGCTAGTATGTGTATTAAACGGTTGTTGATATCGGTTATTTAGATGTAGGACGCGGCCGATGTAATCTCTGGCGATATAGGCGACCTACTAATGGATACGGAAGTTACTTGGGTCATTTATATTCTGTAGCGAGCGTCGCACTATGATGTTTTTTTAAGAATCTAAAAAATGCATCAAGGTTTTCTTTTCTAGTAAATGGTGCCACCAAAATGTGTCAACTGTGTAAAACTGCACCGATGGAGCGCCATCTATCGTAGGATCCTCAATACTTTTCCGCAACATCACCTCCTAACGCCATCTAGTTGTAAATCGTGAAGGTGTGATCAAACACTCGACCATGGATGATGGATATATTAGTAACTCGGTGCAGGGGAGGGCTGATCCGCGCCCGACACTCGGGCGGCCGCGTCGCTCGGGGCGACGTCATCATATTCCTCGACGGCCACTGCGAGGTTCTCCAGGACTGGCTGAGACCCTTGCTGCAGCGCATCAAGGATAGGAGAACTGCCGTGGTCGTCCCAATCATTGATATGTTAGACGGCAAGACTTTCAATTACGATACCGGAGAAGTCGTTAACTTTGAGGTGACACCCCTATAATCTGTGTGTTCGTTTTAGGTCGTTAGTTAATCGATAGATGTCGCTAGTACTGACAGTTGGTTTAGGTTTGCTCGAGCGAGATAAGATGACATGCCAATGTTTCTCGTTTGGGCCAATCATGTTTCTTAACGACATGTGTAGCCGTTGTTTGACGGACAAGGTTTAAGTTATCGATGCGTTTCCGTATTAGACCACACACACATAAAATGTATGGGTTGAAAAGATAAGTTCAAGATATCGAGATATAGTAGGAGAAAAGTATTCGTGTACCGACATGGGACCGTGTCGGGCAACTCACTTAAACTTGCGTGATCTGATTTTATTACGCCATCGCCACCTCATCGCCACCAAAGCATGAAGAAGGTATACTAGCACACAGGCCACCTGGTGGTAAGTAGGATCTGTGACCCATAGACATTCTGAAGACTACAATCATAAGACTGAAATCCTAAGACTGCTAATGCGTTGCTAACCCTGAGGACCAAGGTGGAATGCCTTACATACATACATTAAATCACGCCTCTTTCCTTTCCTCTTTGTTTGTATCCTATCTCAAGTCCCAATTTTGGTTTCATTTGTCCAAAAATTCATAAGTTAGATGTTTATTTTCTGAACTTTTTTTTTTACACATGTTCCTACAGAACCTTCTGGTTATGTTAGGTTTGTTTTACAATAATCCAGGGCCAGGGAGATTCTAGGCGGTAAAGTTCATATCGTCTTTGATCTGTTATCGTATTGTCAGCGTTTTGATAGCTCTTATTTACTTGACAGTATGTGCGGCGGAGTTAGAACCAATACCATAACAGGTCAAAGACGATATGATTTTTACCGCCTAGAATAGAGGACCTGGAAAGTTGCACAGTTTAAGAAAAAAAAAATGATTTTCTACAGAATCTTCAGTGTTGGAACTTGTCTTTTCAACCTTGACTTTTATAACTTATAACTATAGGTGTTATAATATATATAAAAATAGACGATTCTAGCGACGTTTAATTGTATATTAGCTCTCGCACTAGTTCATTAATTAGCTAGTTCCATGTTACGGCATTTGCACCGAATACAATATATTTCGCGTGGTTATGGTTTAAAACTGTCGAGAAACTGTATTCAATAAGTAACTCAACTCATGCGGGCCTACTATGGTCGTGTTTATTGCCTCTGTCACTTTCTTACTAGCATGTAAGTGCGAGAGTGACGGATGCTTTATCCACCGCGATAAAGGCGACCATAATACGGGACCTGGACTCAATCAATACTACTCGGTAAAACCATACTACTGCCGCGTCGGCACAGAATTTAAATAAATATCGGGGGACAATCTTACATTAATTGATCTAGTCCCAAACTAAGCTCTAGGCTTGTACCATGTGTTATACAACACATAGGTAGAAAACATCCAAGATGGACAAACTCTCGCGCATCCATTGATTTAATATATACAAGATACACAATCCGCTACAAAAATGTTGTTATAAACTGTCCCAAATGACATTGACACCTGTATTCAGATACATGCTAACATCGCTATTTTTTACCTTAAACATTCATGCAAAAAAGAACTCAATATACTCGTCAAGTATAGACGTCAAGTGTCAAATCTGCAAACTAACGTTTCAAAGTATTTGCAACTTTTTAGTGAAACGGCCATTATCACAATATTTACGAGAAAAGTGAACATCGGACGAATGGAGTCGCAATTCTCATTTTTATATTGTATTAATTATAACGAAACGACAAATTAAAAAAAACGCTTATGAGATGTTTTATAAATGTTATTATATTACACAACTTAAGCTATATATACAACAATAATAATAAATAAATAAAGGGAAAACAAGCTATAAAAACCCGTCCCGTCGATTGTTGTTATTTCAATTTTAACAGTTTAGGTATCCTTTGTCACCCGGAATGGTGACAGGCTTCTAGCGACACACATCTAAATCGGCTCAGGCGTTAAGAAATTATGGTGGAATAAAGAATCGTACATACATACATACATGAACCCTGAAAATATTACACTCCTTTACTCCAAACAAAACAAGATCTTATCCTAACTAACAAAACGTAAAGTAAAACCTAATTTCCTTGAAATAAGTTTAATTTATTATATAATTGTCTTTTAGACCTAAATTTACTTCGGATGCTTTCTTTTTTTGCAATGTAATGTAAACGGACGGTTAAATATCGATCGGTTATAGATTTAATTAACAGAATTCTATGAGAATTATTGTGGCCTTCTTCGGTAGTCGCATTAAAAATATCTACTTGCATAAAAGTTTTTAGAACATTTGACCCAATTTTAGTATGTTTCTGTGTTTCTTCCGTTCGTTTGTTATTTCGCGTGAAAGCTTCTGTTTTCTTGCACACGGCAAATACATCTTGAGATGCGTAAGAAAGCCCACCTAAGTTTTTGATATCAATTAATTTATGAAAATCGTGCCTTTCCTTAGCTAAAATAGAATTTGTGCATAATTATGTTGCACCGAATTGATTTTATAAATTTCCTAACTACGTATCCGGCAATATATCCTATGACTTGTTTGTTCCAGACTCATCAAGATCTGAAGACAAAATGTCACAGTTGGCTTGAATATTTGTTTCTATTGCTGATTCTTCCTGTGATTGGTTATTGTTTTCTCTTTCGGTATCCTCGCGGTACCCAACAGACGTAATGTTCAAATGGGACATCGGGTACTGACCACTTAAAATCGGAATATTTTCCAAAGGAATGGCGTTACCAGAAAATTTAGTTCCAAGTTCTAAATGCATTAAAAGCTTTTTGTAGGCCGCCTTGACTTGCTGCACGGTGTTGGGGTTGTTTTTGTATCCCCCCTGACTACGTATGTTGCCAAAAAACAATTCTATATGATCTTGGCTTAACTTATAAGACAAGAGAAAAGACATGCTTTGCGATTCGACGACAAGAGATCTGTACAAATATTCTAATATTGCGACCCATTTTGCACGTCGTAGAGGATTTCGTGGAAAGCTTTAATTTAAAAATATAAGAAATATTATTACCTCTATAAACACTTTTTTGGTCATAAGTCAAAACAAACAAAATCCATTAATTAAATTTTTAAAAGTAATAGCTACTCCATATATTTTTGTTTCGTGATAAGTCATCATTTGTACGTACAATATAAATTACAAAAAATCATGAAAACATTATAAGTTTAACAAGAATCTGTTTATAAATAAATAGAACATACGTAAAATAAGACATTCCATCCTTTTTTTTCGTTTTCTTGTTATTATTTTTGCAGTTTTTCACTGCACATTTCGTAATGATTGACAACTGCCACTGTCTGTGGTCGAAACAAGACTAAAAGCAAAACTACTGCCCACGTCGATTAGGCAGTAGTTTTGACTTGCCATTTTTTCCTGCTGATTGTGTATCTAGTATATATTAAATCAATGCGCGCATCACACAAATGTTTGGACCGCTAGCTTCGTGGTCTATGAGAAAAAAAGTTTGGGAACCCCTGATTTAAACGATGCATTCTGTTAAACTATTTGAACTGGGAGTTACCGGATTTAGTGTCAAACAAAAGTAGTAAAATATATTGGTGTAAATTTTCCCTCACTCAAAAGCGGTAATTTTGGCAAAATTTGTTTCTATTTACGTTGTGTTAAGCGATGCGAATTAATTTAACATTATCATAGGTTATCTGTGTACATTTAAGTTAAAACGGGAAAAGTAGTTTTAAGTAATTCACAGAGCATTAAACTTGAAATAAGCGCCATCTGTTATCAAATGGCTCACGACGTCAATCGTCAAATGTGGCGTAATCGTTAAACTTATAGGTATTACCAGCTGCGCCATCTACCGCGTAACGGCCACATTGCTTCCCCTGCTTAGTTAACAAGAACGAAATCATTTTTTACGACTTGGCTCAAGAATCGTTTCGTGATACGTTAGACAATCAAATTAACTGTGACAGTGGTTTTGTTCCAATATAGTGGCTTAGTGGACTAAGTGGACTTAGTGAAATTTTGGATACAGAGTCCGACATGTGGCGGTTTTCCATGTCGAAATTAATATATAGTTTAAAGGCTAACAGCTAATCGGTAGATGTCGCTAGTTATGAAAGCCGCCAGTTATTTATTGTACCTTTCCACTGCGTAGTAAAAACATCTTACAGCAACAGTTGCAAAATCGCATAATACTACAACTATCAACAAATTTGGACAAATAAAAACGTTATGTAGTATGATAGCATGTTGGTATTGTTAGTGCACTTCCTACTTTTAAGATATCTTCTTTTTTCTTTTTTTTGTTAACGATTATCAATCACATTCTTAGTGCTAGTGCAGCAAAATTAAATACAAAACATGTTTAAGTGGGAGATGTCTAGGAAATAAGTGCATGTTAGTTTACTCCATGCGGTAAAATGTATCTTTGTTACGCTTATTTCTGTTTGTTCTCCAATAAAGAAAGACATAAATAAAGGGCGGTAGAAATCCGGACGGACTAGCACTAAGTCCTACAACCATTTAAATCATGCCACTCGTTTACTTACAAATAATAGTAAAAACGATTATACATACAAAAACCCCCGATATAATGACGAGTTTAATTCCAGAGCTGATAACTTTTGAATGGCGCAACCGATTCATGAACCCAATAGCTAAGTACCATCATAATTTAACTCTAGCTAACTTTAAAAAAACCGCTCCAACGGAAAGATCCTTTTGGCAGCTCCGATGCCACAGAGTAGATACTCAGAAATTTTCTTTTTGCATCGGGACTAAGGAAGATTTCATCCGCACCACGTAACATGAACTAATACGGCGGTTACCGCGCAGGTCCCACCGCACCGCTTACCGCCTACCAGTGACACCTAAGGCCGTTTGTCCACCGCACGCCGTCAACGACACGACAACGTTAACGAATTTTTTCTGGCCGAGATCAAGATGTCGTGACGGCGATCGTTTGTTCAGGCTTGTTGTAGCGGTAAAAAATCGGCGCGGTGCGACGTCACGACGCCGGCGTGGGCGAACAAGTTCAAACGTGCTTTGTATTGGCCGTACATCGGCCCGTCACAATCTCGGGCAGAGTTCTAGCGGTAGCGACGATCTACTCCAAAAATCGGCGGCCGGGATTACGGCGCTCGGGCGACGGGCGTGCGGTGGACAGGCGGCCATAGTAAATGTATGTGTTGCTACTTCGGCGCCGTCATATCGTAATCTACATTCGCGCTGGTTCATGTTAGGTGGCGCGCATTATAAAAACAAGATGTAACGGTGCAGGGGCGGGGTGACCCGCGCGCGCGCGGCCGGCGCCCGCGCCGCTCTCGGCGACGTGCTCGTCTTCCTTGACAGCCAATGCGAGGCCCACCGCGACTGGCTCAGGCCTTTACTGCAGCGTATCAAGGGATCTCGCACGACCGTGGTAACGCCCATGATCGATGCGATCTTAACCAAGACTTTCGAATACTTATCCGGATCCCGTAGGAGTTCAGTCGTCAAGGTCTTTATATTCGTTTTGGATTTTAAGTAGAATAGATGTCGCTAGTTAATAGCTATTTCATTGGTTTGGGCTAGATATAACTGTTCCCGAGATATGTTTACTCAAAGGGTAATTCCAATGCGTTTATAGCCAATCCTAACCCCTGTCGGTCGTAGACATTTTAGTAATTCTAGTAGTTATTTTGTGCCGTATAGACAAGTTAGCTCTTTGTCGTTTATAATTCATATGAACCTAGTTTCAATACTATTCGTACTGTCTTCTTCAACTTCATCTCATGTAGGTTGAGGTCATGAACATCGGCTTCTTGCTTTACTCGATCTATACATTATCCTAAGGACAAATTAACTGTACATCATCTTAATTAAGCCCAAGTTTCGGTAGTAATCATGCAATTCTAGTTTTAAGTCTTCAGTCCTTAAATATCTATGTAACACAATATGAATATTGATATAAGCGCCATCTATCGATCAACTAGACGTAATTGGCAACGAAACAGCAGCTAAGCACAGCACAACAGCAGTTACGCTGCGGCTCCACTGAGGCGGAGACGAGCGGAGTGGAGCGGAGCTGTGCCAATATTGAGCAATAGAAGGCGCATGCGGTCACGTCGAGTGAACCTTGAGCTTTGATTCAATTGGTTAATATTGGCACAGCTCCGCTCCACTCCGCTCATCTGCGCCTCAGTGGAGCCGCAGCCTACAACTGGTTAATTTTCTTGCTCAACTGTAATTTCTAGACAATCCTCAATAGTAGAGGATGTATCGTAATATTATAAATGCAAATGTGTGTTTAAATCTATCCTATACAGGCCCACCATACAACGAAATTTGTCAATGAAATATGAGCCTATTGTGAATATCATAGAGTCAATTTTTTTATTCGATTGTTAGTCAGAGAAACAAAGGAAAATTCTACCAAATCCGTAGCCAGTTGGTAGTTTTGTCTGATATATATTTAACTTTCAGCTTCGTCTAACCCATTAAAGTATCATGACTTATTATAGCACATCACTTAGATTCTTAACGCAGGGTCACAAGCCCAACTTGACCCGTAAATCCATATAAACTAGGTGTTCTTGCGTGTTCGTCCTTGGTCATTCGTCGCTTACTACGTGGTACCTAACGCCGCATGATGCCGGCCAGTTTCAGTTGAGCCGTCAGAGCGTATTTTTAATATTTGTGTGTTTTCTGACATTAGTTGAAGTTTTCGTCGGCTAAGCTCGGCTAAAACTTCAAGTTGTAAATAAATATAAATATAGAGGAACAATCACACACAAATTGACCTAGTCCCAAACTAAGCTCTAGGCTTGGACGTTGGGTACTAGGCTACCAGAAACGGGTACCTATTATTTCATCGAAACACTTCAACGAACGTATCATTACGCAGAATTTTCATTTCATCGAAAGGCATTTCTAACCGCATGCGTTTTTTTTTTGATTTTGTCAATTCTAACCAAACCTAACCTACGTAATTAATGTTTAACATAACCTGAAAACATCTTGGTTTCAGCAGAAACTACCGTTCGACAAAATGAAATTCGATGAAATTATACAATCGATGAAATGAAATTCGATAAAATGATGGGTTACCACCATAGTCCATAATCATGACTATAGAAAGAAATGCATACTTAAATACAAAGAAAACGTATAAAAGAGTCAGACTATAGGTAGTGTGGTGCCACATTCTGTCAAGCGCAATGATTGGCCGACCCCTTATTTCAAAACAAACCTAGTGTAGCGTGGGTTTTAACGGCAAATCTCATTTCGCTCGAACATAATCTAACTTTCCAGTAACTCTATTCCTTTTGACTAGACGGAGGATCCATAGCAACAGAAAGGCATAGAGTTACAGAAAAATCAGATCCATTACCCAAAATAACTGTCATAGACACCTAGCGACATCTGACGATTACCTGTGTGTGCTTTCACAGTAGTTATGGAATGTTATCGTTAGATCAGTCTGGTTACTACTGGGTTAGATTAATATGTTTCAAGGTTTCCTTTAAACCGTCCTTCGTACTGCAGAGTATTACTATCTTGGGCGTTGAAAATTATTATTATATTTTACTATTACTTCTCTGTGCTGAAATTATTTATTTGACAAAAATAACTTTTGACATGTGAATTCTAGGTACATTTTATAGTTGCGTGTATAATTTAAGTATGAAGTTCAAAAACCATACATCGCACGGTTAGGGCGTTTTAGACATTGAAATCAGCGCCATCTATCGCCTTACAGTCGCACGCTCGCTCGCAGCCAAATTGTGATGTGCGCGTTTTAGACACTGCAATCGGCGCCATCTCTTGACCAACGACTGAACTTGCTACAGGGTAGGGCTGACGCGTGCGCGGCTGGCGGGCGCTCGCTTCGCCGTTGGTGATGTGCTCGTTTTCCTCGACGCGCACTGCGAAGCCCAGCCCGATTGGCTGCGGCCGCTGCTGCAGCGCATCAAAGACAACTCAAAGGCAGTGGTCGTGCCGATCATAGACGTCGTGGAGTCCAAAAACTTCTACTATAGCGTCCAGGATTCGCACGCGTTTCAGGTGGGGAGGGTGGGGGAGTTTGTGTGCACGGCTCGTTCGTTCAGCCAGGATCATTCGCACTGTCGGTTGCACTCCCGTCACACGTAATACGCACCTCTTAGGTTTGTGTTCCCATCCGCCTAGGTATGCATATACTTTCATGATATCTTCAATCCCCTCCGGCCACCAGGATCCATTAAAGGGTCAAGTGGAATTTTTGTACATTCAAATCCATTAATAGAGTACAGTGGACTTTAATGTACAGTCAACCAATTTGATTTCGAGGCCACTTTGGACTATGTTAAAGTGACGTTGACATCCAAACGTTACAGACTTCTTATGATTTGGTTTACAACGTCACATTGACAAAGTTAATAGTGGCCTAGAAATCAAATTGGTTGACTGTACACTTAAATCCATTTGGAGTCGTTTACACTTATTAGTTCGCTGAGATCCATCAAGGGATTCTGTCGCAATTATTATTACACCTCGAGCCATCAATGGATCTGTACTACTTTGTATTATGAGCATTCAACAATGGATTTTACTAAACTTTTAATACACTTGGACCCATCAATTGATGGATACTCGTGGACATTATAGTATACTAAAATCCATTGATGGATCCCTGTATATAAAAAGTTCAATAGAATCCATTAATGAATCTTTGTAGACTTCATAGTATATTTAAATCCATTGATGGATCCCAGCGTATTAAAAAGTGTTAACGACTGCAAGTGGATTTACGTGTACATTAAAGCCCACTCTACTCCATTAATGGATTTGAATGTACAAAAAGTCCACTTGACCCCTTTAATGGATCCTATCAATGGCTCCTAGTGGACAGAGGGCTTCAATCCGACTATGATTACGACGTCTGTATCTATTTATGCCCGGTTCCTATATTCAAGAAACGAATGGTTTTCCTTACGTCTCGTTAAAATTTGACACCTTTTGTACGTAGCAAATGTCAAATTTTAACGAGACGTAAGGAAAACTATTCGTTTCTTGAATATAGGAACCGGGCATTACACGATTAAACAACATGTCATCTGCTTTGACTACTTTATTATTATTAAATAATGGTAAAAAATACTTGATTGAGGCCCTTGTGGAAGTATGTGTTGAGAATAAAGCTTATAACATTGACGATTTGAGCTTCAAGCGAAACGTCAGTTGATTCGCTTGCAAATTTTCAGTGTAATAAGACTCGAATTCATTTTGGTTTTTACTCTTAAAATTCTTGTGGATGCGTGCACAGCGTTAGCTTTATTATAATGGAGATCTAATCCCGTATTAATACACTGATCTCGACTATAATGCTCGTCTCAAGACGTGTCATAACATAACCACACCTCGGAATATACGGGGCAAAATTAAATGACCGATAGGGATAGCCTATATCGATAAACTCAATTATATCGATGCTTTTCCCATATACTAGTGATCGCTCCAAGTTTTGTTTGTTAATTTTTTATTGAAAGTATGCAAATGAAACAAAATAGCAACATAATTCTGGTTATTCTTTATTCTAAAAGGATTTTTGAACCTTCACTCATCATTATCATTTTTTTCCTCGTTGTGTATTTCAGAATTACTGTCCCATTTACTATTGTTAAAATAAACGATCAGAATTTGTTCCTAATTTTCGGGTGTTTAACTACTCCGTCTCGACTGATGAATCCATTTCAGGTGGCTAAAATACTTATCAATTTCTGTGTAAGTAGTAGGGGCAAAACGAAATAAAAAATACACACTTACAAACAATGCTGGGGGCGATCACTAGAATATGGGAAAAACATCGATAATTGAGTTTATCGATATACACGATCCCTAGCTGTAATTACATTTTGTCTCGTATATTCCGAGGTCTGGTCATAAATGACAGTTTTCTCTGGCTTGACGTATCTTGAGTCGAGCATCTCAGTCAAGATGTGTTTATTAATACGGCCTTGGGCGACAAATTTCCAGTGTAATAAGACACGCTGTTATTCAATAATGTATATACTTCTGTTATGACGCTGGTGGCAGTTCAACTTTGTGTGAAAAAATCTTCTACTACGAACCATAGTTTCCTGTGTGTTGTGTGCCTTAGGTTAAAATTTCGATGTTTGTGTTTTGTAAATATATTATGTATTGTGCTCTCTTTAGGTTAATAATTATTTATGTACAGTTTTTCTTAATATTTTTCTGACATCTTCCGTCGATTATGAATTATGATATTATTTTAGGTACTATATGTATGATTATTTCGCTTAATTTTGTTGATATGTACACCATTTTTTTGAAAATATCTAAAAGCCGGTTTGCGGTGTTGAAATATTTAAACCACAACAATATAAATCGCAGCATTTGTCACTGTCAAACGGATAAAATATAAAGAAAGCCTGCCAGACAATCGTCAACGTTCAGCTTGGTACCTAAAGCCTACTATCGCAGGCAGGGCCTGATGCGCGCGCGAAGCCGCGGCGCCCGCGCCGCTCGCGGTGACGTGCTCATTTTCCTCGACGCCCACTGCGAGGCGGGCGCTGATTGGCTGCGGCCTCTGCTCCAGCGCATACAGCACAAACGTAACGCGGTCGTCACGCCGGTCATCGACGTCGTCGACCAAACCACCTTCCACTTAGATGGGGCGGAATTCTTCCAGGTCTGGAGAGAAACAAATATTTGGTGATGGTGATTTTGCCAAAATAGTTAATTTGAAAGATATTCGCATGTAGAAATGGCTACCGGCCTGATACTAACTTGTAAGATTCGCTGATGGGTGGATATAGATATACTAACATAATTGATGTTTTGTTACTTCGATATTAAGCTAAGTGGACTGTAAAACGAATATTTACGATATAATAAAAATACGCAAAAACTACAACGAAATAATAATTTACCAGCGTGGAATCGCGAGGCTTTGATCGGTTGTTTGAAGCACTTACCTCGAGGGTCTGCAGAAGGTGGTCTCCAGGTCTCCAGATTTGGCTCGTTCGAACTCGCCTCCAATCAAGGTTACCGTTAACCAGCAAACTACCGAAATACAACCAGGGCAGCACTTCCTCCAACAGATCGCGTCTTCCTTCAACGTTCACACGCGATTTACACGACAACACGTAAAATAAAGCAATAACGACACGACAATTTTGCCTTTTAACGATATTATTTGCGCATCAACGCGCCGATAGACGAAAAGACCATATTTTCTCTACAAATGTGAAGTGACCTTTTTTAATAATAATTTTACTTCGAGACGATAATGTTGCTAGACGAAAATATTTAAGCTACAATCCTTAACAATTGATAATACGATTAAATTAAAAGCATGCCAAAGAATCTATGCTGGATTAACTCGCATTATGCGGAGTTGATATAACAAGTGCTGATAGAATGGATAAAAATAGAAAGACAGTGAAAGAATCCAAAGCGAAAACTTCTAAGGCATTGTTAAAAATGTACATCAATGTGGGCGAATTTCACATCTGCATATAGAGGAAAGAAAGACATATAATGTAGACCATTCCACATTACACTTGGAATTCTCTTAAACAAATTGTACTTTCGTCCTTTTACTACTGAAATGTGTTTTGAATGGGAAAAGGTATCATATTAAATTCGAAAAAATGGATTCAGATATTATGCACTTTAAAACTCCTTCGACCACAAAAAAACAAAAAAATAATTTATGTTCACTTATCTTTTTAACCGTCGTGAACTGATATACGTTCCTACGTTTAGGAGTTTTGTTATTTAAAAACAAAACAAAAATAAATCAAAAACTGGCGTTCCTACTATACACTGATATAGCTAACCGTTTCCTTGAAATCTTTAAGACATTCCTTTGTTAATAGAAACCGGATTATGTAAGATTTTCCACTGATCTCTTAATTACAATAAAAACATCTGTCACTCATATTTAGCCTTCATATTCTGTACCACCCTTTCTTGTATAGTCATTTATAGTCTAATTTGCATCTGCACAAGTAGATTGGCCCTGGTGGTATACACTAAACCCGTAGCTAGTTCTACTAACACTTTAGTCCTAGTGGGTCTAGTTAACATTAGGTATTTTCAAATTATATAATGGTCCCGTTATAGCTAAAGCCGGGGATTGTCGGACAAACGTCCCGCGACTCGTGTCGCTGACTTGTCAAGCGAAGTCATGCGGGATGGAAGATTTAGGTCCGATAGGACTAGGTCGCAAATACCACCAGCACGGGTAGCACAAGTTGTATTTTCTTGCTTGTCGCTCTGTGCGTCTCTATCGTTACAGACTAGAAAAAAAGGGAGATGAGAGCGACAAACAAGTCGCGAACAACATGTGCTAGCCGTGCAGAGCTACAAACTACAGCTTGATCTGACTACATAGATTTATGCCTAGATCGCTGTACGACCAGATCGCTTTGCGACCACATCTCAAAAAGTCAGAGTCGCTAAATGGCCACATTGTTTTTTTCATCTTATGTCTGTCTTAGCAATGTTGACGGAGCCCCGCATGTTGGGGCTCCTATTCGTGGGCAATTTGCTCTTCGGGCATTTGAAGTTACATAACGAACCTAACCTACCTAGTGACGCAAACGAAGTGGTCATTTTGCAACTCGGACTTTTTGAGATGTAATCGCAAAGCGATCTAGGCACAAAGCTATATAGTCAGATCGAGATGTAGCCGCAAAGCGATCTGGTCGTATTTGCTACCTAGTTCTAGCGAGATGTGGACCTAAATCTTCTATACCAGTCATACCACTTCACTTGACATGTCTGGCGACATCGCGCGACTGGTGACGCAGCGACTTCGGGCGAAGTCTAGCGACTGTGCGAAACTATGCACGACATGTCTGGCAACATCGCGCGACAGGTGTCCTATTATGTCGTGTGAAGTCCTGCAACGTTGCGCCACTTCACCCGACGTCGCTGGCGACGCGTTGCGGCACATTTGCCCCTCGTGAATCCCTAGCTTTAAGCACAGACTTGTTTGTACCAATCTGAAGAACATATTGCGTCAAGCCTTTGGGAAATTTCATGTTCAAGGAGCACCGCGTTCTTTTGCCTAGAAACTTTCATTTTACTTCGCTTTAAGCCATCTGGCTTTGATATCGTAATTGACAACGGGATTTTTAAAAGTGTTCTGATAAAAATCATTCTTATCGAGGTTGGTCTGAAAAACATTTTTAATCAATTTTCGATTATTATTTACTGAGAAAATACATATTGAATATGATCAGTGTTTGCTAAGTGCGCTTTGGATAGTGGTTTGGATATGATCAGTGTTTGCTAAGCATTTGGATAGTGGTCGGAATGACGTCATTTTGTTTGTAACCGCGTTTTTTTTTGCTAGCACAAGCTGTGACGTAGAAAACACCATGTGGCGTTTAAGCTCTTTAACCATTTGCAGAAATTTGTTTATTTATTTTCTCAGTAAATAAAGATAAGAAAAGCATGATTTTTTTCAGAACATCTTTTAAGTTAGTTCCTGTTCTCGATTGATGTTATGTGAGCTCTACTGTTAAGTAAAGTAGTCATCACGTCAACATGATTTACATATCGAAGCAAGATGGCCTGATAGAATGTGGAATAAAGCTAGTTTCTTTGCGAATCACTTTATTTCTTTTTTATTATAAGGTTTGACGCACTGGCAGCTGGTCTTCCTATTCACTGTCTTGTCTATATCTCAAATGTCAAAAGTATGTCACCATTAAGGTGATGATCATTGAGTGGTGTGGTGTAATGGTCACAGGCTGATGATGATGATGATGATGATGATGATGATGATGATGATGATGGACTATCCACAAATTACGTCACACAAATTTTATATATCTCGTCCTTGTGCCTTATACCTAGTTCGGATTCCGCTAAATTTCCATTTTCTTTTGTATCTTTTCTTTTACTTTTTTGATTGAAATGTTAATAGGATTGTAAAACTAAACATTTCCATACAAAATTATACCTAGTCCGATCTTAAAGATTTTTGAATATATTATAGATATTATGAAAAACCAGGTCTGCACGTTTTCCTTATGAAGGGCGCTTCTCTTGTTCAGTGTAACGTAATTTGTTGATGGTGATGTCAATGGTGATGATAATGATGATGATAATGATGATGATGATGATGATGATGGTGATGATGATGATGATGATGATGATGATGATGATGATGATGCTGGCGCTGTGCTGACGAATAACGCATGCGCAGGTGGGTGGGTTCACGTTCGTGGGTCACTTCACGTGGATAGACGTGCCAGAGCGAGAGAAGAAGCGGCGCGGCTCCGAGGTCTCGCCCACGTGGTCAGTATATACCTACACACACACACGCCTTTAGACACAATTACTATTTGCGCAACAGTTACAGGCATACTCGCATATTCGCATACACAGCCAAAAGCAAAGGTTAATGAGCGAACCTAGTGGACACATAAAATCGTCATTTTGGAATCTGACATTTTCCTGTTTTTCGTTGTAAATTTCTCCCAATTGCATACATTTTATGTAGGAAAATGTCTCGCAGGTAACTCTGCGAAAGAGAGAGTCCATCAGCACTAAGTTAAATTTAACAATGAGAAAAAAATGCGATTTAAAAAATATGTGAAACATGTCATAGCACAAACACAATCAGCAATAAAAATCTTACTACTAAGAAATAACGACTTGAGGAAATTGATAAGACAAATTCTATGACCCAAATAGCTTGGCTCTTGGACCAGAATAGTTTGGTCCTTCGACCCGAATAGTTTGGTCCTTCTACCCGAATAGCTTGGTCCTTCGACCCGAATAGCTTGGTCCTTCTACCCGAATAGCTTGGTCCTTCGACCCGTATTCTCTGGTCCTTCGAACCGTTTCCAAACTGCCCCGCCAGGTCCCCAACGATGGCGGGCGGGCTGTTCGCGATGTCCCGCTCGTACTACTGGGAGCTGGGCGCCTACGACGAGCAGATGGCCGGCTGGGGCGGAGAAAACTTGGAGATGAGCTTCCGAATATGGCAATGTAAAGTACACTTGATTTATTATTGGTTGATGACTTATCTTAATAGAATATCAATTAGTAAATGATACCCAATCAGGGAGCTGGTAACTGTCTAGTAGATAGTCTAAAGATGTACGTACGTATGTATATTCCGCGTGCGAGCTGCGAGGAATCTCAAGAAAAGTTGACGTCATTATTTAGTGCAGTGGTTTAGTCAATATAACGTTAAAGATATAGCCAACTAAGGCGATAAGGCCAGCTCTTGTACTGGAAGAGGCGGGGTACGATGCAATGGGCGGGTGCGGCGCACACCCGCCTTCCCAACCCCCCAATTCCTCGGACCGCGCGGACTGTAGATTCTATGAGGCGAAGTGAGACGAGAATTAACACATGGGGTACTTTTTATCCCGGAACATTCTAAAGTTCCTGAGGTAAGCTATAAATGAACAAAGCCAATGATATGTCGCCTTTATATTTACATCTTATACGATTACCTACCTACAAATATGATTGACCAAAATTGACAACCCATAACGAACTAGTTGACCAATTGTATTGCTATTATTCAATTCATTAGCTGATAACATCGTACGTAGTTTTCACGGAGGAAGTGTTTAAAAAACCAATGCCGACGCGTTCATACTTAATTTACGAGATTTGTATGAACGCGGTTTTTAAATGCTTCCTCCGTGAAAACTACGATATGTCAAACATTTATTATATACCATTTTGAACCTTATTTAATCAGCTAACGAATTGAATAATAGCAATAGGTACAATTGGTCAATTTTGGTTAGTCATATTTGTAGGTACTTAATCTTATTTTATGAGATGTAATTACAAAGGTGATATATTATTGGCCGGTACTGTATAATCCTTGTGAGAGGTGGCGTCAGTAACAGCGTTGTGTGCGCAGGCGGCGGCACGCTCGAGACCATCCCGTGCTCGCGCGTGGGGCACGTGTTCCGCGCCTTCCACCCCTACGGGCTGCCGGCTGACTCCGACACACACGGTAATTGGTCAAACATATTGCTCTTTAAGTATACGCTCCAAAACTAAAATAACTGATGTAGCCCAAGCAGCCGCCAAGCTCAAATGGGAATGTGTCGCATGCCGAAAGAATTGTGGGCTAAAGTGGGTCCCATGGGATAGAATTCGGCGTCGCGGCAGACCAACGCGACGTTGGCGAGATTGATGCCTTTAATCGGGACTGGTGGGAGCCCAAGACAGGGCTACTTGAAAGGGAGGGAGGGAGGCCTTTGCCCAGCAGTGGGACGTTATAGGCCTTAAATAATAATAAATAATATCTGGGCCTCTATTCAACATGGAAAAACAATACCTTTGGTTTTTTACCGCATTGTCAACGTTACGCTAGCTCTTATTTAATTGACAGTAATGGAGGCCGAGTTCAAAACAATAGGGTCATTAATATCGATCATTTATATCTAAAATGTGTATTTACCTTTAAATTAAAGAAAGACAGTAAAAAAACCCTTCTTTATTATTTTTTCATATTCGACCAGTTCGATTCCCGGTTACTGCGGACGAATTTTCAAAAATACATAAAAGCAGGTTTTATTTTTCAAAATAAAAGTAAATCTCCTTTGCTTGGAACTTGCTATTTCCAATATTTGAGGTAGTTGCCGTCCATGTGGCGTTCGTTTTCCCCCTGTAAGTGTGTTTTCTGTTTGGTGCGTCAGGTATCAACACGGCGCGCATGGCGGAGGTGTGGATGGACGAGTACGCCGAGCTGTTCTACATGCACCGGCTGGATCTCAGGGTGAGTGCGTCATTTCATTAGCGTCGTCCACGGGTGTTACCAAGACATATATAGATAAAAACTGGCCACGTGCGAGTCGGACTCGCGCACGAAGGGTTCCGTACCATTATCTATACAATATTAGCAAAAAACGGCAAAAAAGTCACGTTTGTTGTATGGGAGCCCCTTAAATATTTATTTGTTGTTACAGCGGCAACAGAAATACATCATCTGTGAAAATTTCAACTGTCTAGCTATCACGGTTCATGAGATACAGCCTGGTGAAAGACAGACAGACGGACAGACGGACAGACGTACAGAGTCTTAGTAATGGGGTCCCGTTTTTACCCTTTGGGTACGGAACCCTAAAAACCCCCGATGTCATGGTGATCCCAATTATTTCACAGCTGATATTCATGGGTAAATCATCAAGAGCTGGCCACTTAAGACAGTGTCATTTAGTCACTAGCCATCAAATTTATTTACTGATGCTATTAGTAGAAATACTAGGGCAGTACTCCGGGTAATTCAGGATCTAGTTATTCGAGTTTATTCGCAAAAACATCAGCATATCTCTCGCTTTACACGCATTATTGCAAAGTGGCCAGTTACCGGAGGGTGGCCAGTAATAGGTGCGATTTACCCTACAATACAATTTTCCGCAGAAAAACCCAAGAATCGGCGACGTGACGCACCGCAAGATCCTCCGCGAGAAGCTGCACTGCAAGAGCTTCCAGTGGTTCCTCGACAACGTGTACAAGGAGAAGTTCGTGCCCGTCCGGGACGTGCTGGCGTACGGCAGGTGAATGTCGAACGTGGCGGCGTGCGGCAGAGTTCTGTGTTTTTACACGACTGCCCAAAACCTTCTCCGCCTATTGGTTAATCAATTTACTGCCATTAGGTACAAATGGAAAATTGTCCACGTGAAATAACCATTCTGAAGTTGGGTCAAAAGTAATAGTATCCAAAATGAATTTAGTCAAAATTTAATTGTGCTGAAAAGTATTTATAACCAAATTTATTTTCGTTGTAAATTAATTAAGTCCCAATGGAATTTGGTCCGTTATACCTAATTATAAATTATGAGCAAAATGAAATACGCACAAGTGTACGTAAATACAAATAGACATACTTTTTTCGACCAATATCATATTGGACAATTTGACCATGGGACATGATTCCATTTTAGACGTTATTCAGGATGGACAATTTTCCTTTTTCTTGTATTTCAAATGGTCATTTTTCTGAACTGACGTATAATTTCAAGTGGTCGATTTTCCATTTGTTCCTAATGACAGTACATTGGTTAATCCGGCCCTGATGGTAGCGAGCAGCAGCAGCAGCTCACCAGGTTGCACCAGTTCCTACCACCACTAAAAACTGTCACTAAGTTAGTCAATCTCTGTCAGATTTTCCCCTAATATTTTATTTTATTTGTCTACATCCATATCATATTTTCCCTATATTATTATGTATCGACTAACTATCGGCGGAACTCCTTCTTGTTGCGAGCAGGTAACACCCTCAACATTTGTGCTAAGGATATTGATTTAGATGTATTTAACACACCTACATCTACTCTTCGGCGGTTACTCAGTCAAAAGTTCTTTATTTAGGCTATAAGTGTTTATTATTCACTTTTCGTTCTCTACCATTTTTGATTCTTGCGTATACATGTGGTTGTTCTCTTGTTCTCGTGGTGTAACGCGGGGTATGCCTGCGTTGGCTGTTATTTCTGCTGTTTAAATACTTTGTCTCTATCGGTGAGGACCTTTAATTGGCTTTTTGCTCCGTAATTAATTTCTATCTTGTTTTGTAAGCTGTTGGATCTCCAATTAATCATAAATAGATAAATAAATAAATACATTATTTTAAAAAATGATAAGCAAATGGCCTATATTAAAAAACCTGTATCTGTAGTTGTATTTTAATGTTAACATTAAAGTATTACGTGTCATTAAAGTATCGGTCACCGATACTTTAATGTAAACATTAAGATAAAGGGCACAGATACATGTTTCTCATATATTGTAGAAAACTTATGTTATGCATAACTTATATAGATAAAGTTATGTATGCGACTGTACACATAATTAGGCATTAAAACGTCTCGTGTGTTCGTTCTTATTATGAAACTCTCCTTTTGGCTCGTTTCATAAAACCACGCTTGTGTTTTAATGCCTCTCATTATACACCAGTCACATTCACTACTGTTATTTATCATAGTCCAATAGTAATTTGTGTTTTTCACAGAGTAAAGAATCCCTCGACGGGTCTATGCATGGACACTATGCAGCGCGAAGGCGAGGGCTCGGCGCTCGGCTTGTATCCCTGTCACAAAGCGCTCAGTGCCACGCAGTACCTCTCGCTCTCGCTCACGGGGCAGCTGCGGGACGAGGAGAAATGCGCCGAGATGCAGTATGTACGGTGAGATACATTAAAAGGCAACGCATCTGCTATTCTTCCGGTGTGGCGGGTGTCCATGGACGGCGGTCATTACTTCCAAAATTAACGATATTGCCTTGGACATGTTATTTGCTTTTAACTCTGCCGCCATTGCTGTCAAGTGAGTGCATTGATCTGTTTGCCAAACACGATAATTCGCCGTAGCAATTTTTCTATTTGAGTTTTTCCCCATTCGTAATTTTACTCGGTGGCATTTTCCCCAGTTAAGATTTTACCCAGTCGCATATTTGCTATGAATGTATCTTAATGGCATACTTTCCTATTTTTATTACCAGGGGTCGGAATAGGTAGTGCATATTAACCTAAACTTGATGCATCTTCATTCAATAACGTATTCCCGCCTCACTCACGCATGAATGACCATGCGTCAAGTTTAAATTAATTCGCACTACCTATTCCGACCCCTGGTTATTACTATGGATTAGGTAGGTAGGTTTAGGTTATGTTAGTTTTGCAGCAGGCCCGAAGGGCCAAAGCACCAGAAATAGGAGCTCCGCAGCGGAGCTCCTTCGACTCTGCAAAATTAATATTTAAAATAGGCAATCATGCGACTCGGAAAAAGCTACAATGTAATAATACTCGTGGTTAAAATCACGATGAGGAAAAACGGGACAGGAAAAAAATGCGTGGATATAACAAATTTGGCAAACAGATCTATATCAAGGCCCCTCTACACGTTGGCGGATTATGGGCGTGCGTAAGGGACGCATTAACACCTTAGAGTGAGCAACATATTCTTGCTTATCACTTTTACGTATTGCTCCGTCACTTACGCACGCCCATGATCCGCCGACGTGTAAAGGGGCCTTTAGGCGCGGCTCCACTGAGGCGGAGACGAGCGGAGCTGTGCCAATATTAACCAATAGAAGGCGCATGCGGTCACGTCGAGCGCGCCTTGCGCACGTTAGTTTAGATTCTATTGGTTAATATTGGCACAGCTCCGCTCCACTCCGCTCATCTCCGTCTCAGTGGAGGCGCAGCCTTATACACCGTGCCCGGGACATACCCGAATGATTTTAACCATTGATTCTAGACCCTATGTGGAGTATATAATGTGGTATAACATGTAGTCCAATATCGCATAATTTCCGAGGTTTTTATTATTTAAAAAACAATTCCATAGTTAATTTAATTTGAACTCTGTCACTATAACTTAAAACATTATTTACTAAGAAATTATATATATATTAATTTATGTTGTACGTTGATGATATTGCTACTTACAACATGAATCTTTCTTAGTAAATAATGCTTTAGGTTAAGGTGACAGAGTTACATACTCCAAATAGGGTCTAGAATCGATGGTTAAAATCCTTCGGCTACGTCCCGGGCACGGCGTATAGAAACTCGGCTGCAAATGCGTTGCCTACCCTTAGGAATAAGGTGGAATGCCTCTATGCTAGTTATTCCACCAACGCACAGTAAAGGAAATTGATTCCTAGACCATTTTGGGCTATTATGTCATAGTGACGTAATCAATCAAAACGTAAGAGACTTCTTATGATTTTATTTTCAATGTCATAGGTATTTTTAATACTAACAAAATTAGAACATTAAAGATTATCGCGACCACAATTATGACTAAAATGTTTTAGGACAATCGATACATTATGGGAATTCAGCATTATGGGTTCTGAACATTATGGCTAACATCCATTATGACAAAAGTGTTATGGCAAATGATTTTAGGACAAACGATACAGTGGCAAAAGAAGGAACCCCCCAAAATGGTCCAGGAATCAATTTCCTAGACTGTACCATGGGGCCTAAGGTGTTTAATTGTTTACATCTTTTTAATGGCTACTTGACTCCTTAGTCAGTAGCTAGAACTAATTTAAAATTTTAAGTTGCACACTTTGACTACTTTTAAATCCTTAATTATTATTATTTGTTTTTAACTGGTAGAGAATGCCTTACGGTTTGCCTAAAGATTAAATAAATGGTGCAGATTATCGATATCATTATTGTTTGATATAAGTTACAGGAAAGTAAATCGTTTGTTATTTTTGGATTGTTTGTTTGTTTTAAATCTGCTATGCAATTGGTAAATATAAACAGATTAATAATAAATTGAGAACCACCGCGTTTTTAGATCTTCGGAAAATAAGGCGAGTGTACAAATCGCGGGCTTAATACTACAGCATTCTCTGCCACTCAACCTAAAGTTGAAACAAATCAAAAAATAAGTATTAGTAGTAATAGGGAAAATGCATGGATTTTTTACATCGCATTTGTCAACAAATCATAAAAATACCGTAAAAGACATCACCAAAAGTGAAATTAAAATTAAAATCGGTCAAGAAATACGGATGATACAAGCATTTTAAACTGCTAATTAGACGGAGAGATCCGAAGTGCACCGGTGACGTCATTGTGCAGTTCGGCGATATAAACTCCACTTAGGGCTGATTTTTCAATCCCCAGATAAAGCTATCTGGAAGGTAAATTTCTCTGTCCTTTTCTTTCATATGACTTCAGAATAGTAATACATTTAACTGACGAATAGTTTTACTGGGGATTGAAAAATCAGCCCTTAAAATTCTGTTTTGCTAGAAAGAGATACTAACAAATTTTGGTTATCTTTATAGCAATTCAAAAAATGTTTTTTCTTACCGTTACTTGAATCAGCGTTTGTTGAAGCTGTAAAAAAACATGCATATTCCCTATTGAAATCCGCACCACCCCACATGGCGTGACTGTACCACATGAGCTGTTGTTTCCAGACGGCCGAACGAGGAGTCTGGTGAGGAGAAGCCGCTCCGCGTGCTGATGGCCACGTGCGCCGCCCCGGGCCGGAACCGCGGACAGGTGAGTGGAGACCGCGGAATAGAAAAAACAGAGGAAGTTGCATGAGCTTCGCTTAGTATCAGACCTGTCGCCAATACTCACACTATTATAAAAACGACACGCTGCCAAATTTTGACGGACAACTTACATACGAACAGTGCAAGTTAAAAAATAACTTGTAACTATACTCCGTCGGTTTAGGTACTTAAATAAATGTAAACAAATCAAACCACGTGGCTCTGTTATACAGCCAATCAGAACTGTTTCGTCGAGCTTTGATGTATCACTGTTCTGTTTCTGGGTCAATCAACTTTTTGTTGTAGCTCGTTGCCATGGTGACTTCTCCTGAGGCACTCTTGAAAACCATGATTTCAAAGGATTTAAGCCCACTATTCTTTTGTGGCTTTCTTCCTGAGTGTGCTAGAAGTATATATTACGAGTATAACATTTTTTCTAAGAAATTCTATCACTGTTGTCTCCTGGCAAAGTTGATCCACCCTTCTATTGGCTAACCAACTATGTCACGTGTTTTGTTTGTTTACATTTAGTTAAGTACCTAAACATATGGAGTATAGGTTTGTTCGTTTCTGTATGCTTTTATATTTTTCCTCAATTGTTTTGTTGTTGTTTATATTCCAGCAATGGAACTACTTGCGCTCGACGCAGCAGCTGCGTCACGTGGAGTCGGGGCTGTGCGTGGACGCGATCGGCGCCTTCGCCGGCGACGACGCGCGCGGGCGCACCTGCAGCGACGAGCCCTCGCAGCACTGGAGCTTCGACTACGACGACTCCAAGGAGGCCAGTGAGTAGCCGGGGGGGGGGGAGAGTTTTCAGAGTAAAAGGACTTTCGGACAAGTGAATATTCGGCCAAACGAAATAGCGGATAAAAGTTTTTCGAACTTAACATAGGTAACCATCTATGTATGTATGTAAGTCTATTTCTCGAATTCAAATTGTTTTTCTCAAAAATGTCCGAAAAAGTTGACATTACTATCTACATATTGAGACGCGAAGTATATAGTCATAGTCATAGTCATATTCATTTATTGCTTTATGTTGTACAAAGAGGTCTTAAAAATACAGTAGGTCGCTTCAACATAAACCCTGCAAGGGCACTGCAACAAGACACAATAATATACTTACATGTCTATAGTTTACTTAGTTCTCAAATAAATAAATAAAATCAAAGTAATTAGGGGAGGGGCTTTCTTTTTATTAGACTTGTTTATACGAATCATCTGTTGTTACAGCCAAGTTGTTCCCGGCTGAGATGGAGGAGCATCTACAGAAGCTGAGAGGATCGCGGTGAGTCAGAGCTAACCTTTAGATTTGTTCAGTTGTACGATGAACATGTTGTTGATAACGGTGAAAATGTTGATGATGCTGATGACGAACATGTGGTTGATGTAGATGCTGATGATGAACATGTTGTTGATGTAGATGATGAACATTTTTATGACGTTGACGATGAACATGTTGTTGATGTTGATTATGATGATGAACATGCTGTTGATTTAGATGGTGACGATGATCATGTTGTTGATAAAGATAATGTTCAATTTGTTGTGAATGATAATAATAATCATAATGATGATGACGTTCCTTGTTAGGTAAAAATGTTATTGAATATATTTTAAATGTGGTGTGGTGGAAGACGATGTTGATGTTGTTGATAATATTGGTAATAAAGATATTTATGACGTAGATGTTATGTATGTAGATGTTTGTCGTCATTTCATTATCAAGATAGTGTTGATGATGATGAAGAATATGTTAGTAGAATAATAAAGTTGCCGATGTTATTGATGACGATGTAGATGTTGATTGATGACGCTAGTGTTGTTGCTGACGATGTAAATGTTGTTAATAATGACGCAAATGACGACGTCAAAAGTGATCGTGTTGTTATTCTCCGTCAGCCGGCGCTCGCGCTCGCTGCTGTCGGCGGCGCCCGCGGAGACGCGGCGCACGCGCGCGCACGCCCGGCGCCGGCGCCGCCGCCCGCGCTCCAAGCGCAAGGGCCGCAAGGTCAGTCCGCCAATAAACGATACGCGGTACACGCTTGTTTTATTGCACGCACGCACAGACGCACAGAGGGGGGGGGGGAGCACCGTGTTCATTGGGACTCTGCCGTTTTGCCGAATTAATCATTTCCTAATTTTTTTTTGCCGTAATCAAGGGTCGTTTTAGACCCCGTTATCTTGTCGCACTGACGTCGCTTTTTTGTAGGGATTGTATGTTTATTTTATCGACTGTTTAAATGTCGATGGTATTGTACTTAGGGCCGATTCGACCGAACTGGAATAAGACTTACTCCGAGATTAGTCTATACATATTCGGCGTTTAATCTAGGTATAAGACCTTATTCCAGTTTGGTTGAATCCGCCCTTAGAGGTATAAGTCATGTCTCATGTCACTGACAACGAGTCAAAAACAATCACTATTAAAATGTGATAAAAACATGGGATCAATAATAAATAAAGAATAGGTAAATAGTTGCAAATAGGTAAATTATTTATATAAGTTTATCGCATCTTGTTAGAATAATGAGGTTATCTTCTAATTTTTAATCAAGAAGTTTTAATACCTACGCCATATTGGGATTTAGCAGAGATTTAAAAGGCAAAAATCAGTCGCATTGTTTCATTATAATATTAACTACAAACATCGATATAGAGAGGGTCGATAAAATAAACATTCAATCCCTACAACAGAGCGACGTCAATGCGACAAGAGAACAGGGTCTACCCGTGACTCTAGCAGGTGTTTAGGCATTAACCAGTAAAAATAAATAAATAAATTAAAAGCGGTAAAACTGTAACCCCCTTACCAATAAACGTTGAGTAACGGTGGTTTAGCTATACAATGTTTTGTCCTTATCTGTCATTGTAACATTTGCATTTGACAGATAAGGACAAAATATTGTTTAGCTATACCACCGTTACTCAACGTTTATTAGTAAGGGGGTAAGAGTTAAATATCTCACGGCAGCAGCATTTTTTTACACCATTATCCTCGTAAGGCGCAGTGTGCAATAGAATGTACATAATCAAGGCAATTTAATTTGAACTGTGTTGCAATTGGAATAAGGTTTATTTTCCTATGTTCATAAACTGAAAATGGCATTATCGAATAAACGTTATTGAACTTTATTGCCTTGGTGGTAGATTCAAAGTCCCACTCACAAAAACATCTCTGTTTAGTATGGTGGGTGGTGGGCCTTACGAGGATAAGGGCGGCCGCACATTGAACCAGTAATCACCGCGTTTTTATTTTAGTATCCTCGAAACGAGACAAGAATAAAGCTTTTAAGATAACTAATTAGGGATATGACAAATTACTTCAGCCAAACGGCAGGGTCCTTGTTTTATTATTTATTTATTACTAGAACCCAAAACAAATATGAACGGCACAAAATGCAATAAGGTCCACTAGGTTAAGATTTTACATAAACTACGCCAATTGAAAACAGGATTTGTTTGAAAAGATGCTTTAACGCATCCACTGCCGTTAACGCATAAAAGCGTCCTCCTGACCTTCTCCCAGTGAATTATACGCATATGTGCGTTTTTTACGTTTATAAGCTCCGTATAAAATTAAAGGTGCGGCACGTGGCGAAACTCTTGCAAAACCTTTTATTCTTTAGAAACCAAAGACATTAATGGACATACAAAAATATGTATTCTCTCTAACAATACAAGTGATTGAATAAAAAAAGTATGTGAAATAAAATAGTGCAGCATTAGGGTGATGGACACCTTTAGCTGAAGGCACCAATAATGGACACTTAAAGATCATAAGGTTATAAATTGATTGCCTCAAAATAAATGAATAAATAGACACTCATTTCCATACACCGGATTGACGGGGCCAAAAATGTACCAGTTCTAGTGATTCATTAAATATCGACTAAGTTGATCGACAACTTTTTTCGTGACATATGGATCTTACATTTCTTGCAAAAGTAAGTCGTACCTTTATCTTCTATATCTGAATGATCAGCTTTCTATGAAGACAGACGATCATTTTTCTTTCGAGGCATTTTTAACCGACTTAAAAAACAAAAAGGTTCTCAATTCGTCGGAATGCTAAAGAATATTGTTGTACTGAATGAATTTGTTATTAAATGTAATTTCAATGGTTTTGAAAAGTGAGTCGAGTCCAGAGTCAATGTCAGATACCGGTTGTTTATAGTTGCGAAAAGTATAAATAAAAGAGGTTTACACATAATTAAAAGGTATTCAAACTTAGCCATTACTTATGGTAATGATGATTAAAATGCTTTTTATCGATGTCGATAGTCGACATTTAATGCATCACTAGCACTGGTACATTTTTGCCCCCGTCAAGCCGGTGTTTGTTCAATACTGGTTCCATCACCCTTTCTTTACTCCTAATTTTGATTCCGAGACAAAAAGTATATGGATATCATGGATAGAGGGACACGCAAGCGGCTGCTGCCAGAGAAGGAGAGGTAAGTGTGCGAATGTGATGGAGTCTCGCAGATTAACGACCAGTATCCAAATAAGTTGAGTTTACCTAAACGGGATGGAAAGGCAAATAACCATGCAGCTGCTTTTCGTGATACCATTGCGTTGCCGCAATAGCTCCCGGCTCAATAATGCTAAAACAACTCGTCAATGGATTGCTACAAGCATGCGGGCTATTCATCAATGAGACCGCGTCTTAATACTGCCATCCGAAGACAAACTCCGTCTGCGTAGAATTCGTTATCGCTATTGCCTCGGAAATTGTCCAATTTTCTGGGTTAAAAAAGTAGCCTATGTCCTATTTCAGACTATAATCTATTTCTGTGCCAAATTTCATCAAGATTTAGCCGTTCTGGCGTGATTGTGTGACAAACATCAAAACTTTGCGTAATACTGGTGATGTACGGTCGGCCAAGAAAGTGGTCTACCAGTTTTGACAAAAGTTTCTGTGAGATCTAATTATCGCTAAGGTTGACACTTGTCACTGTCATAATATTATTGCAAGGGAAAAACGAACTTGTTGTTGCAAATGAACTTCAACCGTAGGGTGGTAGTGGTAGACCACATTTTTGGCAGACTGTGCATGCAGCCTTCAGAGAAATAAAGAAAACGAGAAATAGGTTTACATGATGGTAAGCAAAGGCTGTTCAGTCAAGTGTAAAAATATGGGAGAATGCTCCATCTCAAAAATACGCCACAACTAGCTTTTGCCCGCGACTCTGTCCGCGGTCGTCCCTCGAAAACTGTCCAATTTTCCGGGATAAATCTATCCTATGTCCTATTCCAGGATCTAACCTATATGTGTGCCAAGTTTCATCCCGATCCGTTCAGTGGTTGAAGCGTGATTGAGCAACAAACATCAAAACTTTCTCATTTATAATATTAGTAAGATAAGATAAGATGCACCTTATTACAGTGTAATAAGAACTTCTTAAGATATTTATGAGAGGATTCTTTCGATACATATTTTTGCACTTGAATGTTCCTTAACTTCGTGAGAGCCGGTGTTTCATAGAAGGCACATAATCAATGCAATTTAGTTTTAACTTTATTATAATAACAAAGTTCATTTTAATTTGTTTCAATTAGAGCCTAAGGTAATTAGACTTAATTATCTAAGTAGATTCAAATTCCCACTCACAAAACTTCCTGTTTGTGGTAGCGACGCAAGTGTTCAACGCACCGTGTGGCATGTCTTTATACTTATAATGTACTAGAGGACGCCCGCGACTTCGTACGCGTAGAATTAGTTTCCCGCTACTCCCCCCATTTCTTCCCGTTGGGGGTCGATTTTCGGAAAATCCTTTCTTAGTGCTCACTTACATCATGAAAGGAACCCATGTACCAAATTTCAAGTTTCTAGGTACAGTAGTTTCGGCTGTGCGTTGATATGTCAGTCAGTCAGTTTAGCCTTTTATATATATAGATAAGTAGAACAACGCAGCGGCGACGACGCAGCGCACCGGCACCTCGTGTGCCCTCCGTCCACTAGGATCCATTGATAAGATCCATTAAAGGGGGCAAGTGGACTTTTTGCACACTCAAATCCATTAATGGAGTCGAGTGGGCTTTATTGTACACTTAAATCAATTTGAAGTCGTTGACACTTTTTAAGACTCTGGGATCCATCAATGGATTTAAATATACTATGAAGTTTACAAAGATCCATGAATGGATTCTGTTGAACTTTTTATATACAGGGATCCATCAATGGATTTTAGTATACTACAATGTCCACGAGTATCCATTAATTGATGGATCCAAGTGTAAAAGTTTAATAAAATCCATTGTTGGATAGGTCATATACATAGTAGTGTACTAAGATCCATTGATGGATCGATTTGTAATTAGGAGTGCAAAAGAATCCATTAAATATCCCTGAGTATTAAAAAGTGTAAACTACTCCTAATGGATTTAAGTGTACATTAAGCCCACTCGACTCCATTAATGGATTTGAATGTATAAAAAGTCCACTTGACCCCATTAATGGATCCTGTCAATGGCTCCTAGTGGACGCAGGGCTCGTGTGGCATCCCTCTTAAACCGTGAAAAAGGAACAAAAAACAAGCAATCACACTTTAGCGGTTTTAACATTAATCTCGTAAAGCGTGCAATAGAATGTACATGATCAAGGCAATTTAATTTGCACTGTGTTGCATTTGGAATAATGTTTATTTTCCTATCTTCATAAACTGAAAATGGCATTATCTAACAAACGTAATTGAACTTTATTGCCTTGATGTTAGATTCAAAGTCCCACTCACAAAAAACTTCCTGTTCGTAGTTTGGTGGGTACTTACGAGGATAATGTACTAGCGACCCGCCCTCGCTTCGCTTCGGTTTTTGTGAATATAGAATAGAATTAGCTTGATTTTTGCTTAAAATGTGTTACATATGGTATACATTTACAGCGCTTCACACATTTCACCAGCATCTGGCATGCAAAAGAGTGAGTTATCTGTAACACCCGTAACGTAATGGCACCAGTAATCGACAAGGACCAATGTTCGACACTGATTCTCATTTTACAGAAGATAAGGGTTATTCATTTCATTCATTTGTTTTGTAACACTCAATTTATGACCGTATGATCTTTGAATTAAGAGTTAAGTGTCGATGATTGGTGCATGTCAGTTTAAAGTGTCATACACTGGTGCCATTGCGTTATAATCACCCAATAAAAATGTTGAACTTTGTCACCGTGAATGTCATTGTCCTTGTCATGTGTGTCATTTCATGTTCTGTTTGAAGTTTACTATGACAACGCACTAAAGTGCTCAACATTTTCGTTTGGGTACTGTACATAAACGAGAATCTATATAAATAAAAATGAATCGCCGAAGTGTATGTACGCGCATAACTTCCGAACGACTAAACCAAAATGGATAATTCTTTTTTGTTGTATTCGTTATTGACAGGACAAGGTTTGTATTGAGAAAAAAAAAAAGAAAAATCCAGCGGGAAAGTCGTCTCGTTTAGATATACATAATAACCTTCCTTAAAAAAATCATCTATCTGATGGTAAAAACCGCATTAAAGTTAGTTGCGTGGTTTAGGAGGAGGTAACGGAAATACAGACACATGCGGAAAACTATATCGTTTTATAAAAGTTGCAGCCAAAATTAGTACCTAGCGCAAGTATACCAAATAGTACAGTCAACCAATTTTATTCCTAGGCCACTATTGACTTTGTCAATGAGACGTTGTAAACCAAATCATAAGAAGTCTGTAACGTTTGGTTGTCAAAGTCACTTTAACATAGTCCAAAGTGGCCTAGATATCAAATTGGTTGACTGTACCTATTTTAGTGAAACTGCAATATTTGACGACGTTAGCCCAGGCCTTCGACAACGAGAAATATGTATGTACTTGTACAGGGTGGGAAAGGAGTATACCGACAGATTTTAACCATGGGTTCCTGGTGGTGTTAATGTTAATAATGTTATATCAACATGGGTCCAAAACTGCCTTGAAAAAAAATCGATAGTACCCTTGTGAACGAAGCCTCAGTCAAAATAGTGAAAAAGAAAACACACTTCACGAATGATTCCGATAAAATACGATAAAGGCGTGTTACCCTTGAGATTTTTCAACTTGTGAATTACCTACTTCAACAATTTAATATCTCGAAAATTACCGCTTTACCGAGCCATATTTGTATAAGGTACTTTTTTTTGTCCAAATAGGCGCTAGAATCGTTGGTTTCAATCTGTCGGTATACTCCTTTCCACCTCTAAACAAAGAAAACGTTCAAGAATCTGGAAGGAATTCTCGCCCTCATCGCACAAATATATACTTGGGGCCCTAATGGCTGCGTTTATCGCGTGACAAAGTTTGGACAAGGCATCCGTCACCCTCTGACACGTAATATAAGTACGAGAGTGACGGATGCTGTATCCACATTAGACGCGCGATATAGACGCAGCCATACTAGGCCCGCATTATTGAACCGTAATAATTCTACTAGTTAATATCTTATCACCCGCAAAATAAGAGCACCGTGTGAAAATTTTCGTCATTTTGACTTCATCTGCACCAAAAGTTCTGCTGGTCATTACCAACAAGGCTAACTACGTTATAACTGGTGACATTCTTCCGCCACCCCAGAAGGGAAAGAAGAACAAGTTCATCCTCATCGTGGAGCGCACCCTGATGAACAACTCCGAGGAACACCTGGAGCTGGACGTGCACTGCGCGCACCGGCGCCTGCTGCCCAACAATACCTTCGTGCGGGACCTGGTCACCATCCTCAACGAGAAGAACATACGGGTGAGTCAGATGAAGGGTGGAGTTGATCAAAGGAGTTGATGAACAGCTCCGAGGAACACCTGGAATATGGGATTTTGGGTATGGAACCTTAAAAATACTTCTAGACACAATCCTTTAATACTTCTAGATCAGTCAATAAACAGCCACGAATCCTCAGGTAATCAACAACGGGCGCGTGTTCGAGCGCAACCGCGTGACGGACCTGGGCAAGGAGGACCCTCTCACGCTGCGGCAGGAGGAGACCAAGGTCCTGGAGAAGTTGTCGCTGCCGCCGGAGGCCGGGGTGCCGCCGGTCGCCGCGGCGCGACCCTCGGAGCCCATGATGATGATGCCGGAGGTACGGTAGACCACCAGGTTGATGACTGATTTTCTATAAGGAATAAGAGTTCCTTGTACCATCAAGGAGTTTTCATGTTGATCCACCTTAGAACCTTGACATAATGACGGCGTCAAGTGACTAGATTGAAATTACATAGGAATTAATACTTGGTTTTGGGAGGTGCTAGTGGTTCATCAATTAAAGTCCGTGACCGTACCTGATCCGGAAAGAAAACCTAATGATAAATTTTAACATAAAAAAAGTTAGCGACAAAGTAGTTCTTTGTTATATCAATTATTTACCCAGTTTTATATGAGTAAACTTAAATCTCATTTTATGATCGGATCAGCAATAAAGAAACATTTATTCCTTGTACATAACCTAATAATATTTCGGTTTGTGAAAACTGGATTAGTTACAAATAATTGTATGGCTAATTTTCGTGCTACAACGGAAAGGTTTCATTTAATAGCGTGAGTTAGCATGCCCAACTTTTTGGACCTTACCCTAATTGTTGCTAAACGGGACAGATACTGAACCCGAGAAAGCAGTTGCAGGGCGTGGTTGCCCACGGGGGCGCCGGGCGCACTCGGTTTATAAGAAATATGAGTCGTGCAACTGCGTTCCCTGACGAGGTCTGTATCCACGCTAATATGCCTCCGCTCCGCTCCGCTTTTGTTTTTAGCGTTCCGTACAAAAAAATAAAAAACGGAACCCTTATAGGATCACTCGTGCGTCTGTCTGTCCGACTGTCACAGCCGATTTGCTCCGAAACTACTGGACCGATTGAGTTGAAATTTGGTTCACATAATGTAAATTGATGACCCAAACAGAGATGTGCAAAGTATTTTTTTTAATAACGGTCATTTTCGGGGGCAAATTAGGAAATTTAAAACAAAGTTTTGCGAAACTTACCTTGTCATATATCAAATGAAAGGGCTCGTTATGAGGATCTCAAATGTATTTTTGTTATTATTATAAAATAAATAGTTTTGATTTTATTCATGAAAGAAGACGGAAATTGACCATTCCCCACTGATCTCCGAAAACACCGAGCATAAAATTTTGAAAAAAAATCAACATATAGTTCATTGCTTGTAGTTTACAGGATAACCTATAAGAATTATAAAAAAAATACGTATGTACGGAATCCTCTCCACGCGAGTTCAACTCGCACTTGGCCGGTTTTTTATTATTTCGACCTTCTGTCAGCACAGATTACAGTAGCGACAAATAACCTGTCATATTTGCACTTACATCTCATACGATTACCTACAAATGTGACTCAACAAAATTGACAACCCATCAAGAACTATTTGACCAATTGTATTGCTATTATTCAATTCGTTAGCTGATTAAATAAGGTTCGAAATGGTATAATAACAAATGTTTGTACGTGTAAAATAGTTTAATACATGCGGCTTAATTAAAATTGTAACCCGACGTGGTAACCAAATAGGAAAAATTTACGACTGTTAAAAAATGCTTTTATTGATGTACAAACTTGTTTATAGTCTGTGTCAATTGAAATTGCCAAAGATGTAAACAATTTAGTACTGTTGACACTTAATCTCAAATATTAATAAAGCGTGTTTTTATTTAAAATAACGTCTAATTAATAGTTATTTAATCTTAAACTTAATGTGAAAGTAAATATCAAGTGTATACAGACCTCATTTGATCTTTAAAAGCACGTGATTATTATAAATAATAATAATAAAAAATATATTTATTCACAACAACGCAAAATTAAAGTTAAAATAAGTAAATGTAGCTACCCAAAGTTGGATAATTGTTGTGAAACGGTCCCAACTCAGCATGTGCCGGCTGTTAAGCCAGCGCTGGTCTTCCGATGAGACCGCTCGGTGGCAGCACGGAAGGTGACTCAAACAATTTTATAATCCTAAGAACACAAATAACAAAAAAAGAAATAATAATAAAACCAAAACAACAAATTATCGAGTAATAATGGTAAACTGTTTTGTTTGGTTGTGTTTACATTTTTGCCAATATCAATTGGCACAGAGTATAGAAACGTTCATATGCCCCTTAGCAACCGAAGCATATCAGGTTCCACAAAAAGCTGCGGCGGCACACGGCGGCGCCGGCCGGCGGCGACAGCACGCACGGCGCCAAGCGGCTCATCATCGAGGACTTCGTCGAGGTGAACCCGTCGCAGGAGCCGCCGCTGAAGGTGAGTCTACCACCACCACGGGAGAGGGGGGTTGTGGCCTGTGAGTCATGCTCTAGGGTGCGGCTTCACTGAGGCGGAGATGAGCGGAGTGGAGCGGATCTGTGCCAATAGATGTGTGCAATAGAATATAAACTAACGTGCGCATGCGACTTCTATTGGTTAATATTGGCACAGCTCCACTCGTCTCCGCCTCAGTGGAGCCGCACCCTTAAGGGAGTATGTCCCATTTGTTACATGGAACTACGAATTTTGTATTGAAATTTACACTATTACTTTTATTACTTTATAGTTCAATACGATATGCGAAGTTCCATGGAACAAATGGGACATACCTCTTTAAGGGCGGCTGACGGATGCAATAAGGTGACAAAAGCCTTAATCTGTTCGTTGACACGCCTTAGTCACGGGCTACTCCAGGTCACTCCAAAATCTAGGTTTTAAGTCCGAGCTGGCCAGCTATTTCACATGCATCAGCATAACACTTAACAATCGTATATACATTATAAAACAAACAATACTCTCCAATTCGTAACTTTGGGATTCTTTCCGCCGTTACCGAAATACACGTCGATTAGGAAACCGATTTAGGATAAACAGGCAGGGCGCTTGTCTCGAAGCTACCCTCACATTTCTTCACGCGCCGAATCACCCCAGATATGTGACTCACCCACATATTAAAAGATTACATTGCCAGGGCCTCTATTCTAGATTTTAAAAACCGTTTCACTAATGTTTTACCAAATCATCATTTGGCAAACAATGTCATTTTACAAACTTTCATTTCGCAAAGATGTATTTCCACACCACATTTTTTTTTTGGTCAAATCTCTAACCTAACCTACCTTTATTTAACAAGCCCGTGAAGCCTATGTAATATGTAATGGTTTAAGCACACTGACATTTTTGCGAAATGAAAGTTAGTAAAATGACATTGTTTGCCAAATCATCATTTGTCAGGATACCGGTAAAAACCATATCGTCTTTGACCTGTTATGGTCTTATTTTTAACTCGGCCGTCATTATTGTCAAGTAAATAAGAGCTATCAAACCGTTGAATACCGTCAATACAGGTTAAGGACGATATGGTTTTTACCGCCTAGAATCTCGGGCCTGAACAACGATGATGTCTTTAATAAACGCTCCTAACTCTACATTATATTTTGCCCCAGCATTCAAAAAAACGTAAACATAAAAAGAAGAGCACTGGGGTCCCGAACTTCCAAAACAGTCCCGGCGGTCCCGGCGCCACGCCCGGCGGGAACGGCATGAGCGGCGGGAACGGCATGAGCGGCGGGAACGGCATGAGCGGCGGGAACGGCATGGGCGGCGGGAACGGCATGGGCGGCGGGAACGGCTTGGGCGGCGGGAACGGCATGAGCGGTGGGAACGGCATGAGCGGCGGGAACGGCATAAGCGGCGGGAATGGCATGGACGGCGGCAACGGCATGGGCGGCGGGAACGGCATGGGCGGTGGGAACGGCAAAGGCGGCGGGAATGGCATGGGAGGCGGGAACGGCATGGGTGGCGTGAACGGCATGGGCGGCGGGAACGGAATGGGCGGCGTGAACGGCATGGGCGGCGGGAACGGAATGGGCGGCGGGAACGGCATGGGCGGCGGGAACGGAATGGGCGGCGGGAACGGAATGGGCGGCGGGAACGGAATGGGCGGTCTGAACGGCATGGGCGGCGGGAAAGGCATGAGCGGCGGGAACGGCATGAGCGGCGGGAACGGCATGGGCGGCGTATACGGCATCAACGGCGGATTCGGCATGGGCGGATTCGGCATGAGTGGGCAGCGCGGGCGGGCCTCGGTCGAGGACGGGCCCAGCAAGCGCCATGGCGACGGAATAGACGAGGCGTTCGGGAACGCGCTTGAAAACAGCGATAGCGATGACAACTACTGGTCTGCAGGGTTTGGTGAGTACCAAAATAATAAAGAGTCTGTAAGAGATGTCTGAAAAAATCAATTTTTCGCCCATATGCTCGTAAATGTTAACCCTACCGTCGGAAAAACAGCCCGCGAAGTTCTGAGTTCCAGGCCCATTATTTATTAGGATAACTAACTCCAAACAGCCAAACACACAATTTAATATTTAAAATGTCAAAAACTAAAAAGGTTAATCTTTTCGAACAGCCTTTACGCCGTACTTAAAACTTTATCAACATATATTTTTTAAATATTGCATTTACAAAAAAAATGTCGAGTTAACTTGAACGCGTAATAAATGTTATAATAAATTGAAACCACAATTTATTCAAATTATTATATTTAAATTTGTGATTCTATTTAATGGTACATTCCAGTTTCAGACTAAATCGTACCTGTTTCGAATGTATATGGAATTATGAGTTTGGTGGATGATAATAGTGACAATGTTCTTTTTTTTTTAATTTGTGGAACATTTTCTCCCATTGTTGGAGAAAGCACTGTACGTTTTTTCTTGAATACCGGGTATTCTATATTTATCCGGGTATTATTCCTAATGTTAAAAATATATGTTTTTACTTTCAGTACGGAATTTCCATTTTCTGAAACCGTTTAACTTTTCGCGATTTAACAAACCAACCTAACCTTAAACCTAGAGGAACCTTTAGTTTAGTCCTGGTAATCATCATTTTCTTGTCACTTGTAGTAATTGCCACTATTCAGATTTTTCACCTCCTAATTGATTTAAGACTTGTATGTATAGTAACTAAAGAGCGGCTGACGGATGCAATATTTTGACGAAAGCAAAAGGTGGATAAGCCTTTTATTAAATTTTGAATACTATTTATGCATGAAAATATGTGCAGTTTTCGTTATTAATCAGTACATATTTGTAAATTGTCACCTCTTGAGACTATACATTTTTCCCATATAACTTGATAGTGAACTATAAAAGGAATGGACTTATTGAAAAAAAATCTGAATCTTTTATGCAATGATGTTCTTTTTAATCCATATTACGGATATCGTTCGACGTTATTTTGACGTAATTTGCATCCTTCAGCCGCCCATTAATAATCTATATATATAAAAGGCAAAACTGACTGACTGACATATCAACGCACAGCCGAAACTACTGTAGCTAGAAACTTGAAATTTGGTACATGGGTTCCTTTCATGATGTAAGTGAGCACTAAGAAAGGATTTTCCGAAAATCGACCCCCAGCGGGAAGAAATGGGGGGAGTAGCGGGAAAAACTAATTCTACGCGTACGAAGTCGCGGGCGTCCTCTAGTAACTAATATGACGTATGCTCGCGCCGCAGTTGTGACCACGCGGCGAAGCGGCCCGGTGGCCAGGGCGCGCAGCGGCAGCGACTCCGACTTCATGACTTGGTCCGCCAAGCTCGGTGAGAATCTAAAACCTTCGTATCATTGCCATCCATGTCTTTCTCACAACCCTATTCTACAATATTCCACTTCATCAAAGCCCTCTTCTCCATCATCATCCTCTTCTTCACAGTCCTTTACATCATCGTCCTCTTCACCAAAGTTCTTCAAATCATCTTCCTTTTCATTATGATGCTCCTCTTCTTTATCACCTTTACCTACCCCTCTTCACATCCTTTACATCATTATCAACTTAATACAGACATTTCTAAAACAATTAAATAAATTGCTCCCCCCCCCACAGGTCAGTCGACAGCGCGGCCAGGACCGGGAGGACCTGGCGCGCGCGGCAGCGACTCCGATGACGTTTACGGGTCCAAGCTCGGTGAGACTCAGATACCTTCGGATCATTGCCTTCTATACCCTCACAACCCTTTGACATTATATCACTTTGCGAATTAATTTTCAAGTGACATGATGTAAAATGAAAATTTGTTGTTTTTATTTGAGCATTTGAATTATTCGTTGAACCTGGTAGTTGTATGAAGATGTATTGAGGAATCATAAAATAAATAGATGTCCCTGGCACAGGTGTGTCCACCGCGCGGCCGGCCGGCGCCCGCGTTGTTGACTCCGACGACCTGGACTGGGCCAACAGGATCGGTGAGACTCACGATACCTTCTGAACATTTGAGAATTATTTTTTGGTAAATGGCAGGATTCCTAAAGGAACAGTTTCTCAAGTGTCATGATGTAATATGAGAATTTGTTGTTTTTATTTGAGCACTTGAATTATTCGTTGAACCTGGTAGTTGTATATAAATGTATTGAAGAATCATAACTATTGCTAAACGTTGTTTGTTAAATGTCATCATCATTATCATCATGTCAGCCGAAAGACGTCCACTGCTGGACATAGGCCTCCCCCAAGGCTCTCCACTCAGACCGGTCTTGTGCTTTTCGAATGTAAATTTTACTGATTAACTTTTGGTAAAAGGTCAGGATTCCTAAAGGACCAGTATGTCAAGTGACATTACATAAAATTACAATTTGTTGTTTTTATTTGAGCACTTGAATTATTCGGTAAATCTAGTATTTGTATAAAAGATGTATTGAGGAATCATAGCTTTTGCCGAACGTTGTTTGGTAAATGAAAATTTACGAATTAACTTTTGGTAAAAAGTCAACATTCCAAAATAAATAGATGTCCCTGGCACAGGTCTGAAAACCGCGCGGCCGGACGCCGCGGGGGCCGGCGCGCGCGTTGGTGACTCCGGCGACTTGGACTGGGCCGCCAAGATCGGTGAGACTCACGCACGATACCTTCTGAACATTGCCATACATATCTTCCTCATTAACCCCTGCATCACAGTCATCTTTCACATCATCATCATCTTAGTAATCTTCCACACCTTCGTTCTTTTCGCCATCATCTTCTATATCATCGGTCTCTTCACCACAGTCCTATTTTAGATCATCCTCTGTATCACAGTCATCTTTCACATCATCATCATCTTCCACATCATCGTTCTCTTGATATGCAGGATGCTGATGATGCTCCTCCTCTTTACCTTCCTTTTTCACTCTTGTTGAAGGATTATAGTAATTTAATCTCACTACCTATCTAAATAAATATATAGCTGCCCTCGCCACAGAAATGTCGACCGCGCGGCCGGAAGCCGCTGGAGCCGGCGCGCGCGTTGGTGACTCCGGCGACTTGGACTGGGCCGCCAAGATCGGTGAGACTCACGCACGATTCCTTCTGAACATTGCCATACATATCTTCCTTATCATCCCCTGCATCACAGTCATCTTTCACATCATCATCATCTTAGTAATCTTCCACACCTTCGTTCTTTTCGCCACAGTCCTCTTTCACATAATCATCTTCTACATCATCGTTCTCTTCACCACAGTCCTATTTTAGATCATGCTCTGTATCACAGTCATCTTTCATATCATCATCATCTTCCACGTCATCGTTCTCTTGATATGAAGGATGCTGATGATGCTCCTCCTCTTTACCTTCCTTTTTCACTCTCGTTGAAGGATTATAGTAATTTAATCTCACTGCCTATCTATAGTAAATTGTTGCAGAGGATAGAAAGTACGCGATTTTTGGACGAGTCATATAGAGGGCCGAAACGTAGTTGAGGCCCTCTAGTGTAAGAGTCCATAAATTGCACTTTCTACCGAGGCAGACATAGTGCTTTTCACAACTACTGAAAGGAAATAAAATAAAAAATCATATTCAAAACTTTCAATTCACTTTCAATAGTGTAATGCCCGGTTTCAATATTCAAGAAACGAATCGTTTTCCTTACGTCTTGTTAAAATTTGACATTTGCTACGTACAAAATGTGTAAAATTTTAACGAGACGTAAGGAAAACGATTCGTTTCTTGAATATTGAAACCGGGCATTAGTCAATTGGCGTTGGTTTTTCAAAGGTAGTATAGAAGTTGTATCACCGCCAATTTACCATAGATGACTTTTTTTAATCTGGACCCCTATTCTCGTGGCACTCGAGATTAATAAACTAACATTCGAGATGAAGATGTCAACTCCATATAAAATTGCATTTGTTTCGCCATATCTCCCATGTAACCATCTCTAGTGGTTCGAGATTAGGGGCCAAGTTTAAATTACATTTAAAAAAAAGCAGTGACATTTTTAATCTGTTTCTTTTAGCAAAAATACACCTAATATTTTACGACACAAAATGGTGTGTTCTGATTGGTCGATTTCAATTTTTCATTTTAAGGAGCTATTACACAAAAATTGATTCGATTGATTTTCATTGGTTCTTAAAGTTGGACAACAATGTTCTCGACCAATCAGCAAACATGCTGACAAAAACATTCTTGGTGTGTCCTTATAAGTGACGTTTTGTGACCCCAAACAAGACCATCTATGGCCATATTTCCGAGCAGTGTTGTGAAAAATAAATATATAGCTGCCCTCGCCACAGAAATGTCGACAGCGCGGCCGGGCGCCGCGGGAGCCGCCGCGCGCGGCAGCGACACGGAGGGCCGGTACTGGGCCAGCAAGATGGGTGAGGCTCAGCACCTACCTTATTTGAGCACTTGAATTATTTGTTGAACCTGGAAGTTGTATAAAGATGTATTGAAGGATCATAGCTTTTGCTAAAAGTTGTTTGTTAAATAAAAAAATAGCGAATTATTTTTTGGTAAAATGGCAAGATTCCTGAAGGAACAGTTTGTCAAGTGACATGATGTAAAATGAAAATTTGTTGTTTTTATTTGAGCTCTTGAATTATTTGTTGAACCTGGAAGTTGTATAAATAAAGATGTATTGAGGAATCATAGCTTTTGCTAAATATTGTTTGTTAAATATATTTTCTGCGAATTAACTTTTGGTAAAATGGCAGGATTCCTAAAGGAACATTTCGTCAAGTGACATGACATAAAATGAAAATAACTTGTTTTTATTTAAGCACCTAAATTATTCGGTAAATCTGGTATTTGTATAAAGATATGTATTGAGGAATCATAGCTTTTGCCGAACGTTGTTTGGTAAAATAAAATTTACGAATTAGCATTTGGTAAAAAGTCAGGATTTCAAATTAAATAGATGTCCCTGGCACAGGTCTGACAACCGCGCGGCCGGACACCGCGGGGGCCGGCGCGCGCGTTGGTGACTCCGACGACGCGGACTGGACCACCAAGTTCGGTGAGACTTACGATACCTTCTGAACATTGCCATCCATGTCTTCCTCACAGCCCTCTTCCTCATCCTTTAGTTCTTTTCACCTCAGTCCTCTTTCACATGATCATCTTCCACATCATCGTTCACTTCACTACAGTACTATTTTATATCATCATCTGTGTCACAGTCATCTTTCACATGATCTTCCACATCATCGTTCTCTTCACCACAGTCCTATTTTATATCATCATCTGTGTCACAGTCATCTTTCACATGATCTTCCACATCATCGTTCTCTTCACCATAGTCCTATTTTATATCATCATCTGTGTCACAGTCATCTTTCACATGATCTTCCACATCATCGTTCTCTTCACCACAGTCCTATTTTATATCATCATCTGTGTCACAGTCATCTTTCACATGATCTTCCACATCATCGTTCTCTTCACCACAGTCCTATTTTATATCATCATCTGTGTCACAGTCATCTTTCACATGATCTTCCACATCATCGTTCTCTTCACCACAGTCCTATTTTATATCATCATCTGTGTCACAGTCATCTTTCACATCATCATCATCTTCCACATCATCGTTCTCTTGATATGAAGGATCCTAATGATGCTTCTCCTTTTCTTTACCTTCCTTCTTCACTCTTGTTGAAGGATTATAGTAATTTAATCTCGCTACCTATCTTATAAATATATAGCTGCCCTCGCCACAGAATTGACGACAGCGCGGCCGGGCGCCGCGGGGAGCGGCGCGCGCGGCAGCGACACGGAGGGCCGGTACTGGGCCAGCAAGATGGGTGAGGCTCAGCACCTACCTTCACATTCATTTGAATAGTCAGAATTATTTCTCAAACTCGATTTTTCCGCGTAGCTCGCATTTGTCTCCAGTCTTAGTTTTTTCCTTCTCGCATATTTTCCATTCTAGATTTTTCCAGTCGCAAATTTTCCCGTTGTAATTAGGTCAAAATTGGTAATATTGATTTATGAAATGGGAAAATTACACATTAAACAAACATACATACGTAACCTCACGCTTTCGTTCCCAGAGCGGGGTAGGCAGAGCCACAGAATTATCCATAACTACAAAAACTTTTGATAATTCTGTAACCACATTTTGCACAATTAGGCTAAGATGTTTACCCGTGTATTAATGCGAAACATGCAACTCAGAAAAGCTACTTTTTAGGCTTCCGAAGTAAAACTAGGAATCTTTCGTCATGTCCGTCTATCCGTCTGTCTGGCCGCGGTCTAGCTCAGAGACTTAGTAATCATCATTATCATAATCATCAGCGTATATTAGTCCACTGCTGGACGTTGGCCTCTCCCATTGCATGCCAACGAGCACGATTCGTTGGCACTCTCATCCAGCTCTTGCCAGCCACCTTGCGAAGATCTTTGTTGTTTTGTGTCTCTTAGTAATACAAAACTGTAATTTGGCGGACAAAGGCGTAATTTTTGTTTTTTCGGGTCCATGTATGTGAAGCAATTTTATTTTTTAATTTAAATTAACGCGTGTAGTTAGAATTATGAATCGGGAAAATGCGATGGAGGAAAATTCACTATCATTTTAGAGAATTTCTTCCGAAAGGTTTACTCCTACTTTCTGGTTTATTGTACGTATGTTACAAACAAACTTATAAACCGATTTCTCGGCAGGCCAAGCAAAAAATACTAGCCGGTCAACCCAACCCCCCGACACGGAGGCGGAGCGCTCGTCGGAGGCGGACCAGTACCCGCGCGCGCGAGACCCCTGGAAGCGCCAGGACAAGGACAAGGACAAGGAGAAGGAGAAGAACAAGGGGCAGAAGAGGTTCCCGGAATTAGAGCTGGTTGATAATGTAAGTTTTTAATAGCCCATTTTGGTGCAAGTGCGGATAGTATCACATTTTACACGAGTCCCTAGCTGTCTTGGCCCGAGCTGCATGACAGACAAGACTCGGGACGAGTGAAAATGTCAGTTCAAAAGTTGTAATTTTTTTTACGGAATCTTGTTTTCTTACAGAGGCAGAGCGATGGCCCAGTCAAGTTGGTGATGAGGAGCAACCTGACCTTCAACCTCGGGGACGAGCTGTTCGCCTGGAGGAAGCAGCCGGAGCAGCCGGAGCTCGTGTGAGTATCCTAGACCTTGGGGCAGTGGGGGATCCACAAAAAGGCATCTGAGTCTTCTCGTGACAATTTTTAAATTAAACTAGTTAATTTTAATACGCCTGATATTTAATCAAAGCCAAAGTCAAAGCCATTTAACTTTGAATTTGACTTTGACTTAACGAATATTAAGGAAAATTTTATAGCATTCGACCTAGAATAGGCATGATTTATGAAGACAAACACATATGTATGTAAGGTAAATATGTATTTTTAAAATCAATGTAATTAGTATATTGAGAATAATGAATTAAATTAAATTAATTATAGAATACTTTTTTCAAAAGTAAAATCATTGAACGATTCCATACGATTTTTCAAACTGATCTCATTGTGCCTACTTAATTTTGACATTGTATTTCTTTAACACTTTAGTACCTTGTCTATTTAATGTCATGTTTAAACCGCCATATATGGTTTGTCAGCGATTCAAGTGACAAGGTACTAAAGTGTGCACATATCTATGAACTCGCCTGTACGCCTAGAGCTTCGTTCGGACTATGTGTTGTTGTGTGGGACTGTCCCGTTATATGTATTGATGGTCCCGCCAGTAACTTGCTGGACGACCAGCTGGGGGGGCGGCGGCGGGAGCGCGAGGGGGCCGGCGGGGACGCGGGGGAGGGGGGCGAGGACGAGTCCAGCGCCTCCGACAGCAGCGACTCCGCGCAGGCCAGCGACCTGCTCCCGCGGCCGGAGCTCACCTAGCGACAACAACGCTACATACCTGCTTCTTAAAAACTTTACACGGTTAAAAACAGGGGTGATGTCTGTACCGCCCAACTTACACTAAGCTGTTTTTAAGCTTAAGTAGCCAATGTCAAAAAGTGGAAAAGTTATTTTGTCATATCCATCCGTCCGTATGTTACCGGAATTTTACTCAAAAACTACATGTTATATATTGATATAATTTAGAGTATATGTGACTTGTATAAGCTGCTACTTAGTGTGGTAAGGTAACAAAAATAAATATAATCGAGGGGGGGCACTCCATATGTAACAGAAGATGTTGATGATGCACTTTAACCACACCAATTTCGACGCTTGTATATATTGTCGTTTTTGAAACAGAAAAGAAACAAAAAAAGCGTTGAAAAATACTTTCATCAATTATTTGTTGGGATAAGAAAAGCGTTATAACAAACATTTTGTAAAATAAAACAACCCTCTATCTATGACCGTTAAAAATATACAGCGGACGGATAACGAAGACTTATAAATGGGACCTTATAGCACCTTTTGGCTACAGAACCCTAAGAAATTGTCTCTTGTACCAAAAATATACCTTATATTTTACAAACCAAAATGACGTGTCCTGATAATTGATAATATGAATTCATTCGTACAAAAAATGATTAATTGGTTCAAATTGTTAATTAATAACGTTGTCAATAATATTCTTGGCCTATTCATATAAGTAACTCCGACCTCGGGGTCATAAGCGATATTTCCAAGCACTAAGCACTTTTCTCAACATAAAAACAAGAATATTTTTCATTTCTGGAAATTTTTGACGCTTCTATACAACTCCAACACACAGGAAGCTTTAAACTCCCGACTGCGTGTCAGTCATATTGTAATTTTGTTAATTTAAATTCACACTCGATGAGACGGCGTCTTCCACTTCGATCAACTAAACTGACCAACCAGTTGTACAGAATGGAACTCTAAGGAGAAATGTATTACTATAGAACCAACCAAATAGATCGCTTTTCCAGTCTCATAGCATAAATATGAGGAAGGTTTAGGTTCTGTTAGCTCTTCAGCTGGCCCGAAGGGCCAAAACACCCTGAAATAGGAGCTCCGTTGTAGCGGAGCTCCGTCGACTCCGTTCAATTTGATACAGTTAAGCCGTTGGGAAAGAAAAATAGTTGACCTGTTTTAGTTGGTCAGTTTAGTTGATCGGAGTCAAAGAACGGGATGACACGTCATGCTCAGACGAATCTAACATCTCTTTTGTTGAAATCGTGTCAACAGTACCAAAAACCAAACATATCCTATATACATATATACAGGGTGTCCCAAAAGTACCACGCCACAGTGACACCGGAGGTAGGTCAGATCAAGAGGAACCTAACCAGCCTAACATGACCTCAGTAAAATATGACTTTATTTTTTTCAAATTGCTAGACCAATTGCAAATTAAAATTAAATTGGTCTAGCAATTTGAAAAAAATAAAGTCATATTTTACTGAGGTCATGTTAGGCTGGTTAGGTTCCTCTTGAGCTGACCTACCTTCGGTGTCACTGTGGCGTGCTACTTTTGGGACACCCTGTATAGGTACCTGAGCATTTCTAAAAAAGTTCGTAAGTACATCAATAACATATTTTTAACAGTCGATATTTTTTTCCTATTTTGTTACTACGATTTTCTTTTATTTTACATCAACAAACATTTAACATTGTACATTTAGGTGTAAATTTTTTGGTTATTAAAATTTTATAAAGTGTATACTTTCTTAATATTCATTAGAATTATAACAAATACGAAAAAATTACGACTGTTAAAAATAAACTTACAAACTTTTTTAGAAATGCTTATTTAGACTCATTTAGAGGTAAAAAGAATCGCCCTTTCTTCAGAAGTCGGTAAAAACAAAACCGCTTGTCTATTGTATCGTGAAATTAACTAAATAAAAAATAGACGAACAAAAAGCACATAATTGTGCTGTAATTTATGGTTTCCGTCTAACGGATACTTGGGACACCGTGGGTGCATTGTGGTTTACTTTTTGTAGTTACGCCGGCAACACTGATCTCGTTAGACTATGGTCCTCAAAAGAAAAAAAAAAGACTTGGCTACATGGGCTCAGATCCCTTCGCCTTCCCCACGTGGGGTAATTAATCCAAAAAAAAGTCTATGGTCTCAACGAATTACGGTGACAGATTGACCATAGACTAGACCTTAGACGTAATTTCCTTAACCCACACTGTCCAAAGTACCCACAAGGTGTCTTAAGTTTCCACGTTTGACGGTACTCAAAGTGCTTGTAAGTATTTTATTTGCACATTGGACGTCTATACTAAAATGCAACGATTACTTGTAAAAATGACAACATTAAGCTGTCACTGTATTGTGAGTGACGTCTTTTGTTTTTGACATGGCGTTAAAAGGTTAAGATCTTTAGATTTTATGTTAAGTTTATTGATTTAAATAGGTTATTAGGGTAAAACGTCCGATTGTTGGCATCAAAATACTAGTTATTGAATTAAGAGGCCATATGATAAAGTCTGTAGTGTCCCGCGATCTGGATCTCAATAACCATAACGCATGTGTCTGGTCTTTGGATATATTAAACTTGATCATATTTCCTTGAGACTGGTAAACGCGAAAACACGATTAGAAACAAAATAATCGATAGTTTTATTTTTCAAACATGACACCTTTTTCGCATGTTTTTGGTTGAATCTTCGAAACCCTAAGATCTTTAACGGTGATTTTTGATTCAATAGTTGAGTACTTATAACTTCTTAATCCTGGTAAACCATTTTTTCGATAAATGTTGCAGTTTTATAGTAAACCCCAATTATTTCATTTTGACGCTCTATCTCACGTTCTTCGCGCGGAAGCACATAAAGCCATCCCTCTTGATTCTTGTGTGGGCGTGGCAGAATATGTGGCCTCTTGAAATAAACTTCACGGTGCCAATACTAGGTGAGCCAACAATAGAGCAGTTTTCCCTAGTTTTTATATTCAAGCGGCTGTTTTGAGACGAAGTTTTTTCTGCGCTTGTACGCTATGAAAGGTAAAACATTCATAGTGGACTTCAAATCTTGAGTATATATTTCTCTTATACTCTCAATTCAAGTCAATTGTGTTAACAAGTTTCAATAATGCCTATACAGACAGCAATTTTTGAACAGAAATAATATAACAAATTATCATAAAACTGTTTTAAACATTGTTAACTTATTTTTTACCTATTATTTGATTAAAACACATTTAAAACAAAACATATCCTTACGCAAAATTTTCTTTTCATCGAAAGGCATTTCTCGCATGAGTATTTTTTTTTGGTAGTTACAATTCTAACTTACGTAATTAATGTTAAAAATATCCTGAAAACATGGTTTCAACAGAAATTATCGTTCGATGAATTGAAATTCGATAAAATTATGAGTTAGTTTTATAACTATCTATGGAAAAAAACTAATTTAAAATTATTTTTAATTATCGTTGTTTATTGTTCTTCTGTAATTTTCTAATGTAATATTAAGTGCTTAAAAAACTTCTGAAACGCTTGTCGTCTCGGCGGCCGCGAGCTCAAGACAAGTGTACTTATTAGAGTTATAGTAATATTATTAGAGTTAAGAGATTATTGTTAACGATAGGACAAACTTACATGGGTAAAACCATGTTGCTTTTGATATTTATTTAATTTAGGTTCACCAACAATAGGGAATATTCATCACCTTTTTATATCTTCAATAAATGCTGATTCATGTAACAAACAGTTGAGAAAAAACATTTTTGAATGGCTATAAAAGTAACTAAGAACAAAGAGTTGTTCCTTACTCTTTCTAGCAAAACAGAATTTAACATGGAGTTCATATGGCCGACCTGTTACATGACGTCACAGTGCATATCGGATCTCTTTGCCTAATCGTTTAAAATGCTTGTGTCATCAGTATATCTTGGCCAATTTTAATTTTAATTTCACTTTTGGTAATCTCTTTTACGGTATTTTCATATTTTGTTGACAAATGAGAATTAAAAAATCTATGAAAAAAAGATAGAAAAGAAATACGTTCTTCATTTGATCTGTTATCGTATTGTGAACGTTATGATTATTTACTTGACAGTTGTGGCCGAGTTAAAAATAACACGACATGCTAAAAGCAATATGGTTTTGCTGACTAAAATTGAGCCCGAGTTTCTATTATCTATCGTTTATTTACAGTTATCGATATAAAGCCATTATTTTCCTAAAGTTAGAAACGAAAAGTAAAATATTTGAATAGTTATATCCTTTCCACAAAGTGATTAATTTCACTTAGAAAACTTTCCATTCGCGTTTCCCCCATTTTTTTTTAAAATTAATAAGCCTAATAACATAATCCTTTAAGTTCACAATAGCTAATGGTTATTTTTTCTGAAACTGTATAGAACTCATTAGGTTAGGTTAGGTTTGCTTTATAACAATCCTGAAAAGATTACGGTTTCAGAAAATAATAATTAGGTATTATGAATTTTAGGGACTATACTATGATACATTACAGTTCGACCAAAAAGAGTAGAAATTAAATAAAATGGAACTAAAAAAAAAACCATACTAAATTGTTGCCATGTTCAAGCATTTTATTAAAAAAATGTGACAGTTACGTAGAAAGTGGCGCCCTCATTTAATTTCTAGTCTTTTTGGGCGCACTATAGGCTCATTAATTTTAGGCGTTCTGATGATGTAACCAATGTTTTCCTTAAATAAAGATCGAAAGTGGAATACAATTGTATTTTCTATGAGTAATTAATTATAATAATTAGGAGATTTAGTTTTCTTTTAAATATTATTTACGTAAGGAAACGTGTTCGAATTAGTGCGTTATTATTCTAATGTGAAAGTGAGGATGTTCTCAATATATTTTAATATTTATTTCTTAATATTGTGTTTATTGTTGTCTAGTATCCGTAGTTTAAGTCGAGACCTAGTCAGGGACTAGGTCATTTGTGTAGGATTGTACCCCGAGATGTATTGCTTATTGTTAATTGGTTTAAAAGTCTCTCATAAAAAATGTAATATAGCCTTAAGTACAATTTAATTAATTATATTACTTTTTGTACTTAAAACTACGAGAAATATATGTTATGTATTTAGTTTATTACGTTCCTATGTTACTGGGATATAGTAATAAAAAATAAAGACTGGAAGTGTTAGTTTTTATTTAAACCTATACCTATTAGAAAATCTAAAGCTAGACATTCACGAACAATCCATTGCAATAATTGGCGTCCTGCCACATTTGATCGTAAATTTAATTTTTTCAAGCTTTTATTTAACTTGTAATGTATTGTAGTCCCTAATTTTATAGTGGAAATAAGACAAGCAATGACTTGAATGACTTTCTATAATTAAGTTAAAACAATCGTGCAACGTCTCGCTTCCCCGACCAAGACAAGAAGTACTCCCGCGTCCGCCCTTTTATTATTAGTTCCAAAAAGTGGCGCAGTGGCGCCACTTGTTCAAATAATTTATACATTTCGATACTTACATTAATTAACAATTACTTTAGTAGTTTTTAAACAGATTGACAAATTAATAATTCTAATTGTAATATTTAAAAGTTAAGTGATTCATAATTATTAGAGGCGAGGCGCAATTATAATATTTAAAACAAGAAAGTTAAGTGACGGAAGTAGGTATTCTTAAGGGCGAGGCGCCGGATGCTGTAACAGTATGTATGTAGGTATGTACGGGTCAAATCTCGCAAGTTAAATTTGACCCACTTCCCGGTTTCCGATGAAGCTGAAAATTTGCATACATGTGTAAATTGGATGACAATGCAATACTATTATGACATGGAGCTGATCTGATGATGGAGTGGCAAGGTGGCGACAGGATCTCTGCTATATTTAACGTAGAACCACCGTGTCGGTACTTATTAGTTTGGTCTTGATAAGCAGATGACTTTGCAAAAAAAAGTACAGTCGACAGCAAAAACTTGTCACAAAAATGACATTTTTGTCAAACTTTTTCAGTGCAGGTTGTCCTGCCATTAGATCGTCAGTGCGAAATCTGGCACAGTGCGGTGGACGTATAGAATGGACGAACTGACATCCAATACGGGTTCTAAGGCCCAGCACACGAGCGTTGCCGATGCGTTGCGTCGTAGCAACGCTGTGATTTGAACATGGCGTGACGCAAGCATTTCAACGCATCGTGTGGCATGTTGTTTAAATTTATAAGTAGAACAGCCTCCGTCGTTGGATATGATATTCTCAAAACGTGATATTCTCAAAATATCATATTCTCAAAACATGATATTTTCAAAACATCATTATTAGTAAGACATGAATTAGACAGTGTCGACGGAGCTCCGCTTTCGCGGAGCTCCTGTTTCTGGGTGCTGCAAAACTAACATAACCTAAACCTACCTACGATTTCTTAACCTAACACCACTATTTATAAATATCATGTTTTGCGAATATCGTGTTTTGAGAATATCATATTTTGCGAATATCGTGTTTTGAGAATATCATGTTTTGAGAATATCATGTTCAGCGACGGATGGGCATCTTGGATGCATTCTGCGACCGTAAACAACCGCCGATATCAAAGAAAATCTTACGCCATACTGTAGCAGGATGCCCGTAGAATGATACACAGTGGTCGAATGTATTAAATATAATCAGATGAAGTACTTTACAAAATCTTCAGCAAGACGAACACCGCGCGGCTTCGAGAGTCTTCTCCGACTGCCGGCCATCTGTTAGCGCGTGGCGGAACTAAATTATATTAATTTTCCATTGACAAATGTTTAACAAAGTTTATATAGAAAATAGATATATTAATATATACTGTTATACACATCTTATTTATAATCAAAGCTAACAGTCGGTCATCCTGTAGTCGGAATGTCCCTATTTCGACCCACTCGGCCATTCCTATAAGGGTATGACCACATACCAGTCAAGAACAAGATTGATATCAACAAGTATTCATCGCATTACCACTTTACATATAGCTAAAGATGGGCTATTGAAACAAAATATTTTATGTAATACAATTGATACATTTAACAAAGTAGTTTCGCCCAAAATATTCATTTTGTAAATATCTAATTTTAAACAAATACACTTCATTATTTTATAACAATAATCATTAATTGTTATCATCATATGGTTATACCATTGAATAACTTTATAAATCATTAAACCAATTTCTTACAGTATTACAGTAAATATACTCATTTGGCTTAGGCCTCCCGAGAGCCAACACAATCAATAATGGCCACCCGAAGGCCATAAATAGGTGTTCCGTTGAATCTCAGCTTCCGTTTAGCCATCCGAAAGCCACGGCCTGCGAGAACTGCATCTTCTTACATTGCGACCACCCGAAGGTCCATTTAACTCGTCACTAATATTTTGTCGGCCGGTGTCCGTGGTTATTATCCGAGTGCCCGACATGTATCTAGGCTGTAACTGGCAGAATAGGAAAGGGATTCTATTATCTTGTAAACTACATCACATGTTATGTATAAATGGGTAACTAAATATCAGTAAATATGAAATATGCTAAAGTTATCCTGTTTGTAAATAAATATATCAATCTAAACTGGAATCCGTGTCACTGTTATCGCTCTTTTCGCTAGCAATTGGAGACCCGTCCATAGTGACCCATGGCTTAAGTTGATCAGCAGGAAATATATTTTTATAACGTTTTTGAGAGTGCCCGGGGATACTACACACTTCATACCTGTCATTTTCCAAAACCGTTGATATTTTAAATGGGCCTCGGAATTTAGGTGCAAGCTTTTTACTTTTCCCTTTTTCGGGATTATTACTAGATCACCCATTCTAAAAACCTTAGTTGATGCTCTCTTCTTATCAAAGTGTTCCTTCATTTTTGTTTGTTCCCTGACTATTTTTTTCTGAACAGTTTCCCTCATTTCCTGCCTATCTTTATCTGATATTTGCAGGTCAGGTTCCAGATCCCCTCTAAGAATACCTTCACTTTGACATGTTGTTCGTTGCCCAAACACAATTTCAGCCGGTGATTTCCCCGTGCTTTTATTGACGGTGTTATTTAAGCTCCATTGCAGTTGAGCGACATTTGTATCCCAATCTCTTTCATCCAGCCCATGGTTCATGGCAGATAACGAGTTAAGGATTGTCCTGTTATATCGCTCAATTTGCCCGTTTGCTCGAGGTGTAGCAACGGCATTGAGCACATGTTTTACTCCAATGGAATTTATAAAGGCTTTGAACTCATTCGATGTGAAAGAGGAACCTTGATCGGATATTAATATTTTTGGACTACCAAATGTTGCAAAAATATCATCCAGTGCTTTAATTGTAGTTCTGGATCTGGTGTTTCTGACTGCCCTAATGAAAATGAATTTGCTAAATCCATCAATAACTCCAAGAATGTAAGTGTTTCCTCTTTTGCTTTTAATAAACGGACCTAAATGGTCCATGTGAATTGTGTGAAATATTGCGTTTACTTTAGGGATAGGGTGTAGGTATCCCGATTTCCTCCCTGACAGTTCTTTATTGTAAGCGCAGTTAATACACGCCCTAACATACTTCTTGACGAAACGGTTCATTTTGGGGAACCAATAATCGGCTTGAATCTTTTCCAATGTTTTATCTGTGGCAAAATGACCCGCTTCGTCATGATTAAGTTGACATATTCTCCATCGCGCTGAACTTGGAACAACCCATTTAAGTTTCGATCCCACGCGCCGGTATACCTTTTCATCGCGTAAAAGGTAATTGGCCGTTATATCCGTAATATCCTCATTGCTGGTCTCGAGAATACACTTAATATGCTTGATACGTGGATCTGTCATTTGCACTGTGTGAAGCCAATCATTGGTAGTAATGTTGAAAACCTCAATTTCCTCTTGGGGATCTGGTGAGGAAACTGGGTTGCGGCTCAGGGCATCCACATGCTGCATATTATGACCCGGCCTGTATTCGACGGTGAAATTGTATTCTTGCAACATAAGCCACCACCGCGCAATCTTTGGAATTAAGTCCCGTTTTGTAAGTGTTGAGCGCAAGGCGCTGCAGTCAGTAATCACCGTAAATTCGAGACCAATCAAATATACTCGAAATTTTCTTAAAGAAAGCACCACTGCCAAAGTCTCGAGTTTGTAGGAGTGCCAAAAACTCTCTTCCCGGGTTGTCTGACGACTAAAGTAAGCTACCGGCTTAAATGGAGTCTGTTCATCAGGTCTTTGAAGCAGGATACCTGCCAATCCTGACTTACTCGCATCACAGTGGACTTCAGTACTGAAATTTGTATTATATAATGCCAATATTGGTCTCGTAACAAGCTTGATCTTTATTTCCTGGAAGGCCGTTTCTTGCTCGTCCCCCCATTGCCAGAGTTCGCCTATTTTTGTTAGTTTTGTAAGAGGTCGTGCAATCGATGCGAAATTGTACACAAAACGCCTAAAATAACTAGCTAGACCAACGAACTGACGAACTTGGTGCACGTTAATAGGCCTTGGAAAGTCTGAGACGGCTTGTATCTTCTTGCTTCCAGGTTTAAGTCCAGCTTCCGATATCTCATAACCTAGGAAATCAATCTCCGATTGGAAAAAATAGCACTTACTGAGGTTGAGTGTCAGCTTAGCCTCTCGTAAGAGTTCCAAGATGGATTCAAGTTTAGAGAAAGCTTCTTCAATAGAGCTACCCGTTGACAGTAAGTCGTCTAGATAAGGAATGGCCAGCTCGAACCGCTTAGCTCCAAGTGCCTTATTAATCATACTTTGAAACACAGCGGGTGCGTTCACAAGACCGAATGGCATCCGTGTATACTCATAGTGGCCGTCGGGAGTCACGAAAGCTGTTTTGTAACGTGACTCCTCCGCCACAGGTATTTGGTGATACCCGGATGCCAAATCCAAGCTGGTAAATAACGACTTGCCACTGAGCCGATCGAGCTGGTCGTCTATTACAGGCATCGGATAGCTGTCCTTTATAGTTTTTTTATTTAACGCCCTATAATCGACGCAAAGCCTAAATTCGTTGTTCTTTTTGCGCACCAAAACAATAGGGCTAGCGTATGGGGATTGTGATTCTCGTATGATGTTGTTAGCTAACAGATCGCCTATCATTTCTCTTACCCTAGCACGCTCACTAAACGGTAATCTATAAGGTCTGTAGGTGACTGGCGTATCGTCGTTAAGACGGAGGATCATTTCGGTTATATTGGTTAGCCCTAATTCGTGCATGTTAAACGCGAAGCAATCTCTAAATTTGTTCAATAATTGAAGTAATCGGGTTTTCTCAGTAGTTGTTACTTTAGGGCCAACTTTTAATAAGTCTAACGTTATTGGTTCCTTGTGGTGCTGTGCGGGACCAATGTTAGATTCAGTAGAAATGGTTTGTACGAGCTTTTTATCTACTTTGGGAATTAATAAATCCTTTCCTAATGATATTCCCCTTGCAATTAATTTTAATTTAGGAAGTACGATAGGTTTCTGTGAAAAAATTATTATTATGCAACGGCCCTCACCGCTTTTAAACTCATACATGCCCTGTAGTACTATATACTCATTGCCAGGTTTAAGACATATATTTCCGGGAATAAATAATGGTCCACTATAATTTGATTCAGTGTGTACATTTATATCTGTGAAACCTATAATGTTAGCCTCGTCAGTGTTCAAGATCTTGATCCTATTAACATCTGTACTATCACAGTACAAAATAAGTTCTGTGCTTGTCTTATATACGGTTACAGTAGGCAGTTCAGTTAGCGTCTGACCAATAAGCACATCAGTTTTGATTAACTGATCAGGGACGATATAAGTTTCTACATCAGCCTCCACAGCGTCGACTACTATACTAACTATCGCCCTAGATATCGGAGTAATGCTTCCAAATGCGAAACCTTTTATTAGTGGAAGTCCACTCTTATCAGTGCCTAATCCTAACCTTGTAGCTACTGTTTCTTTCACTAACGTACATTGGCTACCAAAATCTATGTAAGCTGAACATGCCATACTATTAACTGTTATTGATTTGAAATACTTACTATTTGCTTGATCAGTATTTGTTATCTGTAGGACGGTCTGAGTATTATTTGATTTTTCATCGTTAACGCCGTCCTTGAGTTGTTGGTGTCTTGGGAGAGAAGTTATGGATTCACAATTTTGTGAATCATGTCCAAGACGGAAACATTTGTCACATCGCTTTAATGGTTTTGTACATTTGCGAGCGGTGTGCCCTGCTTCCGCGCAGTTAAAACATCTAATTACATATTTAGAGCGCTCTCGGATTGGCAAAGAAACCCGACTTGAATAACTATTGTTACGAGTCGCATCGTAATTACGAACCTGCTGCGACTCGTTTTTATTAGTTTGGCCCTCTTTTCTAACATTACTATTATTGCGTTTAGAAATGCGGCGCAAATATTTGAGTACCTGCGCAGGCCTTTTAAAATTCGAACCTTGGGCATTAAGTCTTATACTGTGGTCAAAAATACCGCCTACTATGCAGTCGACCGCATCTCGGCCGGTGATTTTACACATCTTCACTAATCCGGCTTTCTCATGATAATACTCCTCCAGTGACTCCTCGCGTCTGCTCCTCCGATTAAGCATCTCCAGTAGACGGTCCATATGGTTCCTGTCATCTGGAAAAGTTTTTAAAATTTTCTTTTGCCATTGCCGCCAGCTCAAATCGACTGTGCTTCTTCCCTGGTACCACTGTTTTGCATGGCCAGCTAGCTTCGGTATAGCGTAGTAGATAATCTGTCGCTCACTCCAGCCATAAATTCTCGCGGTCTGATTGACTTTCCGTATCCAATCGACTGCAGACTGTGAATGGGCGTCAGGATCGAACTGAGGAATGACATGATGAGCGCCTTCAAAGTGGTTTCCTTTGTCGCTTATAATTTTAGCAAACTTCTTAAGAAAATCAGTCTCCTGGTTTTTTTCGAAGTGATCACCATGTTTTCTTCGCTTTCTATGTCGATCTGAACAACCTCTACGGACGTAATCACTTTCGACAGACGAGCTAGTTGACGTGGCACTCGAGTCTGAGCGTCGGGATCTTTTCCTGCGGCGGCGCAATTCACGTGAGCTGTTGCTATCCGAGTCCGACGTCAAGGGGTGGCGATGACGTTTGGTACGGGTGCGGCCCCTCTTACGAGTCTTTTCGTGAGATGAGGCGGAGGAGTCGGTGCTGTTCGAGCTGTCACTAGTGCTACTATAGGACGACAGTACTCTGTGACGAGATCGGCTGCGATAAGTAACACGCGCCCTCTGTCTCCTGTTTGTTCTGGTAAGCGAACGTCTTCGCGCCAAACGTTTCTCGGTGGGTCTGAGAGACCGGGATCCTCGTATGGTTCGGTCTTTATCAGGAGGTGGCGTGTAGTGAGAATCGTCGCTTGGCATCTCGTCGGCAGTTAAAGTGTGAAAACTAGTAGTTAAAGTGCGATAATAGCAACCGTAGTTATCAATTCCGCCAGTGTAAACGAACGCGACAGTAAGGGGTTTACGTTTGTTATAAAATTATTATTAAGCAGATGGTTAGTAGGAAGAAACCAAAGGAAAACAAAGATAAGTACTGATGAAATTACACAAGTACCTACATTTAGACATTGTCATTCTACCGAGTGTATTATGTGAGGCGTAGTATAGCAAACCCTAGTTAAGAGACTGACAATTTATAATATTATTTGATGTAAATAGGTAGATATTAATTACTATTAGATTTTTAATTTATATTAAGTGCATTAAACAACGCATGATTTCGATAATATTGAAAGCCTACTCACGAGAGAAACTGCTAATACATATTATTATTTTTAAACCTTGCTATGATTTTAACAAACTTTTCTTAAGCAACAGGCTTGTCTAAAGTTGTCTCTAACGAATTATACTGAATAAATTCTTTCAACTTGTTTTATGTATATAAATCGTTCTGTGTGTATTTGAGAATACTCACGGCCCTTTAAGTTTTTTTTTTTTTTTTTTACATAAACATTGAATAATCAACAACCAAAACATACAAAACGTATAAATCGTCAAACCTTGCAAGAGTAACTTCGTCTTTATATGCGTATTTAATTTATTGTCAATAACAATATGTTTAGGTGGTCGAAAGCCTTTGCCCAGCAGTGGGGCAAAACGGGTTCACAATAATAATAACACGTATTCTGTACTTATATAATATCTTGTCAGACCCAATAATGGTAACAGTACTACACATAGTACGTACCGGCGTACCCAAATACATCGCGTGTGTTAGACAAATATTTACCCTTACCGGGACTCGAACCCGGGACCGTCAGCCTCGTAGGCAGGGTCGCCACCAGGCTAACCGCGTCGTCACGATTAGTTCTAACATATATTTTATTTTATTTTATAGACGTACCTACTCATGACCTATATGAACATCGATCTACGAAAGAATGTGTCTGAACAGTTAACTTCATATCATTTTTGTTATCAAGTGGGTAGTTTTTCGAATTATACGGAAACAACACAACTGTTTTGGCAAAACAGTTACTGATAATGATTACTAAGTGTACAGTATAAAGTGAACTACTATTAACTATAAATAGTATTAGGTATATGACATCGTTGAGGACTTAATATGTAAAAGAAATATATCAGTCACATAACAGAAGCTATTATTTTAATGAAAAGTTAAACAACATACCTCTGGGTTTTTTCAACGTTCTTACCACTTCTGATTGTAGCAGGATGCCCGTAGAATGATACACAGTGGTCGAATGTATTAAATATAATCAGATGAAGTACTTTACAAAATCTTCAGCAAGACGAACACCGCGCGGCTTCGAGAGTCTTCTCCGACTGCCGGCCATCTGTTAGCGCGTGGCGGAACTAAATTATATTAATTTTCCATTGACAAATGTTTAACAAAGTTTATATAGAAAATAGATATATTAATATATACTGTTATACACATCTTATTTATAATCAAAGCTAACAATACATCTTACATCTTTGTCCTCAGGGTTAGCAACTCATTTGAGGTTAGGAATGCAGTTTTAATATTGTAGTCTTTTGAATTCAAATGTCTATGGGTCCCAGATCCGATAAAAGATGATTCATGTACCAAACAGTTGAAAAAATTTTTTTTTAATAGCTATATGAATAACCAAGATATAAGCCAACAAAGATGTTCCTATCTCTTTCTAGCAAAAAAAATAACATGGAGTTAATATGGCCGACCTGTTACATGACGTCACAGTGCACATCGGATCTCTGTCTAATTAGCAGTTTAAAATGCTTGTGTCATCGGTATTTCTTGACCGATTTTAATTTTTATTTCGCTTTTGGTGATCTCTTTTATTATACATTCATATTTTGTTGAGAAATGCGATTTAAAAAATCCATGCATGCGGGATCAATGGTGGATCGTCTCATACTACCTGAGTGGTGTTCGATCCACAGGTGGAGCAGACGGTGGATCCTAAAAGAGTTGCCAGTGACACATGATCCACCAAGACCACCAGTGGATTGAGGGAAGAAGTTTTAAGAAGTCATGTTACTCAGCTGAAAAGCAGTTAAGAACCAATTATAACCCAGCAGTTAAGTATAAAATAAAACCACATATGTTTCTTAGATTATCTTTATTACATTTTGTCAACGTAACCAATTACAGGTTTTTGGAGAGATCAGTCTTCAACCTAGCAATAAGTCTATTGCAAAATTTGTAAGACGGTTGGAGTATAAAGAACAGGGGCATATTGAACCACATTCATAATGATCACCTTACCCCTTATGACCCTTTTTTATAGCATTATTATCACATAGATTTTGTAAAATTGTACAAAAAAATAAGGAAGCTCATACACAATTCGAGGCAACGAGGTTTGTAAAAATACACATTGAACTATCTGTGAGGCTTGTTAGATTTATCCCTATTTTTCCCAAATCTTATATTTTTCCAGTCGTATATTTTCCTATCTGATTTCTTCCAGTGACAAATTTTCCCTGTTAAAATTAGGTCGAAATAGTTAATGCTAAGTTTATGTTATTAGTTTTGCAGAAACCTAGAAGGGTCATATTATCCAGAAACAAGAGCTCCGCGAATGAGGAGTCCCATCGATACTTTAAAATTGACGTCTGGAATGGGGAAAAATGCGTCAGGAAAAAACACGACTGAAAACTTAATTCGGGAAAAACTGCGAATGGAAATTCTGCTACTAAGACATTACGATTTTCGGAAATTGATCTAACAAAACCCCTCAAAGGTGCTAGTTAACGTCCGTTAAAAGGAGATGCACGCTATAATATAGCAAAACTTAAAACTAGGAATGAACACAACCAATTTAGGAACTTACATTCTTTGAGTACCTATGCAAAAGTCAGTCTGTTTTTTTTAAATTTTAAATGACTAAAATGATATTTGTTATACACCTAAAAGGTGTTAACAACCCAGGAGACGTAGCCAAGATGCAAACGCTACTAAAGTTTTTCTTTTCTATCACTCAAAATCGACTATTCCCGGTTGTCCGCAGCCCTTTGTCCGCACTGCGGACAACTGGGAATAAAAAAGAACTCAGGTGCAGACAACTGGGAATAAAAATTCCATACTAGGTGCGTACAACTAGCTCCTCAAAATGTATGGAATGACAGTCGACTCGTGGTTTATCGCAACGCACGAGACTGTCATCCCATTACAATTCGAGTGATAGAAAACGGGTAGCATTCATCTGGCATAACTTTTTTTGGCATAATCATCATTTGGCATAGTCTTTTTATACTTTTCAGATTTATTATAAAATAAACCTAACCTAACCTAATTGGTTCTATGCAATCATATTTTAAATAATCCTGAAAAGTATACGGTTTAGAAAAAAAGATTATGCCAAATGATGATTATACCAAAAAAAGTATGCCCGATGAAGGGAACCCATAGAAAACGTTAGTAGCGTCAGTTCGTCAAGTTGACATTAAAAACACGGGTAAATTCTATGAAAACGTTACGCTACTTGTTTAATTCGCTCGATCGACGCTAAGATTGACGACAATTATAAATTTATCGTTCGGCCTGTAGGCGTTATGCAGTGTTAGGTACCTACGAAGCTTATATCGAAAGGTTTTAAGGGTGTAGGTAATTTCTCCATGTCGCTCCCGGCAGCTCAGTTGGTTATATTATAAGCGTTTCCACGAGAAAAGGAGGTCCTGGGTTCAAATACAGACAGTCTTTTTTTCTTCATTTTCTTTTATTACACACTTCAGGGACTAACTCTGTAGGTCACACTCATCAACTTTTATAATGGGGCCAACATCCAAATCGCGAAAAAAAAACAGCCGTTCCATACAAACTTTGAGAGCTGAACAGCTAAAATGTATGGAACAGCTGTTTTTTCTTTTGCGATTTGGATGTTGGTCCCATAATAAAATTTAGAATACGTATGTATGTTTACGTTATGTAAGTATGATTTAATATTAGACAGTGTCGAAGGAGCTCCGCTACCTATTTGTGGGTGGTTTGGCCCTCCGGGCCTTATGCAAATCTAACATAACCTAAACCCACCTACGTTTTTTATGGTCATCCGCGTATCAGGTAATTTACGTTTTTTAAACTAAAATATATCTTTGAGTATTTCTTATTTGTATACTTATTTGTACCTTTTCCTACTAACTTACTTCGAATTTGAACAGTATAAAGATTTAGTATCAACTATATAACTATCTTACACATTAATATAACAGTACAAATATAAATGATATTTTACAAAAAAATATCTTATTAATAACGTATTACGTAGGGGAAACATGAAGCTTTCATGCCTTGATATCATTTTGCCCCATATGATCGTCTTGCCCCAATTTTGCAGCAATACCTTGTCCTAATACTATAAAAAAAATATCACGTTAAATTTAAGTGTTTTTATAGTCAGTTTCTTTAATACTTTGGACCTTAAGGTTAAGTAAGATATGTATTTATTACATAATAATCTTGTAAAATTTAGAATAACATAACTAGAGCCAACATTTCTAATTTAAGGTAATAAATTGAGATCGTTATTAGAGATCGTCTGAGGACTTTGAAAATCGAAGTTCGAAGTTACGTTAGCTCCATTCCTATCACTCGTCATTCGAGACTAAGTCGCTAGAAAGGGATGGAGAATACGTAATTTCGAACGTCGATTTTCAAATTAGGGCCTCTGATTTAAAACTGGGTATCTCTTCTACTTGGCAATTCAATATTATTTTGGCGTGTTATTGTATTGTCAATACCGTCAAGTAAATAGAGCTCTCGTAACGTTGACAATACGATAACTCGTCAAAAACAATATTATTTTACAGTACGATTATTTCCACTTTGACACTCGGACTTCTCGGTTTTAATCATAAAGGTTCGTGTTTTCACATAGAGTATATAAAATCCTAGAATTTACTGAGATAAAATATTCAAACCTATTTAGTATAATTAATAGGGTTGAGATTTTGGTGGCAAAACGTGGTTCTAGAATGGAGTCGCTGTTTCCTAATTGTTACTACACATTTAGTTTTATCATATTTCTAAATAAACAAACACAGTTTTAGTTGTTTTTCCATACCTACTAATATTAGTTTGTTTGTTACGCTTTCGCATTTATTTTTCTGCGCGATCAGAGTTGCGGGTAATACAATAAAATACTATCATAACCGTATGTAGGTATCTAAGTATCAATATCCATAAAGCATGTAGCCATAGAACTTTACGGCTAACGCATTCCATCAGATTATGTTAAAGTATAACAAGCGATTTATATAAATAGAAAGAATTGTTGCTGTCTTTGTTAATGATATGAACAAACTGTGAAATGATATAAATGATTGAGTATGAGTATGAATGTCGACTCCATAGCTCGCTTTAGTCTTACCGTGCTATGAAAACTCCGAACCCTGCCTATCAATGTTGCTTGTCCTAAATTTAATAAAGCTTTTTAAATTTCTTTTTAAATCCATCAGTTTTCCGCGTTCACTAAATCATCGGTGCATCTTGTGGTACATACCCCTTGCTGGAGGTCATTGAAGAAGTGGCATCAACTGATTTAATTACACTTGTTCAATTCTAATAGTCCCTAATCGATGATAGTATCGATCTCAAACTGATAAACGACTTAAGGCGAGTTGTTTGATCAGAAGTTAACTTAACTAATGGTTAAAATTTAATAAGGGTGCGTTTCCATAAGAGATGCGCATGCGCATTAATGTTTTTTCATACATTTGTCAATCGGAGCGAGGTGTCGCGAGGTGTCAAATGTATGAAAACACATTAATTCGCATTTCTGGTGGAAACTCACCCTAATCGAATGGAAAATGTGACACATTTGGTTCAGATTTACCCAATGGTTACGATTTTTTACTATTAGTATAACTACCACTCAAACAATTCGCCCTTGGTGTTCAAACTACAGTAAAGAGAAGATAAAAAGTCAATCCCGTCATCGCATTCTCGGACTTGACAAAAGCGCGTGGAGCTAACCCGGCCCGGCAATTACATCGTCAGGCAATACCCTACTTTCCGGGCTTAGGCAATAATATACTATTACCAAACAACTGCCCTCGAGTCGTGTCTATAAATAACGCGACATTGGCGGAATACACCTTAACAGGAGTGAAAACCGTTAATTTAAAATGTTAAAAGGACCTATTCTTAGATTAAGGGTATAATTCGTACTGGAATGACAAGTCAATTATTGACTTCACATCTTTCTTTTACTGCTATAGTGTATTCATAAAGTCGTGCACCACTAATTTATTTTTCCTTCCGAAACCATGCAACGTCTATTTGAAGCTATGACTTCCAAAGTCAGCCTGAAATTAGATCTCGTTTCTTTTAATTTAGGTTAGCTTATCGCTAAAGACATCGTAGTCACACAATTTTGGAACTATAATCTATAGGGCCTGCCCATTCCGATCCCGATGACCTTGACCTTACCCCGGCCCCGGCCGATGCCGGCGTGTCCGCGCAGGTCCGGCCGGTTCCGGAAGGAGCCCGCGATGATCTCGTCGGCGGGCGCGTAGGGGGGGGACGGCGAGGGGCCCACGTCGTGCGTGGGGTACTCCTCGAAGCTGTGCGCGGGCTCGAAGGGGGATGTTGATGCCTGATGGGGGAAAGTGGTTCCAAGTGAATTTTGTACGTAGGTTGCTAAGGGGGTTAGTGATCATTTAAGTGAATTTTGTGTGTAGGTTTTTAAGAGGAGGTAAGTGATCATTTAAGTGAATTTTGTGCATAGGTTTCTAAGAGGGAGTAAGTGATTATTTAAGTGAATCTTGTATGTAGGTTTCTAAGAGGGGGTAAGTGATCATTTCAGTGAATTTTGTGTGTAGGTTTCTAATTTATATATGTATGTGATAATTTAGTATTTTGTGGGTAGTGCTCGTATCCTAAGAGGTGCTAAGTGATCATTTAAGTGAATCTGGTGCGTAGGTTTTTAAGAGGGGGTAAGTATTTCCCCCGGATTCTTTCCACTTTGGGAACCTATAGTCTAGATAGAAAGAGTGACTCTCGCGACAAGTCTAGATATCTTGCGCTAGTCCTCCTGGCACGGTACCTGCGTGTCCCGGCGGCGCGCCTCGGCCAGCAGCGCGCGCAGGGCGGCGGCGTGGCGCGCCACGGCGCCCGCCAGCGCCGTCGACGACAAACTGGCCGTCGACGCGTCCACGCAGTCCACTGCCACACAGATGCCACATTTAGTGCTATTTTTCTAAGATGTCCGAATGGTCATAAAGAGCTTATCTTTAGAAATTTAGAACAATAGAAAATATGTAAAAAATACCGCTCAAATAGCTACCTTCCGTTCTAAGTTATAAGGTTTAAGTTTGGTAATGGCTTGACATTAAAAACAGTAGCGGCTTTTGCCACACGCCTCGCCGGCCGTCGACCTGACGTTAGGTTGACTATTTTTTCCCATCATAACCACTGGGTAGGCAGGTAAGTCGGTACTATTAATTTGCACTAAACCTAACGTTTTCATATTCTATAGGCTTCATACTTTCGATTAGTAATTTCAACAGCAATTTTAATTCATTTTTAATTTTTTTTTTATTATGGACTGCTCTGGACTGAAATTTTTCAGTCAACCTATTCGCCATATATTACTTACCATGTTAAATTTGATATTAAATACTTGTTATCGAATAAACAGCTGGGTGAAGGTCGTCTCCTATTCGGATCTTAGACCATAGTGAAAAAGGATAAAAATCTCCCGAGGTTTAGTATACTCTGTACATGACGTTACTCTTTCTTAAGAGCTAAATCGACTTGTATCCGTGTTCACTAGAGCCACAGGTTTGGACCGGTACACCTACCCATACTCTCTGTCTATATCGTCAGGACACAGGCGTGAAGGAAATGTATGTATGTAAGTACATTATAAAAATAAATGTTATATTCACTCAGCAGGTCTATTTCCGAAGAGTGCGGCGCCTGCAGGGCTCCCCGGGTGAACGACCCGCTGGAGACCGACGGCAGACTCTCGCAGCGTTCCAATTCGCTCTGAGAAACAAAATAACCATCCATTGCTTGATGAGAAACATTAGGCTGTATTAAACAAATATCTTGCCAGATGCCCGTCTCAAGACGGCTCTGAGATTTATTTATTTAATCTTTATTACACAAATAAGGCATAAATATAATAGGCAATATTACCTAGTCGATAATTGCCTAATTGGCAATGTTACCTAGTCGATAATCGGCAACGTTACCTAGTCAATTATGGTCAATGTAATGTAGTTAACAATTGTTAATATTACCTAGTCGATTACTGGCAGTATTACCTAGTCAACGACTGTATATATATTATCTAGTCAAAATTACCTTGTAATGTTACTTATTTGATGATTGTCAATGTTACCTCGACAACGTTATCTATTCGATGATTGTCAATGTTACCTAGACAATGTAACCTAATCGATGATTGTCGATGTTACCTAGTCAATGTAATCTAGTTGAAAATTGACAATGTTACCCAGCCAATAATTGTCAATATTACCTAGTATATAATTTTCAATGTAACTTTGTCACTGAAGTAATGTTACAACGTCGATGAGTTTTCCGTCGATGTACCTTATCGGTGGGCGTGGCGCTGAGCCAATCGGCGGCGCGGTCGAGCAGCGCCCACTCGGCGCCGTCGACCGTGTCGCCCGCCGGCGCCGGCCGCGGGTCAGCCTCTTCCGGGATATCAGCTGATTGCAACCAATTACATTTATTTTGTGAAACTTGTAACCTTTTGGACGCCTTATAGCTCAGGCAGCAGGTATTTTTGCCCTACAAAAGGTGGTGTAGAAAATGTTTTAATTTGTATTGCTAGAGTATAGGCTAGTCATGTTTTTTTTTTGTTTTTTTCGACCTCGAGGGGTCAAAGCGTTAGCCGCCATGTTGAATTGAAGGGTCCAAAATTGGTTATTTTTTACATGATGCTTCAACAGTTGACTTTATGACAAAAATGCATATAAAAAAAACAAATTGATAAAAAAATTTTTACAAGACATCAACGAAACTAAATTAACCTGTATATTAGCCACTAACTGCCGCACTCAGGGACGTCAATTAAATTTAATGCTTGTTTAGTGACGTGTTGTCTTATTCTATTGCTATAGCAAAGAAAGTGACAGTAGCAACTTTAATCAAGCATTAAATTCAACTGACGTCTCTGAGTGCGGCAGTAAGATTGCAAAATTTACATCATTTTGAATGTATCGTTGAAATTCAATCTTCCTTGTGGTGTTTTAAAATGGCTATATGTACACAATTTGTTTGGCCTGTTGTCCAATAACTTTGCATATCGGCAGACTCATCTTTGCGTGGCAATCTAATGTGCGCTTTGTTATGTGCGGTGGGGCTTATGTACACAAGTTGCCACCGACAGCGACGGCGGCCGACTGACGCTCTTGTCAGACGGCCCCCGCCGCGCGCACTTCATACCGCCCCCGCTGTCGCCCGTCCCCCATCGCCCGCAGGCCATGGGATTGTTACGATCAAATTTTCCAAGCTATACATGTAAAAAATAATAACAAACAAACAACAAACCTTCAATCCATCCATTGTCCTGCCTGTTGATCCACACTTGACTCCTCGTGGGCCACCCATGGTCCCCGTCCTCTAACCCCACCCCGTCCCACTCCCCCCGACCCACCCCGCAAGGGGGCAAGCTGGTATACCCATATTTAGGGTCAACTTGATCAAACTGTAAAGGGTAACCCTGATGGGGGAAGGTCGGTTCACAATGCCAGAGGGGCTGGCACTGCTCTGCCCAGTGTTGGATGGACCATTTGGGGGAGTAGGGGCTGTTCGGGGGGTCCTGGTGGGTGGGAGGGGTGGTGTTGCCATCTGTGGATGGGGTAAACTGATTAACAAGCCTTATAAAATTACTGCTAGCTAGCAGATTATCTACTATTTATGGCCAAATGTATTTCTTTAGTAGTTATTGCTATGCTCAAAAAGATGATTGTTTTTATGACGAAACATACGTTATACTGTCACCAAAATAAAGATCATTCACAATTGAAATAGTTATATTCGAAAAAATTGGCTTGCAAATTTATTTGGTAATAGCTTTATACAACACTAGCTTCTGCTAGCGACTTCGTCCGCGTAGTATTCGTATTTTAGTTATCCCAGGGGAACCGTTAACTTCTCCGGGATAAAAAGTAGCCTATGTTACTCAGGGATAATATAATGTAGCATATAACCGTCAAGAAATTTTTGAAATTGGTCCAGTCGTTCTTGAGTTTATTCATTACAAACATACAAAATCTTTCCTCTTTATCATATTAGTGTAGATGGAAAAAAATATTCAGAGGAGTATGGAAGTTTTTTAAAGCATTGTCTAAAGTATGGCAACGACTTGGCTTTGCCCGTGGCAATCCTAGCATTACTGACATTAATGGGCAACAGTGACTGTTTACCGTCAGGTGGCCAGTCTGCTTGTGTACCTTTTTGGGGACTAATCATAGCAAGCGCCTGGGGTGCGGACGGTGCGCGCGCTTTTTGCGTCGCCCCGCGCTCGTGAGCAAGTTGGTACAGGATTCTATTTGATGAAACATAGTGAGCAAGCTGCAGATATAAATACACATAGATAACGTAAACATCTCAATCTGTATGAAAACCAACCGTGTCACCATTTGCTACCAACTGGGGCACACAAAGAGAGAACTTTCCGTTTTTCGGGCAAAATCGATTCAAAGTCGTCGCTTTTTTGGGCTATGGCTGGTTATTATCACGCAACGAGGCATTTTCTTAATTTTCACGGACGAGCGGCTTCAACAACAGGCGCGTGGAACGTCAGTAGCTACGGCCAACCCCGACGCTTGGTCGGGGTTTAAATCCTGATTCGGACACGCGAAGCAGATGCATTTGCGTTATCTATGTGTATTTAATATTTATACCTGTGGAGCAAGCGGATCGAGCCCGCGCCTCGGGCGCCCGGGCGTTTGCTATGACTAGTCCCTTATAGCTATTAAAAAAAGTGTCACCTGTCCCAGTGTCTACAAAGGCTTTATTTAAGTCATCCCCTCCCTCCTCTAAAGCGAGAGGACTGAGCTCCTCCTGTTCCTCCTCCACCTGTTCCTCCTCTGCCTGGTCCTCCTCTGCCTGTGCCCCATTTGTCTGTTCCTCCTGTACCTCCTTGCTAGCTTGTTCAGGCTCTGTGTCCCGCTCTGGACAAGGCTGTATGTTGTAGGTCAAGTTCAGTTTGACTCTGCCAATAAAAGACAGCATTAGAAGTTGGTAGACTTTTAAAAAAATACAGTTAAAGTCATTGTCATGATTTTCAATGTGTGTGAACCTAGCATATCATTTTCTGGAATCTCAAAATTTAAAAACAGTTCTAGTAGCATCCCTAATAGTTCTATAGTTCTACATATTTATTTTCGATAGTTCAACTTTTTTTTTCCAGAAAATCGATTTTTTCAAAATGAGATGCTAACTTCGCATTTCACCTATTAGCATCTCAGCAGTTCTCGATGCCTGGGCCTCAAATACGTCAGAAAATGCATAGTTCTGTAGTCTGGCGTCAACATAGCAATAGTTCTAGCCATAAATCGAAAAAATATTAATGAGATGCTAACTTCGCATTCCGCCTATTAGCATCTCAGCAGTTCTCGTTGCCTAGGCCTCAAATACGTGAGAAAATGCATAGTTCCGTTGTCCGGAGTCGATACAGCAATAGTTCTGTTAAAAAAACAACATAAAAATCTAGATATAGGCTGAGGCTGAGGCTAGAACATTGTAGATAGTTCTGCATAGCATCTCAGCAGTTTTCAATAACAACGCCACAAGTACGTATAAAACTGCACAATTCTATGGTCCGGAGTCGACACAGCAAAAGTTCTGGCTAAAAAACATATATATCTAGACATAAGTTAAGATATTGTAACTTTTTATAAAGTTCTACATAGCATCTCAGCGGTTTTCAATAGCAACCCTACAAATACGTATGAAACTGCACAGTTCTATGGTCTAGAGTCGATATAGCAATAGTTCTGCCTAAAAAACTACGAATATCTAAATATATGTTGAGATACTGTAGCTTTTAAGATAGTTCTGCATAGCATCTCAGCGGTTTTCATGAGAAACGCCACATATACGTATAAAACTGCACAGTTCTATGGACTGGAGTCGATACAGCAATAGTTCTGGCAAAAAAACCACGAAAATTTAGATAAAAGTGGAGATAATGTAACTTTTTAGAAAGTTCTGCATAGCATCTCAGCGGTTTTCAATAGCAACCCTGTTAATACGTATGAAACTGCAGAGTTCTATGGTCTCGAGTCGATACAGCAATAGTTCTGGCAAAAAAACCACGAAAATTTAGATAAAAGTGGAGATAATGTAACTTTTAAGATAGTTCTGCATAGCATCTCAGCGGTTTTCATGAGAAACGCCACATATACGTATAAAACTGCACAGTTCTATGGACTGGAGTCGATACAGCAATAGTTCTGGCAAAAAAACCACGAAAATTTAGATAAAAGTGGAGATAATGTAACTTTTTAGAAAGTTCTGCATAGCATCTCAGCGGTTTTCAATAGCAACCCTGTTAATACGTATGAAACTGCAGAGTTCTATGGTCTGGAGTCGATACAGCAATAGTTCTGACAAAAAAACCACGAAAATTTAGATAAAAGTGGAGATAATGTAACTTTTTAGAAAGTTCTGCATAGCATCTCAGCGGTTTTCAATAGCAACCCTGTTAATACGTATGAAACTGCAGAGTTCTATGATCTGGAGTCGATACAGCAATAGTTCTGGCTAAAAAACTACGAATATCTAAATATATGTTGAGATACTGTAGCTTTTAAGATAGTTCTGCATAGCATCTCAGCGGTTTTCATGAGAAACGCCACATATACGTATAAAACTGCACAGTTCTATGGACTGGAGTCGATACAGCAATAGTTCTGGCAAAAAAACCACGAAAATTTAGATAAAAGTGGAGATAATGTAACTTTTTAGAAAGTTCTGCATAGCATCTCAGCGGTTTTCAATAGCAACCCTGTTAATACGTATGAAACTGCAGAGTTCTATGGTCTCGAGTCGATACAGCAATAGTTCTGGCAAAAAAACCACGAAAATTTAGATAAAAGTGGAGATAATGTAACTTTTTAGAAAGTTCTGCATAGCATCTCAGCGGTTTTCAATAGCAACCCTGTTAATACGTATGAAACTGCAGAGTTCTATGATCAGGAGTCGATACAGCAATAGTTCTGTCTAAAAAACTACGAATATCTAAATATATGTTGAGATACGGTAGCTTTTAAGATAGTTCTGCATAGCATCTCAGCGGTTTTCATGAGAAACGCCACATATACGTATAAAACTGCACAGTTCTATGGACTGGAGTCGATACAGCAATAGTTCTGGCAAAAAAACCACGAAAATTTAGATAAAAGTGGAGATAATGTAACTTTTTAGAAAGTTCTGCATAGCATCTCAGCGGTTTTCAATAGCAACCCTGTTAATACGTATGAAACTGCAGAGTTCTATGGTCTCGAGTCGATACAGCAATAGATCTGGCAAAAAAACCACGAAAATTTAGATAAAAGTGGAGATAATGTAACTTTTAAGATAGTTCTGCATAGCATCTCAGCGGTTTTCATGAGAAACGCCACATATACGTATAAAACTGCACAGTTCTATGGACTGGAGTCGATACAGCAATAGTTCTGGCAAAAAAACCACGAAAATTTAGATAAAAGTGGAGATAATGTAACTTTTTAGAAAGTTCTGCATAGCATCTCAGCGGTTTTCAATAGCAACCCTGTTAATACGTATGAAACTGCAGAGTTCTATGGTCTGGAGTCGATACAGCAATAGTTCTGACAAAAAAACCACGAAAATTTAGATAAAAGTGGAGATAATGTAACTTTTTAGAAAGTTCTGCATAGCATCTCAGCGGTTTTCAATAGCAACCCTGTTAATACGTATGAAACTGCAGAGTTCTATGATCTGGAGTCGATACAGCAATAGTTCTGGCTAAAAAACTACGAATATCTAAATATATGTTGAGATACGGTAGCTTTTAAGATAGTTCTGCATAGCATCTCAGCGGTTTTCATGAGAAACGCCACATATACGTATAAAACTGCACAGTTCTATGGACTGGAGTCGATACAGCAATAGTTCTGGCAAAAAAACCACGAAAATTTAGATAAAAGTGGAGATAATGTAACTTTTTAGAAAGTTCTGCATAGCATCTCAGCGGTTTTCAATAGCAACCCTGTTAATACGTATGAAACTGCAGAGTTCTATGGTCTCGAGTCGATACAGCAATAGTTCTGGCAAAAAAACCACGAAAATTTAGATAAAAGTGGAGATAATGTAACTTTTAAGATAGTTCTGCATAGCATCTCAGCGGTTTTCATGAGAAACGCCACATATACGTATAAAACTGCACAGTTCTATGGACTGGAGTCGATACAGCAATAGTTCTGGCAAAAAAACCACGAAAATTTAGATAAAAGTGGAGATAATGTAACTTTTTAGAAAGTTCTGCATAGCATCTCAGCGGTTTTCAATAGCAACCCTGTTAATACGTATGAAACTGCAGAGTTCTATGGTCTGGAGTCGATACAGCAATAGTTCTGACAAAAAAACCACGAAAATTTAGATAAAAGTGGAGATAATGTAACTTTTTAGAAAGTTCTGCATAGCATCTCAGCGGTTTTCAATAGCAACCCTGTTAATACGTATGAAACTGCAGAGTTCTATGATCTGGAGTCGATACAGCAATAGTTCTGGCTAAAAAACTACGAATATCTAAATATATGTTGAGATACGGTAGCTTTTAAGATAGTTCTGCATAGCATCTCAGCGGTTTTCATGAGAAACGCCACATATATGTATAAAACTGCACAGTTCTATGGACTGGAGTCGATATAGCAATAGTTCTGGCTAAAAAACCACGAAAATTTAGACAAAAGTTGAAATGCTGTAACTTTTTGGAGAGTTCTGCATAGCATCTCAGCGGTTCTCAATAGCAACCCTGTAAATACGTATGAAACTGCAGAGTTCTATGGTCTGGAGTAGATACAGCAATAGTTCTGGCAAAAAAACCACGAAAATTTAGATAAAAGTGGAGATAATGTAACTTTTTAGAAAGTTCTGCATAGCATCTCAGCGGTTTTCAATAGCAACCCTGTTAATACGTATGAAACTGCAGAGTTCTATGGTCTGGAGTAGATACAGCAATAGTTCTGGCTAAAAAACCACAAAAATCTAAACAAAAGTTGAGATGCTGTAACTTTTTAGAGAGTTCTGCATAGCATCTCAGCTGTTTTCAATAGCAACCCTGTAAATACGTATGAATCTGCACAGTTCTATGGTCTGGAGTCGATACAGCAATAGTTCTGTCTAAAAAACTACGAATATCTAAATATATGTTGAGATACTGTAGCTTTTAAGATAGTTCTGCATAGCATCTCAGCGGTTTTCATGAGAAACGCCACATATACGTATAAAACTGCACAGTTCTATGGACTGGAGTCGATACAGCAATAGTTCTGGCAAAAAAACCACGAAAATTTAGATAAAAGTGGAGATAATGGAACTTTTTAGAAAGTTCTGCATAGCATCTCAGCGGTTTTCCATAGCAACCCTGTTAATACGTATGAAACTGCAGAGTTCAATGGTCTGGAGTCGATACAGCAATAGTTCTGGCAAAAAAACCACGAAAATTTAGATAAAAGTGGAGATAATGTAACTTTTTAGAAAGTTCTGCATAGCATCTCAGCGGTTTTCAATAGCAACCCTGTTAATACGTATAAAACTGCACAGTTCTATGGACTGGAGTCGATACAGCAATAGTTCTGGCTAAAAAACCACGAAAATTTAGATAAAAGTGGAGATAATGTAACTTTTTAGAAAGTTCTGCATAGCATCTCAGCGGTTTTCAATAGCAACCCTGTTAATACGTATGAAACTGCAGAGGTCTATGGTCTGGAGTAGATACAGCAATAGTTCTGGCTAAAAAACCACAAAAATCTAAACAAAAGTTGAGATGCTGTAACTTTTTAGAGAGTTCTGCATAGCATCTCAGCTGTTTTCAATAGCTACCCTGTTAATACGTATGAATCTGCACAGTTCTATGGTCTGGAGTAGATACAGCAATAGTTCTGTCTAAAAAACTACGAATATCTAAATATATGTTGAGATACTGTAGCTTTTAAGATAGTTCTGCATAGCATCTCAGCTGTTTTCAATAGCAACCCTAGAAATACGTATGATACTGCACAGTTCTATGGACTGGAGTCGATACAGCAATAGTTCTGGCAAAAAAACCACGAAAATTTAGATAAAAGTGGAGATAATGTAACTTTTTAGAAAGTTCTGCATAGCATCTCAGCGGTTTTCAATAGCAACCCTGTTAATACGTATGAAACTGCAGAGTTCTATGATCTGGAGTCGATACAGCAATAGTTCTGGCTAAAAAACTACGAATATCTAAATATATGTTGAGATACGGTAGCTTTTAAGATAGTTCTGCATAGCATCTCAGCGGTTTTCATGAGAAACGCCACATATACGTATAAAACTGCACAGTTCTATGGACTGGAGTCGATACAGCAATAGTTCTGGCAAAAAAACCACGAAAATTTAGATAAAAGTGGAGATAATGTAACTTTTTAGAAAGTTCTGCATAGCATCTCAGCGGTTTTCAATAGCAACCCTGTTAATACGTATGAAACTGCAGAGTTCTATGGTCTCGAGTCGATACAGCAATAGTTCTGGCAAAAAAACCACGAAAATTTAGATAAAAGTGGAGATAATGTAACTTTTAAGATAGTTCTGCATAGCATCTCAGCGGTTTTCATGAGAAACGCCACATATACGTATAAAACTGCACAGTTCTATGGACTGGAGTCGATACAGCAATAGTTCTGGCAAAAAAACCACGAAAATTTAGATAAAAGTGGAGATAATGTAACTTTTTAGAAAGTTCTGCATAGCATCTCAGCGGTTTTCAATAGCAACCCTGTTAATACGTATGAAACTGCAGAGTTCTATGGTCTGGAGTCGATACAGCAATAGTTCTGACAAAAAAACCACGAAAATTTAGATAAAAGTGGAGATAATGTAACTTTTTAGAAAGTTCTGCATAGCATCTCAGCGGTTTTCAATAGCAACCCTGTTAATACGTATGAAACTGCAGAGTTCTATGATCTGGAGTCGATACAGCAATAGTTCTGGCTAAAAAACTACGAATATCTAAATATATGTTGAGATACTGTAGCTTTTAAGATAGTTCTGCATAGCATCTCAGCGGTTTTCATGAGAAACGCCACATATACGTATAAAACTGCACAGTTCTATGGACTGGAGTCGATACAGCAATAGTTCTGGCAAAAAAACCACGAAAATTTAGATAAAAGTGGAGATAATGTAACTTTTTAGAAAGTTCTGCATAGCATCTCAGCGGTTTTCAATAGCAACCCTGTTAATACGTATGAAACTGCAGAGTTCTATGGTCTCGAGTCGATACAGCAATAGTTCTGGCAAAAAAACCACGAAAATTTAGATAAAAGTGGAGATAATGTAACTTTTTAGAAAGTTCTGCATAGCATCTCAGCGGTTTTCAATAGCAACCCTGTTAATACGTATGAAACTGCAGAGTTCTATGATCAGGAGTCGATACAGCAATAGTTCTGTCTAAAAAACTACGAATATCTAAATATATGTTGAGATACGGTAGCTTTTAAGATAGTTCTGCATAGCATCTCAGCGGTTTTCATGAGAAACGCCACATATACGTATAAAACTGCACAGTTCTATGGACTGGAGTCGATACAGCAATAGTTCTGGCAAAAAAACCACGAAAATTTAGATAAAAGTGGAGATAATGTAACTTTTTAGAAAGTTCTGCATAGCATCTCAGCGGTTTTCAATAGCAACCCTGTTAATACGTATGAAACTGCAGAGTTCTATGGTCTCGAGTCGATACAGCAATAGATCTGGCAAAAAAACCACGAAAATTTAGATAAAAGTGGAGATAATGTAACTTTTAAGATAGTTCTGCATAGCATCTCAGCGGTTTTCATGAGAAACGCCACATATACGTATAAAACTGCACAGTTCTATGGACTGGAGTCGATACAGCAATAGTTCTGGCAAAAAAACCACGAAAATTTAGATAAAAGTGGAGATAATGTAACTTTTTAGAAAGTTCTGCATAGCATCTCAGCGGTTTTCAATAGCAACCCTGTTAATACGTATGAAACTGCAGAGTTCTATGGTCTGGAGTCGATACAGCAATAGTTCTGACAAAAAAACCACGAAAATTTAGATAAAAGTGGAGATAATGTAACTTTTTAGAAAGTTCTGCATAGCATCTCAGCGGTTTTCAATAGCAACCCTGTTAATACGTATGAAACTGCAGAGTTCTATGATCTGGAGTCGATACAGCAATAGTTCTGGCTAAAAAACTACGAATATCTAAATATATGTTGAGATACGGTAGCTTTTAAGATAGTTCTGCATAGCATCTCAGCGGTTTTCATGAGAAACGCCACATATACGTATAAAACTGCACAGTTCTATGGACTGGAGTCGATACAGCAATAGTTCTGGCAAAAAAACCACGAAAATTTAGATAAAAGTGGAGATAATGTAACTTTTTAGAAAGTTCTGCATAGCATCTCAGCGGTTTTCAATAGCAACCCTGTTAATACGTATGAAACTGCAGAGTTCTATGGTCTCGAGTCGATACAGCAATAGTTCTGGCAAAAAAACCACGAAAATTTAGATAAAAGTGGAGATAATGTAACTTTTAAGATAGTTCTGCATAGCATCTCAGCGGTTTTCATGAGAAACGCCACATATACGTATAAAACTGCACAGTTCTATGGACTGGAGTCGATACAGCAATAGTTCTGGCAAAAAAACCACGAAAATTTAGATAAAAGTGGAGATAATGTAACTTTTTAGAAAGTTCTGCATAGCATCTCAGCGGTTTTCAATAGCAACCCTGTTAATACGTATGAAACTGCAGAGTTCTATGGTCTGGAGTCGATACAGCAATAGTTCTGACAAAAAAACCACGAAAATTTAGATAAAAGTGGAGATAATGTAACTTTTTAGAAAGTTCTGCATAGCATCTCAGCGGTTTTCAATAGCAACCCTGTTAATACGTATGAAACTGCAGAGTTCTATGATCTGGAGTCGATACAGCAATAGTTCTGGCTAAAAAACTACGAATATCTAAATATATGTTGAGATACGGTAGCTTTTAAGATAGTTCTGCATAGCATCTCAGCGGTTTTCATGAGAAACGCCACATATATGTATAAAACTGCACAGTTCTATGGACTGGAGTCGATATAGCAATAGTTCTGGCTAAAAAACCACGAAAATTTAGACAAAAGTTGAAATGCTGTAACTTTTTGGAGAGTTCTGCATAGCATCTCAGCGGTTCTCAATAGCAACCCTGTAAATACGTATGAAACTGCAGAGTTCTATGGTCTGGAGTAGATACAGCAATAGTTCTGGCAAAAAAACCACGAAAATTTAGATAAAAGTGGAGATAATGTAACTTTTTAGAAAGTTCTGCATAGCATCTCAGCGGTTTTCAATAGCAACCCTGTTAATACGTATGAAACTGCAGAGTTCTATGGTCTGGAGTAGATACAGCAATAGTTCTGGCTAAAAAACCACAAAAATCTAAACAAAAGTTGAGATGCTGTAACTTTTTAGAGAGTTCTGCATAGCATCTCAGCTGTTTTCAATAGCAACCCTGTAAATACGTATGAATCTGCACAGTTCTATGGTCTGGAGTCGATACAGCAATAGTTCTGTCTAAAAAACTACGAATATCTAAATATATGTTGAGATACTGTAGCTTTTAAGATAGTTCTGCATAGCATCTCAGCGGTTTTCATGAGAAACGCCACATATACGTATAAAACTGCACAGTTCTATGGACTGGAGTCGATACAGCAATAGTTCTGGCAAAAAAACCACGAAAATTTAGATAAAAGTGGAGATAATGGAACTTTTTAGAAAGTTCTGCATAGCATCTCAGCGGTTTTCCATAGCAACCCTGTTAATACGTATGAAACTGCAGAGTTCAATGGTCTGGAGTCGATACAGCAATAGTTCTGGCAAAAAAACCACGAAAATTTAGATAAAAGTGGAGATAATGTAACTTTTTAGAAAGTTCTGCATAGCATCTCAGCGGTTTTCAATAGCAACCCTGTTAATACGTATAAAACTGCACAGTTCTATGGACTGGAGTCGATACAGCAATAGTTCTGGCTAAAAAACCACGAAAATTTAGATAAAAGTGGAGATAATGTAACTTTTTAGAAAGTTCTGCATAGCATCTCAGCGGTTTTCAATAGCAACCCTGTTAATACGTATGAAACTGCAGAGGTCTATGGTCTGGAGTAGATACAGCAATAGTTCTGGCTAAAAAACCACAAAAATCTAAACAAAAGTTGAGATGCTGTAACTTTTTAGAGAGTTCTGCATAGCATCTCAGCTGTTTTCAATAGCTACCCTGTTAATACGTATGAATCTGCACAGTTCTATGGTCTGGAGTAGATACAGCAATAGTTCTGTCTAAAAAACTACGAATATCTAAATATATGTTGAGATACTGTAGCTTTTAAGATAGTTCTGCATAGCATCTCAGCTGTTTTCAATAGCAACCCTAGAAATACGTATGATACTGCACAGTTCTATGGTCTGGAGTCGATACAGCAATAGTTCTGTCTAAAAAACTACGAATATCTAAATATATGTTGAGATACTGTAGCTTTTAAGATAGTTCTGCATAGCATCTCAGCTGTTTTCAATAGCAACCCTAGAAATACGTATGATACTGCACAGTTCTATGGTCTGGAGTCGATACAGCAATAGTTCTGTCTAAAAAACTACGAATATCTAAATATACCCCCACGGCCCCGAGCTTATGCGGTTTTAAAAATCGCCTGAAACGCTGGCTTATTGAGCACTCGTTCTATGACTTTGACGAGTTTATCGCACTGAAGTGATCTCGGTAGGCTCGGTTGGGGAGCATTTCAAACTTGTTAATTTTAATTTTTACTTTTTACGAAATTAATTATATTATTTTTATGATGTTTTTATGTGACATCTTGGTATGTTGATACTATAATGATCTATGCAATATTTGTATGATAGCTAATTGGAATTATCCATGTAATTTTCTCTCTTTAACGTGTAAATTGGCTTTACTAATAAATTACTTATGACTTATGACTTATGACTTATATGTTGAGATACTGTAGCTTTTAAGATAGTTCTGCATAGCATCTCAGCTGTTTTCAATAGCAACCCTAGAATTACTTATGATACTGCACAGTTCTATGGTCTGGAGTCGATACAGCAATAGTTCTGTCTAAAAAACTACGAATATCTAAATATATGTTGAGATACTGTAGCTTTTAAGATAGTTCTGCATAGCATCTCAGCGGTTTTCATGAGAAACGCTACATATACGTATAAAACTGTACAGTTCTATGGACTGGAGTCGATACAGCAATAGTTCTGGCTAAAAAACCACGAAAATCTAGACAAAAGTTGAGATGCTGTAACTTTTTGGAGAGTTCTGCATAGCATCTCAGCTGTTTTCAATAGCAACCCTAGAAATACGTATGAAACTGTACAGTTCTATAGTCTGGAATTGATACAACTATAGTTTTGGATAAAAAAACACTAAAATCTAGACAAAAGTGAGATGCTGTAACTTTTTAGATAGTTCTACATAGCATCTCAGCTATTTTTAATAGCAACCCTACACATATATGTGTGAAACTGCAGAGTTCTATGGTCCTGAGTCGACATAGCAAAAGTTCTGGTTAAAAAACATATAAACCTAGACATAAGTTGAGATACTGTAACTTTTTTTAAAGTTCTACATAGCATCTCAGCCGTTATCAATAGCACAGATACCAATACGTATGAATCTGTATAGTTCTATGGTCTGTAGCCGATATTGCTAAAGTTCTAGTAAAAAAACAGAAATGTTATGCAGAACTTCTAAGATAATTCTGCATAGCATCTAAGCTATTTTTAATAGCAAGCCTACAAAAATACGTATGAAACTGCAGAGTTCTATGGTCTGGAGTCGATACAGCTATAGTTCTGGCTAAAAAACCACCAAAATCTAGATATATGTTGAGATGCTGTAGCTTTAAAGATAAAGATAAAGATAAAGAGACAATTATTCACAACAATACAAGATTACATTAAGTAGATACAAAAAGAACAAGACAGAGAAATTGTTGCGAAACGGTCCCAACTCAGCATTCGCTAGCCGTAAAGCCAGCACTGGTCTTCCGTTGGAACCGCTTGGTGAAGAGACGGAAAGTGACACACTTAACACAAAACATCATGGGTGAAAAAGAAAAATGAACCCCATAGACAAAAAACAATCATTTGTTCGATAATATCTCGAACGAACATAAAAATCGCAATCAGGTAACTGGTAACATTAAGGAAATAAAATAAACAACAAAAAAAAAACCATAGTCTATGGGAGGTTATGCTATGCCAATGAAAATAAAGTTACGTAACAATACTAACAATATGCACAAAAATGGCAGGCTTAAAAGAAATAAAATTAATGTTTAAAGATAGTTCAGCATAGCATCTCAGCGGTTTGTAATAGCAACCCTGCTAATACGTATGAAACTGCAGAGTTCTATGGTCCGGAGTCGATACAGTAAAAGTTCTGCCTAAAAAAACAAAAAAATCTAGACAAAAGTGCAGCTGCTATAAGTTTTTAGATAGTTCTGCTTAGCATCTCAGCAGTTTTCATTAGCAACCCTACAAATACATATGAAACTGTACAGTTCTATAGTCTGGAATCCATACAGCTATAGTTCTGGATAAAAAACACTAAAATCTAGACAAAAGGTCAATTAGGATACGACTCGCTCGAGATGCGTCGTTCGCTGGCAACAGTGAAATTTACTTTGGGTGTCATACGCAATAAAGTTGACTGCATTGACTTAGTCGACTCGGTGGTGCGGCTGTTCGTGCCTGACTCGCGGCGCCGGCTGCGCGCGCCGCGACTGCTGGCGCCGCCGCGCGCGCGCACCGCAACCTACCGCAACTCTCCGCTGCAGCGGGCACTCCTCATACTCAACGCCACGCTCGGCGCGGCGCCACACTGCGATGTGTTCGCCTCACGCATTTCAAAAGTGGTTGATGAATGCAAGAGAGTGATTGAGAATGAATGAAAGGTATAGAAATAAGATTATTTTAGACACATGTTTACTTAAGTTTTAGTTTAAGTTTGTAATGCAATGGATCGCTCTGTAAATTACAAATTGATTGAATAAATAAATAAATAAATAAATAAATAAATAAAAGTGAGATGCTGTAACTTTTTAGATAGTTCTACATAGCATCTCAGCAGTTTTCATTAGCAACCCTACAAATACATATGAAACTGCAGAGTTCTTTAGTCTGGAATGGATACAGCTATAGTTCTGGATAAAAAAAACACTAATATCTTCTAGACAAAAGTGGAGATGCTGTAAGTTTTTAGATAGTTCTACATAGCATCTCAGTGGTTTTCAATAGCAAACCTACGGATACATATCAAACCGTACAGTTATATGGTCTTAAGTCGATATAGCAATAGTTCTGGCAAAAAAACACGAAAATCTAGACATAGATGGAAATGCTGGAACACTTTAGATAGTTCTACGTAGCATCTCAGCCGTTATCGATAGCATCGCTACAAATACGTATGAAACTGCACAGTTCTAATAGTTCTGGCTCAAAAACCACGAAAATCGAGACATAGACTGAAATGCTGGAACACTTTAGAGAGTTCTACGTAGCATCTCAGCCGTTATCGATAGAACCGCTACAAATACGAATGAAACTGCACAGTTCTATGGTCTGGAGTCGATACAGCAATAGTTCTGGCTAAAAAACTCATCTATGGTGAAAACCGCATGAAAATCCGTTCAGTACTTTTTGAGATTATTGCGAACATATAGACAGACAGAAGCGGCGAGGGTCTTTGTTTTATAATATCATGTTCTTATGATGCAATTCTCGAAATAGGAAATTATACATAGAATGAAATCCACATACTTATAAATAAAACCTTAAATCAACTAATACGAGTAGGTAAGTAGTACGTGACTCCTGTCCGTTAATTACTTTATCGGTTTACATTATATTGCGTTCAAATGACAGGATCATTTAAAATTTGGTTAATTACGTCACCGAGTGTGAATCAACTTTCCCTTACAATTTTCCCTTCAGTAAAATCTTGCGCCAAAGAACTAAAGTAAAGTATGTTGTTGACATTATTTATTATTGTAAATTGACTGTACCATATTTTGTACTGTATTCAGTATTCTGCAAATAATTGATTGATTGAGTCTGAATTTCATCAATTAGTGAAAAATCTTTAAATTGTTGTCTTAATTAAACCTCTTTATTTAAGTTTGTTAAAATGAAGAAAGAGGTTTTATTGAGACACCTAAGATTCTGTGATAGTGAGTTTATTTAGTTCAAATCTTCAAGTAAAGTTTAAGCGGTGATCCGGTAAACAGGCACTTTAAATTGCTTTTTGTTCAATAAATAAAGTTCTTAGACACCATAATACTGCCTTGTTACCCGGTTTACAAGTATCCAATAAAATAACGTAACTTCAACTCATTCTAATAACAAAAGTGACCCGAAGTAAAATTATAAGATAGAAACTTAAGAAACAAAAAACATTTGACGTTAGTAAAACTTTTATTCGACTTAAATTAACACAGATAACTAACTGATATTATTTGGACTAATTAATACACTTTGACTTAGTTGCAATGATTAGTTTTCAGTTAAGGTGGTGCGTTAATGTCTCTGATTTTTACATTTTCCTGTAAAACAAATACAATAAATTTGGAACATAAGATTTATCAATAAGTAGCTTCTGCCCGCGACTTCGTCCACGTAGATTTCGATTATAGTTATTCCCACGGGAACTTTTAAATTTTCCAGGATGAAAAGTAGCCTATGTGTTAATCCAGGGTATAAGCTATCTCCATTCCAAATTTCATCCAAATCCGTCCAGCCGTTGCAGCGTGAAGTAGTAACAAACACACACACACACACACACACACACACACACACACACACACAAACAAACATTGTTAATTCAATTGTTTAGAATAAATAATTAAAAGATATAAATAAACCATATATGAAATGGAAATGTTCTTAAGGCTGTCGGACGTTCGAATGATTACGAACAAAAATACATTATTATCATATTATAGTAAAGTTGATTAAACGTGAAACGCATAATTACTAGAATTATAAGAATACAAACACAATATATAAGTAGAACCAAAAATATTTGAAATCGGAAAGTGTTTGACGTCGTCAAAGGTCTGATTAAAAATTAAAAATCATAGTTGTAAGAAGATTATTATTTCAATTATAAGAAAACATAAATATACTTAAGCAAGAAAAAAAAACAGAAAAAAAAACAAATAATATTGTGACGTTGTCAATGTCTGATTGAGCATGAAAAAAAACCTTATTTTTAAGAATACTAAACAAATATTGTTATTGTATAACGCAGATTTAACGCGAAAAATTAAACGCGTATAGTTCACTCAACGAATTAACCAAAAGAGAGTGAACATACTAAGAATCATGTGGTCTGGGAATACAGAAAAGGGAGACCTACTTTGTGCCTTGTGTAGATTTCTTAGAATCTTTAGTACCTACTTACCCTGAACAAATTTATGAAGGAATCTAGGTCTAGGAACTAGACATTAGGTCTCTACTCACGCACTATACATTTCTTTAAATATTGAGTTATTTATTAATTATTGAATTATTTGAATTAAGTATAAAAGAATAAATAAATATACATACATACATACATTAAATCACGCCTGTTTCCCAGAGGGGTAGGCAGAGACCACTTCTTTCCACCTGCTACGATCTTGACAAATCTCTTTCGCTTCTTCCACATTCATACATCGAGTCATGCACGCACGTCGGTTTCGTTTGTTACTAAAACAGTTCTGATTCTGACAATTTATCATAAAAGTTGGAATGCCAAACAAAACGCCATTTTGTTGATATCCATATTGAACGTAACCATGGTAATCAAATAACAAATCGATGGATATTACTCATCTATGATATTACTCATCTTAATAAAAATGTAATTCTAAACAAATACTTAGTCTCAAAGTTATTTTTATTTTTAATATAGGTAATTTTAATTGGTGTTAAATGTTTTTAACGGTTTATTATACAAATTATTAGGATATCAAGTGTTAACTAAACGCCAAGACTGATATCCGGAATGACCGTTACCATGGTAATAACAATGCTATAATAAATAATAGAACTGTTATTACCATGGCAATGCTAATTGTAGAATTGTTTTTACTATTCGGTTACGCTATAGGTGGTATTCTGAAACCATTAACGATATCAATATTAGCGGTTTAGAGTACGCGAGTAGAAAAAATACCTATTTGAAATTATAAAAATAACTTAGTTGTATCAATCTATAAATGCAGATTGCATACAAAAAAAAGAAGCAGATAGGCTGGTTTTAGTGTCACGCGGACCGTCGGCGCGGAACGCTCCGCGCCGAAGTAATCCGCGCGGATCGTCCGCGCAAGTCGTTTTAGTATCGCACTGATCGCTTCAGGACTCCGCGGCGCGGACGCGTCGCACGGACGCCTCCGCGCCATTTTAAAACGCTCCTAAGCTTTAATATATATTGCTCCGCGCGGAGCGATCCGCGCCGACGGTCCGCGTGACACTAAAACCAGCCATAAGAAGATAATCATTTAAAATCATAAGAAAACATAAATAAAATACATACTTAAGCAAGAAAAAATATGAAAAAACATATAAAAAAAAAGGTATAAGGTATGCGAGAAATAATATTATTTGTACATATAAATCGAATTAAGATCCCAAGAAAAAACTGGTTTACGTAACTAAAAAAAGAAAAGAAAAAAAGAAAAAAAAAACGCCAAAATAACAACATGGAACCATGTCTCACCTCGTCCTCGTCGTTGATTCCGGGTAACGCTAAGAGTAGGAAACTGCAGCTCATTACGTAATACGTAGGTATTCAGCAATGCAGCAGCAGGTAACTAGCAATTAGTTTGAACGTTTGAACTAATTCTCTACAGAAGTTAAGAGGGTTTAGTCACTTTTCAGTACTTTGAAGGACAATTTCCCCAAACCGGTTGAGATTGGGCAGTTAAAAATAATATATCTGTTATTTTAGTTTAGACTACTTACACTCTAACATATATCAAACTAAAGCAAATCGGAGCCGGACGGTTGGATACCTTTACGTTAAGGGCGGGAGCGGGTCGGGCGCCGGGCATGTCGTTTTCATCGCGGGACCCGCGCGGGTCGTCGTATTCACACATAGCGCCGAACCGCGGCGGGCCCGCGGCGGGTCCTTCGCGGGCACGTCGCGGGTGCGGCGGTCCCGACCCGCACCCGACCCGTCCCGCCGCGTGTGTGAATGCTTCCATATAACTCCATGTTGAAACACCCGCCGACCTACCGACCCGCCCGGCGCACGACCCGCTCCCGCCCAGTGTGTGAATTGCCCTTTAGTCTCATACCGTCCGTTTACTTTCTCAACCTCTCATTCGATTAGATCTAGGTTGAGATAATAAAGGGATGATACATATTTATGGGCATGGCCTTGCTATCGTAAACGCTGAGATGCCATGCAGCACGGGTAGCACACGTTGTATTCTCTCGCTTGTCGCTCAGTGCGTCTCTATCGTTACTGACTAGATAGAAAGGAAGATCCTAGCGACAAACAAGTCGCGAGCAACTTGTGCTAGCCGCAATGAACTGTTTTTAACCAACTTCATAAAAGGAGGAGGTTCTATGTTCCACTGTATGTGTTCTATTTTTTTATGTGTCACTTTGTCTCTTCTCTGTCAATTGTGGACCGATTTTGATTCAAGTGCGGAAAGTATGTCATTTTACACGAGTCCCGAGCTGCAGACGAGAAAGTTCTGCATAGCATTGTTCTCTAGAGTTATACTATATGTTTTTTAATATCGACTCCAGACCATAGAACTGTGCAGTTTTATACGTATTGGTAGCTGCGCTATTGATAACGGCTCAGATGCTATGTAGAACTTTAAAAAAAGTTACAGTATCTTAACTTATGTCTAGATTTATATGTATTTTAACCAGAACTTTTGCTATGTCGACTCAGGACCATAGGACTCTGCAGTTTCACACATATGTGTAGGGTTGCTATTAAAAATAGCTGATATGCTATGTAGAACTATCTAAAAAGTTACAGCATCTCACTTTTGTCTTGATTATAGTGTTCTTTTATCCAGAACTATAGCTGTATCGATTCCAGACTATAGAACTGTACAGTTTCATATGTATTTGTAGGGTTGCTATTGAAAATAGCTGAGATGCTATGTTGAACTATCTAAAAAGTTATAACACATCACTTTTATCTAGATTTTCATGGTTTTTTAGCCAGAACTATTTCTGTTTCGACTCCTGACCATAGAACTCTGCAGTTTCATACGTATTAGCAGGGTTGCTATTACAAACCGCTGAGATGCTATGCTGAAATATCTTTAAAGCTACAGCATCTCAACATATTTAATATATCTAAATTTTCGTGGATTTTTAGCCAGAATTATTGCTATATCGACTTTAGACCATAGAACTGTACAGTTTCATATGTATTCGTAGGGTTGTTATTGAAAACCGCTGAGATGCTGTGTAGAACTATATAAAAACTTACAGCATCTCCACTTTTGGCTAGATTTTTTTGGTTTTTTAGCCAGAACTATTGCTGTATCGACTCCAGACCATAGAACTGCTCAGTTTCATATGTATTCGTAGGGTTGTTATTGAAAACCGCTGAGATGCTACGTAGAACTATCTAAAAACTTATAGCATCTCCATTTTTGTCTAGATTTTCGTGGTTTTCTAGCCAGAACTATAGCTGTATCGACTCCAGACCATAGAACTCTGCAGTTTCATACGTATTTGTAGGCTTGCTATTGAAAATAGCTGAGATGCTATGTAGAACTATCTAAAAAGTTATAGCATCTCACTTTTGTCTAGATTTTCATGGTTTTTTAGCCAGAACTATTGCTGTATCGACTCCAGACTATAGAACTCTGCAGTTTCATACGTATTAATAGGGTTGCTATTACAAACCGCTGAGATGCTATGCTGAACTATCTTTAAAGCTACGGCATCTCAACATATATGTAGATTTTCGTGGTTTTCTAGCCAGTACTATTGCTGTATCGACTCCAGACCATAGAACTCTGCAGTTTCATACGTATTAGCAGGGTTGCTATTACAAACCGCTGAGATGCTATGCTGAACTATCTTTAAAACTACAGCATCTCAACATATAATGTTGATTTTCGTGGTTTTCTAGCCAGAACTATAGCTATATCGGCTCCAGACCATAGAACTCTGCAGTTTCATACGTATTTGTAGGCTTGCTATTGAAAATAACTGAGATGCTATGTAGAACTATCTAAAAAGTTTCAGCATCTCACTTTTGTCTAGATTTTCGTGGTTTTTTAGCCAGAACTATAGCTATATCGGCTCCAGACCATAGAACTCTGCAGTTTCATACGTATTTGTAGGCTTGCTATTGAAAATAACTGAGATGCTATGTAGAACTATATAAAAACTTACAGCAGCTCCACTTTTGGCTAGATTTTTTTGGTTTTTTAGCCAGAACTATTGCTGTATTGACTCCAGACCATAGAACTGCTCAGTTTCATATGTATTCGTAGGGTTGTTATTGAAAACCGCTGAGATGCTACGTAGAACTATCTAAAAACTTATAGCATCTCACTTTTGGCTAGATTTTCGTGGTTTTTTAGCCAGAACTATTGCTGTATCGTCTCCAGACTATAGAACTCTGCAGTTTCATATGTATTTGTAGGGTTGCTAATGAAAACTGCTGAGATGCTATGCGGAACTATCTAAAAACTTACAGCAGCTCCGCTTTTGTCTAGATTTTTTTGGTTTTTATCCAGAGCTATTGCTGTTTCGACTTCAGACCATAGAACTCTGCAGTTTCATACGTATTAGCAGGGTTGCTATTACAAACCGCTGAGATGCTGTGCTGAACTATCTTTAAAGCTACAGCATCTCAACATATATGTAGATTTTCGTGGTTTTCTAGCCAGAACTATTGCTGTATCGACTCCAGACCATAGAACTCTGCAGTTTCATACGTATTAGCAGGGTTGCTATTACAAACCGCTGTGATGCTATGCTGAACTATCTTTAAAGCTACAGCATCTCAACATATATGTAGATTTTCGTGGTTTTCTAGCCAGAACTATAGCTGTATCGACTCCAGACCATAGAACTCTGCAGTTTCATACGTATTTGTAGGCTTGCTATTGAAAATAGCTGAAAGGCTATGTAGAACTATCTAAAAAGTTATAGCATCTCACTTTTGGCTAGATTTTCGTAGTTTTTTAGCCAGAACTATTGCTGTATCGACTCCAGACCATAGAACTCTGCAGTTTCATACGTATTAGCAGGGTTGCTATTACAAACCGCTGTGATGCTATGCTGAACTATCTTTAAAGCTACAGCATCTCAACATATATGTAGATTTTCGTGGTTTTCTAGCCAGAACTATTGCTGTATCGACTCCAGACCATAGAACTCTGCAGTTTCATACGTATTAGCAGGGTTGCTATTACAAACCGCTGTGATGCTATGCTGAACTATCTTTAAAGCTACAGCATCTCAACATATATGTAGATTTTCGTGGTTTTCTAGCCAGAACTATAGCTGTATCGACTCCAGGCCATAGAACTCTGCAGTTTCATACGTATTTGTAGGCTTGCTATTGAAAATAGCTGAAAGGCTATGTAGAACTATCTAAAAAGTTATAGCATCTCACTTTTGGCTAGATTTTCGTAGTTTTTTAGCCAGAACTATTGCTGTATCGACTCCAGACTATAGAACTCTGCAGTTTCATATGTATTAGTAGGGTTGCTAATGAAAACTGCTGAGATGCTATGCAGAACTATCTAAAAACTTACAGCAGCTCCACTTTTGTCTAGATTTTTTTGGTTTTTGAGCCAGAACTATTGCTGTTTCGACTCCTGACCATAGAACTCTGCAGTTTCATACGTATTAGCAGGGTTGCTATTACAAACCGCTGAGATGCTATGCTGAACTATCTTTAAAGCTACAGTATCTCAACATATATGTAGATTTTCGTGGTTTTCTAGCCAGAACTATTGCTGTATCGACTCCAGACCATAGAACTCTGCAGTTTCATACGTATTAGTAGGGTTGCTAATGAAAACTGCTGAGATGCTATGCAGAACTATCTAAAAACTTACAGCAGCTCCACTTTTGTCTAGATTTTTTTGGTTTTTGAGCCAGAACTATTGCTGTTTCGACTCCTGACCATAGAACTCTGCAGTTTCATACGTATTAGCAGGGTTGCTATTAAAAACCGCTGAGATGCTATGCTGAACTATCTTTAAAGCTACAGTATCTCAACATATATGTAGATTTTCGTGGTTTTCTAGCCAGAACTATTGCTGTATCGACTCCAGACCATAGAACTCTGCAGTTTCATACGTATTTGTAGGCTTGCTATTAAAAATAGCTGAGATGATGCAAAACTATCTAAAAACTTACAGCAGCTCCGCTTTTGTCTAGATTTTTTTGGTTTTTTAGCCAGAACTATTGCTGTTTCGACTCCAGACCATAGAACTCTGCAGTTTCATACGTATTAGCAGGGATGCTATGCTGAACTATCTTTAAAGCTACAGCATCTCAACATATATGTAGATTTTCGTGGTTTTCTAGCCAGTACTAATGCTGTATCGACTCCAGACCATAGAACTCTGCAGTTTCATACGTATTAGCAGGGTTGCTATTACAAACCGTTGAGATGCTATGCTGAACTATCTTTAAAACTACAGCATCTCAACATATAATGTAGATTTTCGTGGTTTTCTAGCCAGAACTATAGCTATATCGGCTCCAGACCATAGAACTCTGCAGTTTCATACGTATTTGTAGGCTTGCTATTGAAAATAACTGAGATGCTATGTAGAACTATCTAAAAAGTTTTAGCATCTCACTTTTGTCTAGATTTTCGTGGTTTTTTGGCCAGAACTATAGCTATATCGATTCTAGACTATAGAACTCTGCAGTTTCATATGTATTTGTAGGGTTGCTAATGAAAACTGCTGAGATGCTATGCAGAACTATCTAAAAACTTACAGCAGCTCCACTTTTGTCTAGTTTTTTTTGGTTTTTTAGCCAGAACTATTGCTGTTTCGACTCCCGACCATAGAACTCTGCAGTTTCATAAGTATTAGCAGGGTTGCTATTACAAACCGCTGAGATGCTGCGCTGAACTATCTTTAAAGCTACAGCATCTCAACATACATGTAGATTTTCGTGGTTTTTTAGCCAGAACTATAGCTGTATCGATTCCAGACTATAGAACTCTGCAGTTTCATATGTATTTGTAAGGTTGCTAATGAAAACTGCTGAGATGCTATGCAGAACTATCTAAAAACTTACAGCAGCTCCACTTTTGTCTAGATTTTTTGGTTTTTTATCCAGAACTATTGCTGTTTCGACTTCAGACCATGGAACTCTGCAGTTTCATACATATTAGCAGGGTTGCTATTACAAACCGCTGAGATGCTATGCTGAACTATCTTTAAAGCTACAGCATCTCAACATATATGTAGATTTTCGTGGCTTTCTAGCCAGAACTATAGCTGTATCGACTCCAGACCATAACACTCTGCAGTTTCATACGTATTAGCAGGGTTGCTATTACAAACCGCTGTGATGCTATGCTGAACTATCTTTAAAGCTACATCATCTCAACATATATGTAGATTTTCGTGGTTTTCTAGCCAGAACTATTGCTGTATCGACTCCAGACCATAGAACTCTGCAGTTTCATACGTATTTGTAGGCTTGCTATTGAAAATAGCTGAGATGCTATGTAGAACTATCTAAAAAGTTATAGCATCTCACTTTTGGCTAGATTTTCGTAGTTTTTTAGCCAGAACTATTGCTGTATCGACTCCAGACTATAGAACTCTGCAGTTTCATATGTATTAGTAGGGTTGCTAATGAAAACTGCTGAGATGCTATGCTGAACTATCTAAAAACTTACAGCAGCTCCACTTTTGTCTAGATTTTTTTGGTTTTTTAGCTAGAACTATTGCTGTTTCGACTCCAGACCATAGAACTCTGCAGTTTCATACGTATTAGCAGGGTTGCTATTACAAACCGCTGAGATGCTATGCTGAACTATCTTTAAAGCTACAGCATCTCAACATATATGTAGATTTTCGTGGTTTTCTAGCCAGAACTATAGCTGTATCGACTCCAGACCATAGAACTCTGCAGTTTCATACGTATTAGCAGGGTTGCTATTACAAACCGCTGAGATGCTATGCTGAACTATCTTTAAAGCTACAGCATCTCAACATATATGTAGATTTTCGTGGTTTTCTAGCCAGAACTATAGCTGTATCGACTCCAGACCATAGAACTCTGCAGTTTCATACGTATTTGTAGGCTTGCTATTGAAAATAACTGAGATGCTATGTAGAACTATCTAAAAAGTTTTAGCATCTCACTTTTGTCTAGATTTTCGTGGTTTTTTAGCCAGAACTATAGCTATATCGATTCTAGACTATAGAACTCTGCAGTTTCATATGTATTTGTAGGGTTGCTAATGAAAACTGCTGTGATGCTATGCAGAACTATCTAAAAACTTACAGCAGCTCCACTTTTGTCTAGTTTTTTTTGGTTTTTTAGCCAGAACTATTGCTGTTTCGACTCCCGACCATAGAACTCTGCAGTTTCATAAGTATTAGCAGGGTTGCTATTACAAACCGCTGAGTTGCTGCGCTGAACTATCTTTAAAGCTACAGCATCTCAACATACATGTAGATTTTCGTGGTTTTTTAGCCAGAACTATAGCTGTATCGATTCCAGACTATAGAACTCTGCAGTTTCATATGTATTTGTAAGGTTGCTAATGAAAACTGCTGAGATGCTATGCAGAACTATCTAAAAACTTACAGCAGCTCCACTTTTGTCTAGATTTTTTGGTTTTTTATCCAGAACTATTGCTGTTTCGACTTCAGACCATGGAACTCTGCAGTTTCATACGTATTAGCAGGGTTGCTATTACAAACCGCTGAGATGCTATGCTGAACTATCTTTAAAGCTACAGCATCTCAACATATATGTAGATTTTCGTGGCTTTCTAGCCAGAACTATAGCTGTATCGACTCCAGACCATAGAACTCTGCAGTTTCATACGTATTTGTAGGCTTGCTATTGAAAATAGCTGAGATGCTATGTAAAACTAACTAAAAAGTTATAGCATCTCACTTTTGGCTAGATTTTCGTGGTTTTTTAGCCAGAACTATTGCTGTATCGTCTCCAGACTATAGAACTCTGCAGTTTCATATGTATTTGTAGGGTTGCTAATGAAAACTGCTGAGATGCTATGCAGAACTATCTAAAAACTTACAGCAGCTCCGCTTTTGTCTAGATTTTTTTGGTTTTTTATCCAGAGCTATTGCTGTTTCGACTTCAGACCATAGAACTCTGCAGTTTCATACGTATTAGCAGGGTTGCTATTACAAACCGCTGAGATGCTGTGCTGAACTATCTTTAAAGCTACAGCATCTCAACATATATGTAGATTTTCGTGGTTTTCTAGCCAGAACTATTGCTGTATCGACTCCAGACCATAGAACTCTGCAGTTTCATACGTATTAGCAGGGTTGCTATTACAAACCGCTGTGATGCTATGCTGAACTATCTTTAAAGCTACATCATCTCAACATATATGTAGATTTTCGTGGTTTTCTAGCCAGAACTATAGCTGTATCGACTCCAGACCATAGAACTCTGCAGTTTCATACGTATTTGTAGGCTTGCTATTGAAAATAGCTGAGATGCTATGTAGAACTATCTAAAAAGTTATAGCATCTCACTTTTAGCTAGATTTTCGTAGTTTTTTAGCCAGAACTATTGCTGTATCGACTCCAGACTATAGAACTCTGCAGTTTCATATGTATTAGTAGGGTTGCTAATGAAAACTGCTGAGATGCTATGCAGAACTATTTAAAAACTTACAGCAGCTCCACTTTTGTCTAGATTTTTTTGGTTTTTTAGCTAGAACTATTGCTGTTTCGACTCCAGACCATAGAACTCTGCAGTTTCATACGTATTAGCAGGGTTGCTATTACAAACCGCTGAGATGCTATGCTGAACTATCTTTAAAGCTACAGCATCTCAACATATATGTAGATTTTCGTGGTTTTCTAGCCAGAACTATAGCTGTATCGACTCCAGACCTTAGAACTCTGCAGTTTCATACGTATTTGTAGGCTTGCTATTGAAAATAACTGAGATGCTATGTAGAACTATCTAAAAAGTTTCAGCATCTCACTTTTGTCTAGATTTTCGTGGTTTTTTAGCCAGAACTATAGTTATATCGATTCTAGACTATAGAACTCTGCAGTTTCATATGTATTTGTAGGGTTGCTAATGAAAACTGCTGAGATGCTATGCTGAACTATCTAAAAACTTACAGCAGCTCCACTTTTGTCTAGTTTTTTTTGGTTTTTTTGCCAGAACTATTGCTGTTTCGACTCCCGACCATAGAACTCTGCAGTTTCATACGTATTAGCAGGGTTGCTATTACAAACCGCTGAGATGCTGTGCTGAACTATCTTTAAAGCTACAGCATCTCAACATATATGTAGATTTTCGTGGTTTTCTAGCCAGAACTATAGCTGTATCGACTCCAGACCATAGAACTCTGCAGTTTCATACGTATTTGTAGGCTTGCTATTGAAAACCGCTGAGATGCTATGCAGAACTTTGTAAAAAGTTACGATATCTCAACTTATGTATAGATTTATATATTTTTTAGCCAGAACTTTTGCTGTGTCGACTCCGGACCATAGAACTGTGCAGTTTTATACGTAAATGTGACGATGTTATTGAAAACTGCTGAGATGATATGCAGAACTATCTAAAATGTTTTAGCATCTCAGCCTATATCTAGATTTTTATGTTTTTTTTACCAGAACTATTGCTGTATCGACTCCAGACAACAGAACTATGCATTTTCTCACGTATTTGAGGCCTAGGCAACGAGAACTGCTGAGATGCTAATAGGCGGAATGCGAAGTTAGCATCTCATTAATATTTTTTCGTTTTATGGCTAGAACTATTGCTATATCGACCCCAGACTACAGAACTATGCATTTTCTGACGTATTTGAGGCCCAGGCAACGAGAACTGCTGAGATGCTAATAGGTGGAATGCGAAGTTAGCATCTCATTTTGAAAAAATCGATTTTCTGGAAAAAAAAAGTTGAACTATCGAAAATAAATATGTAGAACTATAGAACTATTAGGGATGCTACTAGAACTGTTTTTAAATTTTGAGATTCCAGAAAATGATATGCTAGGTTCACACACATTGATTTTCAAATGTTCATAACAAAATAGAAGATTAGTCATCATTTAAATAACATTAAGTACAGTTCTGTTATGAAATTGTTGTAGCATTATCCATGTGAAATTTCGTCACTATAAAAAAAAATGTACTGATTTTAATCTGCAATTATTAAAGAATTAAGATTATCACACCATATAAAGTATATTAAAAACGTGGTTGTCTATTTCACATTTTATTTCATGTGAAACCATAAAGCTGAACCAACCCAGCACCAAACTTTAACTTACTTAGAGGAAAAGAAAACTTATGTTATAAAGAGAAAGACCTAAGCAAAACAAGTTTTCAAAATCACTTGCGTGAATACTCTGAACCATAAAACAAGAACAAGAAGGTAATCATGGATATAAGGCAGGCATTACACCTGTAAGTTATTGCTGTAAGTTTCGAGACGCAACTATGGGTAAGAGTGAGTGGCAAATATCTGCATCTCTCTCTTGCATATAGCTTTGTTCCAAAACTTACAGTAATATCTTACAGGGGCACGTTTTATAAAGCTACAAGTTACAATTTTACAGGTCTAAACTCGCAACACTGCTCAAATGGCCAGTCGTCATTGGTCGAGCTTGTGTCAAATAGAAACTTGTAACCTGTAAATTGTAATTTGTAGTTTTATAAAACGTGCCCCAGGTGTAATGCCGGCCTAACAAAAACCGTTACCCATTTTGGGTAGTAGGACAATAAGAGATAAGCTTAAAGCCTGTGACTGTAAAGTATTTATATTGGGGGAGAAAGGAGTCAATAGTGAGAGAGCCCTGAGCTTACCTGACCTCAGACCAATTCCCCAGGGCATAACACCTGCGCTGATGGCCTGCAGGCAAATAAATATCAGGGGACAATGCCACACCAATTGATCTGGTCCCAAACCAAGCTCTAGGCTTGTACTATGGGTACTAGACAGTGATATAAATACTTATATAGAGAAATATATACTTAAACACATTAAAAAAACATCCACAATTCAGGAACAAATATTCTTTTTTTATCTACCCTTACTGGGTTTTGAATCCAGAATCACTAGCTTCATAGGCAGGGTCGTTAACAACTAGGCCAACTAGGTCGTTAAATAAATAATCATTAAAAACAGGGCACAATCTCTTCTCAATTTTTTGGATTAAAAAGTTGTTTGGCTTACTAACTCTAAATCAGTTGGAGTATAAAATTAAAGTTGTTCTTTTTTCTATTTTGCGGAAAGTTGGCGCTCATTTACGTTTCAAATGATGCTGTACCTTCCAAATCATACCTAATACTTGAAGCACAGTCATAAAAGATCTAAAAATACCAAAAAATCATCCGCCTAATTGCGCGTTAGTTTGTTATTGTAATACTAAGACCTAGTCGGTATAATAAGAAATTATTGCTGACGAAGAATTTTACAGCGCACACGTCTTTTAAGTTTGTAAAACTTTAGTTACGTACACTTTCTATAAAAAATAAAACATTACTTGGCTTTCTTAGCTGCTTTCCTCTTTTCTTCATCCCTCTTGCGTTCCTCGGAACAGTACTTCCAGCTTTTTTGCTTTTTATAAAACTCTAAGCGGTAAATAGCTACGAGCTCAGTTTTTGATGTTTTTTGCGCTGCGGCCATTTCTAAACACTGTATAATTTGTATGTTTACTCAGTGGATGGAACATATAACTAAATAATTTACGAATACTTGAAGGTTTCAAGTAAACTTTTTGTTTTTGCCGGCGGACGAGGGTAATTATTTCTAGGCACAGACCACAGACTAATAAGAGATACTACGTATCAGACGAACAACTGCCTTGCAGCCATATTAACCAATAGAGATTGCCTAGAATTGAATTTGACAGTTTTATTTTTTTTAATTCGATTCCGTTTGAAGGCAAAGGTACTAAATGTAAGGAGCCTACGCGGGCAGGGGTGCCCTTCCATACATTTAATTTCTAGGTAACTAAAAAAGAAAAATGAAACAACTTCGCCATTTCATTTATTTTTATTTTTTAACTTTTTCTTATATTTATTGAAAGCTTTCTGTTGCATTACAGGCAACGTCTTATTTAATCTCGAGATATCCGTGACTTTCAAAATTCTATTTATCGTTTTACACCAATTAAACACTGTTAATTTAATCGTAACTAAAAGAAAATATTCAATTACAAAACTTTTGTGAGTCTCACAGTTTAGGAAATCAAACGAATACTTGGACAAAATTAGCCGTTTTATTTCCTGAGTGATAAAATTCATTATGGGGCTTTTGTTCCAAGTATTTGTTTGATTCCTGTACAATAATGCCGAAATATCTCACCGCATTTTCTGAAGGGTAGGTTAGTCTTTTTTTTACTATAGAGTTGTACTCTCTTCGACTGATCCAACAGTGTATGGAGCTTTCAGCTGTTGTCAGATCAGTCGAACACCGGTCGCACTTTGTTTGGGTTATTTTTCTGACTAACCACCCTGCAGTATATGCGCGTGAGTGTACATTCAATCTTTCACGCCGAGCTTGTACTTCAATATTTTCTTGTTCCATCGTTGGATTGTCAGGAATCAACGGACTCTGAGCAGTCGATGGATTCTGAGAGGAGGTGCTGGTGCCAGGTTCCTCAGCCTCTTTGGGCTTGAGAAGATTTTTTAGTTTTATCAACTGCTTACCAGAATCCTCCTCACAATTAAATGACGTCGAGTGAAATGTTATAAACCTCGTTATTAACAGTGATTTAAATGTGTTTACAAAGGTGTGGCAATTCGGGTCATTATTTCGGAAATTATAGGCGCGAACTTGACCAAAGAAATTTTCGATTGGGTCCGAGTTGAAATACCTCGGCCGCATAATTTTAATATTTTTGAAGAATTGCCACAACCTTATGTAACTTTTTAATGTTACAATCCAATTTTTTAATGAAGGCACAGATACTTCCCCTCGTTTTTCATCAATATACTTCATTTTTTCCATTTTTTTCAATTGCTTCTCTCCAAAACTGATGGTGTGGAGATTTTGCTGTGACAGCTTTTCGTAATTTTTTTCCTCGTGTGTTCTTTCCAGTAAGCGTAGCTCCGTTGGTTGAATCGAAAAGATGATCGAAAAATTTCACTGTTTCGGCAGTATTTTTAATCGTTTCGCTTACTGGTGTCCCATCTGGGTAGCAAGCTGTAACAAAAAAACTTGATTATTACCTTCTACTTTTTAAAACTAAAAATATTAACGTAAACCATTCTTCGTACGTTATTAATTGGTTTGAAAACTGTGCCTGATACCTTTTTTTGCGTCACGTAATTCATGAATCAAGTGCATCAATGTAAGCTGAGGCTCTACTTTGAAATCCGTAATTCGAACTTCGTCTATTGCTATCCCTTTTGTTCTCGACGCGTCACTTATTTGCAAGAAAGTGACTGGCCGATCCGAAGTTCGAATTACTGATTTCAAAGTAGACCCTCTGATGTCCAAGCCCGTCTTTGTTAAAGAAGTACTTAAATTCTTTCTACGTTATTCGCGATTACTCAATTCTCATTTTACATTGGCAAAAAATAATGTGATGTGGTAGGTAGGTATAATATTCCCAAATGGTAACCACCTCATTAAGCACGTTTTTGAGTATAACATTGAGAGGATTGTGAGGCGACGACGATGAAATCGCGTAGCCGTCTAATTTTTTCTTAGGTGGGCTTACCACCCGCTCACTCCTTAAATCAAGTCCTATTTTCACCATTTTTGATTGTGTGTTAGTTATTATAAAAACTAGATTTGTACGTTTGCATTTGTTTTTATAATTGTTTCTTTCCCATAAATAAGATTTTCTAAATGAAAACGTACAAACCAAAATTTTACAAACTCTTGTCTGCCAACCTAATAACGAAATATATTATGGACTACACTTACGATAATCGTCTAAGTGGAGTAAGACGGCCGCCATAGTCATGCTCAGGACTCGTGTGCAGTTCTTGACCTGGGAATAAGCGTATAGAGATGACTATTTGAATTACAATCAGCTGTTCCAATATAATAAACACATGGTTAGTACGTTATGGTGAGTGTTCTATATCTATATAAATAATATACCTTCTTAAATACAAAACATATATATATATATATATATGAATATAATCTATTAATAAAATGCCTTTTCAATCATAGAAATGGCATAAAAGACTTAAACAAGACGCGAATAATAAATGACTGCGTTTATTTCAAATCATTAAGTGCAGTGTTCACCAACAATTAAACGGACGGTTAGCGGTTTGACGGTTGTCAAGTGTATTGACTAACGGCTGATTAAGACCTAATCGTCTGTTAAATTGGTTGGTGAACTCGGCCCTAAGTCTTTTATTACAACCATGTTTGGCTGTATCAACCAAGCAAAGCCTCTCTGATATACTGATTGATTGTGGATAACCTGAATGTTAAAAATAGTAAAATAGTAATAGTAAATAGTAGTGTAATAAAACTATGAAGTACCTTCATTTTGCTAATTTTCTCAGGAATCACATGAGTGTCGTTCAATTTATGGAGAAACCGCATCTCAGCATGTGTACAGTCTGATTTGTATGCATCAACAATATCGCTCCATGTTGAAATTTTCCCATCACATTTTATTTTTTTGGTGATAATGTTATTTCTAATTCCCTTTATAAGATGAGGTGGGTCGAAACTAACACTTAAAGTCATCCCTCGAATTGAAATAACATCATCTGAAAATTTCAAAACAATATTAAAAATAGTTTTACTATTTTGTCCCCCTGATTATAAATCTCATTATAAGATTGTTTTATAATAGAGATGAGGACTGACAAGTCCAATCAAGTAGTTAGTACATATTATGAAGTGTCAAAATACTGTGCTTGTCAGATTACCATTCTTTATGGTTTTCAATAAGTTAAAAATAATTTCGTGTTTTGGGAGAATGGCGTTCTTTTAATCTGTCGGAGGCTAAAATCTATGGGTTCTATTTTTTGGGCGAACCGGCGCGACGTGCAGCACACGCGATCGATGTATAGGAGTGTTTAAGCAATGCACCGCCTCTTTGGAAGCATATTTTGTGCCCTCAAGAGAGCACTTTCTGGGTCGCCGAGTTAGTGTAGTTGTTTTGATGTTTTACCATATGCTCATAATACCCTTTGAGTGACATTGTATGAAAATACCTACTTATTATACATGCACATAACACACACAAAGCATCACCATCTATAAAAAATATAGTTATAGTAAAATTAAACATACGACAACAGTTGGGAACTTACCAGTTGGTATGCCAGCCTTTATCTGGTCTCTTCTCGTGTCCTCAACGAGGTCTTTTAATGCGGACTGAAAGGGCTGCCCCTGGTCACAAATTAGTGCTACGGGTATTAGACCCGTGTCAATGATGGCATTAAGGATCTCTTTTATTATAATTTTCATGACATCCTTCTTCGTAGATCCTTCGCAAAAGTAGAACGCAATAGGCTGTTGCCACTTGAAAATTGCCCCTCTAATCATGAACGCCAGAGCGTGGTCAGCAAATTGGTTGAATTTTTGGTTCAGATGTATCAACCCATTTAGGTTATCGTTTCGCTTGTCGTACTCTACTCCGGGCTCCAGCGACACTTCGTCGAATATAAGAGAGCAATATTTTTTATTATCACTCCATGCTGTAACCTGAAATTTAAAGAAAAATTATTTTTTCTTCCTAACTATATATTACTTTTTTTAGTGCGTGTGTAAGTCACAATCGAGAATGCAAATAAATAACAATACCTCTTCCTTAATAGCATCAAAAATTTGTTTATTGATGCCGGGTTGCACATCAAGTGCCGAAATCATTTTATTTAACGTGTTCCTTGATGGAAGAATAAACATTTTTCTAAGAAACCTGTAGGTTTTCGGGCTTTGCTTGAGTATGGATAGGGAAATCATTTTTTCCTCGTCAGTGAACCTTCTGCCCGTGAGTTTTTTTTCACTCTGGCTAATCTGCATGAATATTATTTTTTTAGCAATCGGGTTTATCTTTGATGAAAATTTCTCAAATGCTTGACTTTTTGAAAAATGCATGGCTCTTTTCGCCCTTTTCATAAAATCCAGCTGTTTTAATGACCGCTTGTACTCGTCATAAATTCTGCGACAGGTAGGCGGTAAATCTGACGCTCTGCGGATTAGCCGTTTTCGCCGTTTCGCTCCAGTTCTAGTTCCTGAAAAATATTATTTTTATAATGCACTTTTTATGTCAATCAATCAATCAATCATTTTTATTTCTTCATCATAGGTAGGTTATGTAAAGGTGATAGGTATTAAAAAAATGTAACAACTATGATGTACCTTTCAGCGTACGATGAATTAAATACAAATACTAAGGTCACAAACTTAATCCTGAATTACTTATATAATATTAAATAATATGAAAGCCAGCAGATACAAGGAACATCCAAGAATTAAATTAGGAAATGTCAGTGCAGTTAATTAATATCACTATCACCAAGGTAGTCTAGAATATTATAATAACATTTTTCCACAAGAAGTTTAAGCAACAATGATTTAAATTGACCCGGGCTCTTGGTTTTCATATCACCTGGTAATTTATTAAATAGCTTGGGACCCATCGTTAAAGTACTTTTTTTCATAAGGCTAGTTTGGCAGATTTCAAAGTGCACACCAGGGTTTCTTGGACGACAGTTGAGCCCATGTACTACTTCTCGCCTTTGAAACAGGTCAGGGTTAGAATTTACGATAATACAGCACTCATATATGTAGAGGGATGGTAGAGTTAATAGTTTTACCTAATGATTTAAAATGAGTCTGGCAACTTTCCGAGGATTTCAATTTTATAGCCACAAATATTGTATTAAGTATGTAAAAGCTTAAGAAATTAAAGTGCGTTTATTACGTCGTAACTTCTAACACACCTCGCCACTGAACATTCGCCAAATCGGGCACCACTAATACTTTTCTTATCTGTGTTATGTTTCCTTATGTGGGTTACAATAGAAAAGAGAATGAATGTCTTATCGGTAATATGACAAGATTTTTATATGCCTAGAACAACTGTGTAAATGACTGCTAGAGACTGAACTGATAGAGCATTAAGTCCGCAATTTTTAAGTTTCTGTTTTATTTAAATAGCTTTGTTTCCTTTTTTTTATTAAGTTTAGTTTTAATATTATATAGTTTCGTTTCTTTTTTATTCATGTGTAACTAAGAGTTTACAATACAAAAAATAACTGAAGATTAAACCAATTAAATACAAAGAAATTTTGCAAGATCGCAAGCTCAAAAGTAATAAAATTACCTGATCTAGTTCTACGTAGAGTTTCAGAATTGTCATCTGCGGTCACCATTTCCTGGCCTGAAAAAACATTGACAGAAATATTGTTATAACGTATTTACCCGTGAAAAAGCCCTAGTGTTACACACATTCTCATTTTCTGTTCTATTAGTAATTATAAGTAGGTATTAGTCATGTCACGACAATGGTTCAACAGGTGCACGCTCGTAAGCAAGAAATATATGAATCCCTGGTAGCTATGATGTCTTTACTTTAATTAAGACATCTCTTTTCAAACTATTGCGATTATTTAATGTACCTACCTACGAGCGAACGAGAAAATCATAGTTCAAATCACGCACGACGATGATACTGATAACGGCCACAACTTTTGTAAGAGTTCTTGTAGATAGTTCAAATTTGCGTGACATATTGAACAGACGTTATCGTAGCTTTGAATTTTGATACAAATTAATTCCAAGCAACTAAAGATCCGCTTGTACACCGGTCAATCCTGATGTCTCATTAAATCGACAGAAATACGAAAACACACCAAATATCTTGCTTCATAAGTTCATGTTCGTCTCTAAACATACACAGAGATAGGAAGTTCTATAATACATACATACATACATACATTAAATCACGCCTGTTTCCCAGAGGGGTAGGCAGAGACCACTTCTTTCCACCTACTACGATCTTGACAAATCTCTTTTGCTTCTTCCACATTCATGCATCGAGTCATGCACGCACGTCGGTTTCGGGTACTTAAAATTCGGCCCTTTTCCAGTATTTCTCCGATTTGATCGAAAAAGTACGCCTAGGGCAAACAAAAAAGGTTCTTTGGTAAACAAAGACTATACTCGAAAATCTAATTAAAACCAACGTGGGTTGCAACTAAAACATAAAAAAATTGCGTTAGTATATTTCCACTTTTTCAAAGACCGCACTAAGAATGTTTATTTATTAATTTTTTTATATAAACCTTCGATTTAAATAAACAAGTTAATTCAAGTTGCTTACACGAATACAAGATACCATGTTAAATACTTAACCATAGAAGATTTTTGGTAGCAAAACTGTTATTGCACTTGTAATACTTCAGGTTTTAAATAACATTTGGTACGATAAATTAAATAAACAATAGTTGTAAACAACGTTAGCAATTTAAATATTACATGTGTTTAGCTAGTCGACAAAATAACAGGCCAAAAGTGTGTGTGTGTCAGAAGCTACTACCGGTTCGAGAAAAGAAACTTAGTTACATTTTTCTTTTTACCAAGTGCAAGTGCGAAGTTCATACATTTGCTGTTAAGTCGCAAGTAGCAAATGTATGAACTTCGCACTAGCACTTGGTAAAGTTTGAATCAAGAATAAATGAAGAATGTCAGTAGGTACGCCAAATCGCTTGAAACTTTGTAAGAGTAAAGCTTATAAATAAACAAACATACTACTTTTTGTTTCATTCAAATAGACCCAGTAGTTTTGATTCTACGAACGTATGAAATTACGGTCAAAAATATTAAAGGGTGCGGGCGCCATCTTACTGGAGTGACGTCATGGTTTGGTTGCGGTACGGCCCCTTATATGATTGAGTAAGTTTACAGGGCTATATTTTTTTAACCGTTATAAGTAACCAGTTGAAATTTTCACAGATTACGTGTTATTATAAACTCTATTGTTTAAAATTACAAAATGAACAATAAATCAAATCCCAAGAGGGGTCCCCATACAAGAAACATGACAAATAACCAGTTTTTTTAGCATTTTTATACGGATTATATTTTTATAATGGCTTATTATTTTGATGCTATTTTAAGCTTAAATTGCAGTCGAACTTTCATAGTTTACGACTAAATAACAATCTCAAGTAAAACTGCTAAAAATATTTGACCAAACTGATTTTATCAACACGATGTTTTAAGCGGTCACTCATCCTGTTTTAGAATACGCTTGTAAGTAGGTAGTTGCTTAACTTTGGAAGCCGAAGTACGGGTTGTATTTGTATTAGCTTTTTATTTCGGTGTCACACAATAATCTAAACTCCATACTTACGACCAAACAGTAATCTGTAGTAAAACAACAAACAACAAAATCTTACACGATGTTTAAGCGGTGTTTACTTAACTTTGGTGATAGCCCTTTCTTTACAAATGTCGTATCTAATGTAGAATTCATATCGCTAGGTACCGTATAAAATAATGAACTATAAAACATGAGTTTTTGATTGACCTAGGTAGTAGTTCTGATATTTTGTGTACTTATTCATTTCATCGATTTAAAATTTCGCGGGCGGGCGCTGCCAAGTGGCTCACTCGCCATAAGTTAGGTACCTAGACCGCCTCTCTCTCTCTCTCTCTCTCTCTCTCTCTCGCTAGTTGTTGGTATTAGCGGCCGCTGTAGCAAGTAGGTAGTTTTTGAACTGTTTTTGAGCATTATTACTGTTATTTCGTGTATGCAAGATAGCTTAGATAGCGTGCGCGCGTGTGTGTGTGTGTGTGTGTGTGTGTGTGTGTGTGTGTGTGTGTGCGTGCGTGCGTGCGTGCGTGCGTGCGTCCGTGCGTGCGTGCGTGCGTGCGTGCGTGCGTGCGTGTGTGTGTGTGTGTGTGTGTGTGTGTGTGTGTGTGTGTGTGTGACGTGTGTCCGTCTATCCGCAGCCTAGCTCAGAGACTCTTAGTACCTACTAGAAACGTGTAATTTGGCATGAATATACATATTAGTCACGCCAACATAGTTAAATAAAAGTAAAATCATGTTTTTTTTTTTACGTAACGTGGGGAAGTTTTTTTTTCTCGTCTACCCCATAGTGTGGGGTGTCGTTGTATAGGTCTTTCCAAAATATTGCGGATTTGTGAAAACAATATTTCAATTAAGGTATCCGTTTATGAAAAGCTTTAAAGCGCAAATTTTTGTTAGAGTCAAGTGTCGTCGTCCCCTCCCCACTACAGCCAAAACTACAAATAAAAAATATGAAAAATATCTTCAAAGGAAAACTATCACGACTAAGTAGACTTCATTGGCTCTTGAGTTAAACGGTTTAAATGTTTATACCTGCCGAAAACTTATTTGCGGTGTTGGTAAACTGACCGCGACCTATATCGATGTATGGTGATAACAGTTTTCCAACGGCAAAGTTAAGTTTGTCGCGAGGTCTAATTTGTTTGTAGTAACGGCTTCGGAACCCTACACTGAGCATGGTTCGACAGGCTGTTGCCCGGTTTTTTGCATTAATGTTTTGGTATTTTTATGTAGAATACGGTGAACCCTAAATTAAAAGTGCTTGATTATTATTCTATTTTTATTTAACCAACTTATTCGACAAACATTACAAACAGAAAAGCCGGTCAGCAACGGACAGGTAGTTTAGTTAAACAGGTTAAACTGTATGTAAAACAAAACACTGGATAACCATAACTATCATAGTCACATCAAAACGAATTCGTAAAAAATTACGACTTCCAAAGTTAAGCAACTACGAGCGTAGTCTAAAACAGGATGGGTGACCGCTTAAAACATCGTGTTGATAAAATCAGCTTTGTCACCTATTTGTAGCAGTTTTACTTGAGATTTCTATTTAGTCGTAAAGTATGAAAATTAGACTAGAACTTAAGCTTAAAATCGCATCAAAATAAGAAGCCATTATTGAAATACAATCCATATAAAAAAGCAAAAAGAAATGGTTTTTTTCATGGTTTTTGTACGGGGACCCCTCTTGGGATTTGATTTATTGTTCATTTTAAAAATTTAATCGATAGAATCTATAATAACACGTATTCTGTGAAAATTTCAACTGTCTATTTATTACGGTTAAAAAGATAGAAGCCCTGTAAACTCACTCATTCATATAAGGGCGCGTACCGCAGCCAAACGATGACGTCATCATCCGTGAGCGCTAGCCGCCGGGTTTCGAGCGCCGCATACGAAGTTTAAAATTCAATATCTCGGAAACTATTAGACGTATCGAAATGATTTTTTTACGGCATTTTTTTGTTTTTAATGAAGAATACGATAAGCCAAAAATCTAAACTGGTTGACATTCTCTATTAAGTATAAGGAATCCGAATTTGGCTAGTCATTTTGTTTTAGCTGATAAAAAATCGCCATTTAACACACACACACGCCATTTAATGATTAATCACACACTATATCAGAAAATATTTGTTTTGAGATATTTTAATGTTTTTGAATATCGGGTAGAAAAAACATTGAATGCATATTCCCTATTGTTATATAAGTTTTGATATTGAAATTGTTAGTCATATCTACATATATTTTCAACGATTTGATTATCAATGCAAAAAGGTTGGCTATATCTGAAATGTTCAATTGACACTGACGTAGGTGACTTTGACACTTATAACGGTGACATATCTGTCGTAGTTTTTTTGGTCTTAAATTAGATTTTCGAGTATAACTTCTAAGCGTTTTCAAATAGTGACATTTACAGAAAAGTCATGCGTATTTTCAACGATGCCGACTGTGAATGTTAAAAGATCCTGTCGGTAATTGCAACAACTAACAAGAATGATTATTTGTTCTTTAAAATGTACATCAATTAAGCTTTTAATTCTTATACATATTGAATTTAAAAAATAAACATAAGTTAGTTTTATTTGACTCAACCTTAGTAACAGAACTTATTAACCAACTAGGTAGTAGAGTCAAATATTGGTTGAAAATGTCATTTCAATGCAGTTACCGATAATAGTCTGTTGAGGTAAGTTCTGTAGTTCACGAAGAACTGGTGGTTGACTCGGCTGCTTATGTGGTGAACCTGAAATATATTAAAATTTACTAAAAAAAGAGACAAACATACAAATATATAGGGAAATTAATACAACATAAAATACCCAAGACTCAAACAATCAAGGCTTTTCCCAGTTGTCCGCACCCTTTGGTCCACACAGACACTGGTTTTTAGGGTTCCGTACCTCAAAAGGAAAAAACGGAGCCCTTATAGGATCACTTTGTTGTCCGTCTGTCCGTCTGTCTGTCTGTCAAGACCCTTTATCTCGGAAACGCGTGAAGGTATCGAGTTGAAATTAAAACCATATACTCCGGTCTACAGTCCCTTGAAGCTGTGAAAAAATCATACTTCTACAGTTACTTAAAAAAAAAATACGGCCGTTTGTATCGCAAAAAACGTGTATTTCGACACTCTCTCGAGGGAATCAAAATGTATGGGGTATTTCCCATTGACCTAGAACTATGAAATTTGGCAAGTAGCACCGTCTTTTACTACAGGTATAGGAAAAAATCGGAAATCTATACATTTTTAATTAAATCACAAAAAAACAGGGTCTTTATGCAAGGGACGGCGGTACAAATTTTGAATTGAGTTAACCGTGTCATGTGCGCAACCCTCGGTGGGCGAGTCCGACTCGCACTCGTCCGGTTTTTTTTAACAGTATTTATCATTCCATAAATAACTAATACTGTGGAAAATTACCTGAGACTGGCAGCTGTGGGAAATTCTGGATTTCTTGGATAACTGGTGGTTGATCTGAAGATAAACCTGAAATAAAATATAATTTATGATAAATAAATGAATAGGAATATATATATGAGTAATATTGTTTCACAATTATATTTATATTTATAAAAAATACTTAAAAAGAAAACCAGACCGCATTAACAAAAATCCACTGAAAAGCGAAAAACAAGCTCTAATCTATAGAACATTGTAAGAGTAATGTACTTATTGATATTTATAACAATTTAAATTTCACTTGAATATAGGAAAAGGTGTTCCAGGCAGGGACAAGCTAGTCCAAATGTATTTTTTTTAAGAAATAGGTTTTGTAATTCATGGCTTGTCCCCGCCTGCAATATCTTTTCCAATATTCAAGTTAAATTTAAATTGTTTTAAATATCAATAAGTACATTACTCTTACAATGTTTCGAAACACTCATTTTGGCGCCTAAAATCCGCCATGTTGGTTTTTATCCTAGGACACTTGGGTTTCCGAGACAAAACCAACGACACCTTAATTTTAGAAAATCGTCCAGCCGTTTGTATTATACGAGGTAATAAAGAATATTGCATACATACATACATAGATACGCGCTAAAAACATTACCCTTCTTGGCAGTCGGGTAATAAGCTTAGTTTTATGCAACTTATTAACTAATTAATGTTACCTATAGCTGTGCTCACGCCCTTTTCATTACCGCAATTTGTTTAACCTTTCTATATGGAAAATGTCTAAATGTAATAAAATAAATTAACAGTTTAAATCTTTTTTCTCTTTGAAGAATAGGGAAGAGAACAAGAATTATGTTAACCTTTAATTTTAGATTACAATAAGGCCTTAAAATTACCTGCAGGTTCCAGTGTCATGATGTTCGAAGGACCTGGTTTGCAGTACAAGTGATCGGAATGGTGTTGGCGTCTATCATAGCAATGATCGAAGCTAACATGTTCTGAAATATAAAATAAAATATTAAAAGATGGGAATTTAGCTTAGACAGGAGAAGTTATGGAAAAAAAAACTTAAATCTCTGGCCGGTCAGAGGTTTTTAAAAGAAGTTTATTTCTATACAGGAAGTTATTTAAGTTTTTGTTACATTTTAACAACATCATGTGCTACCCACCTTATGTCACTATTAAAACGTAAACAGTAAATTATAGAATGCCGTGTGGTTGCCAGCTTAGAATAGTGCTACTCCATATCTTCCCGTGGAAGTCGTAAGAAGTGACCAAGAGAATAAAGGGTTATAGTATTGTCAGGCGATGGGCTTTCAACCTGTCACTAATATACACATGGTAAACATCTTAGCCTGTTTGTGCAAAATGTGTTTATAGAATTAACAACAAGTTGTTAGAGTTGTTGGTTATTCTGTAGTTCTGCCTACCCCACTCTGGAATGAAGGTGTGACGGTATGTATGTGTATGTAGTAAATTATATCTACAGCTAGGATTTTTATTCTGTAGCTAGTCCAATAGTTTGGACTGCATATCCAGTTAATTTTGAGGCTATATTACAAGTTTTTAGTAAAAGAAATAAATCATGAACAATTTTTCATACATAATTATGTATAAAAAGACATGTGGGATTTTTGTAGTTGCATTAATTTGGAAATCGAACTATCTATGATTCTATCTATTTATGATAGCATTAAATCACCACATGCAAAAAAATATATGAATAAAACCATTTTTTACAATTGAACACTAGTACAAGTATTGTTTAGATAAAACATACCACAAGGGAAGTAAAATACCATATTAAAAGAATGTTGTTTGAAACTGTAATGTACCACATGCTGCATGGTTTATAGTTCTTTGCAAGAATCTTGAATGAGATGATATATTATGTGATACACACGCATCATAGTGTATAATTTACGTTATGACCTACCTTATATTCAATATTATCATATAAACACACCTAGAAGAAAACATGCATAATGTGCAAAGAGTACACGCAAGAGAAATTTAAGTTTGACAATTAATAACCAATAATTAGCTTTTTGGAATTATGAACTTACCGGGATTTTCGTTTTCGTCAGCTACGCTCGGTAAGCCACTTCGAATTTCTTCCTCAGATAATAAAGTCGGATACGCGCCCAGACGTATCCGAGATTTCTCAGTTATGAATCTACGTTCAAAGTGTTTATGACACACGAACACTCTTCGTAGTTCTTGAATAGTTAAACTACGAAGCCGATCACTATTAATGTACTGCAACCACTTCTGGAGCCCTATCTCCGATGCGGGAAATTGGTGCAATTTAACGTCCTTTCGTTTACCTGCACAGTTATCAACACAGCACTTGTAGTACATTTTAGTTATAGAAATAACTAAAGTACCTACTATATTACTATTTTAAACTGAGAGGATAAGCACGGATTGAAATCAACGACACTTCACTCGATCAAGGATAAAACAGTAATTTCAGTCATGTCAGATTTTAAAAGACGAGAACTGTCAAAGTAGATGCAACATGGCGGCGGTCAATTGACATGAGAGGCGCAGCGTGGGAGGTAAATGTCCTGATCAATTCTAGCTCCAATCATAAGGCCCGTTTTTTCTGTATGAACATTATTGGCCGTGTTTCTAGGTCTTCTGCAAAAAGAGAGCTGTCAGAGAACTGTCAAGAATTGAGACAGAGTTGCCAGCATAATCCTTACCTGAGGCAGTACTTTGAAAATCGAAGTTCGAAGTTACGTTAGTTCCATCTCTTTCTCTCGATCTAGTATTGAATAACGAGTGACAGGAATAGAGCTAACCGAACTTCGAACTTCGATTTTCAAAGTAGACCCTACTTAGAAAATCGAAGTTCGAAGATACGTTCCCGTTCTCTCGATTTAGACTCAAATGACGAGTGAAAGGGATTCGGTACCCGAAGTTTCGAAATTAGAGTTTCGTGGTAAGCACCCTGAAGCCCTACTTTGAAAATCGAAGTTCGAAGTTATCTTTATCCCTTTCTCTTGATTTAGTCACGCACGAATGGCAAGTGAAAGGAATGGGGTATCCGAAGTTTCGTATTCTGTACGTCATGGTTAAATACCAATTGAAAATTTGAATGAAATTGGTAGACGAGCGATAAGTTGATTTATTTGTGAGTAGTTAATAGATTAGTTATTAGTCTAAAGTAAAATGGTGCCATTATAATTTTAATTTATAAAGAATTTTTTTAATTGAAAACAATCGCATCACTATAAACAATTTTAAACTGGCAACACTTAACCTCCACGTTCAAAATGAAAATCTGCATTGTGCAAACTTCACTCGGTTCAGTTTTGACGTGACACGATCGGAGTCGGCCGACGAAAATGTTTTCAATTAAATTAATATTCTGTGCGTTAATATTATGCTACTCAGTGCGTGCAAACAGCCAGACGGTGCACAGACGATTTGAGTACAAGTACTCATTTAAACCGCCGTATTTAGCTCAAAAAGACGGTTCCGTTCCCTTCTGGGAGTATGGTGGCAGTGAGTATACTGACTTTTCATATTATTTTTACTATTTACAAGCCGTATTCTATCATTAAAATGAATGTAACGTGTGACCTGGACATTTTTCTTGACGTGGCTTCAATATGTTATGTTACAAAAGCGTTTTTAATAAACATTTTCAAGTTTATTGTTACGGTTGTTATCAACGGCCTAGACACGTCAGTAAAAACTGTCAGTCGCAAGAGAGACAGTTATATTAGGGACACGGTATGTGTGAGCGTGATGGCGATGTGTCAAATCGAGTTTTTTGCCTTCCAACTCGACAATAGCGAAATTACCTGTTTTTGAATAAAAATGAGGCTCATTACCGAAAAGATGTATTTTCGTAACAACGCGTTATGAAAATATTAAACAAGAACTCTTCTATCTATTTTTAGGAATGGATTGATGAAGATTTTTTGTGAAATAAAAACGTAATGTTTAATTTTTTTGTTGATTGTAATGTTTCATGTTCAGATTATGTCTTAGTGAAAAGTAAAATTAGGTTAATAACAGAAATATTGTAGCTTTACCATAGTTGAATTAGTTCATACTTATCCTTGTATTTGACAATAAACTTTCACTGTCCTTTTTCATGATGTTAGCAATATTTTGTAAGGGGCATCATACTCTTGCAAATAACCTCTTTTTATAACTGGTGGGTGTTATAATTTCAAAGTGTGTAGGTTCCCGTGTATCTGTGGGGATCCCTTCAGAACACATATTTTTTATGCATTTTTTTTTGCATATCTCCCTTTTATCATGACATTGCAGAATTCAATAAACGTCTATTTTGTAGATTAAGTTAGGATAGTTTTTTATAATAATTAAAATAAAACCATTTCTATTGTAAAAACAATCAATTCAGTCAAACAATTTTATGTGTAAAAAAAAAATGTGATTCAACAGTGAACCGTATCTGTGGCTGTCTGCATCATAGCTCCCAAATTGGATGGACCGATTTGGAAGCAGTTTTTTTTTTAAAGAAAGCTAGTTTGATTAACATTATACTGGCTTTCACCCAGTATTTTATGTGCATTTGTGTATTAGCACATGCATATGCATGTGTGCATTTTTGTTGCTTTGTATAAAACAAAAGATGTTGCATCTGGGGAAACACTCGCTGAAGAGGTCCCAGCGGCATTCCTTTTGCAGTGTTTATTGTATTTTATTTGTATGAATCTATGTAGTGGTTTTTTTAATAAGAGAGAAAGGCAAACGAGCCAGTAGGTCTCCTGATAGTAAGTAATTACAACCGCCCTTGGAAATGCATAACACCAAGAGTAGAATTGCATGTAAGAATAAATGATTTAAATATAAGTATCCTTTTCTCACACTAGCTGTGTTAGAATTAATTGGAAGAGGCAAAGTGTAAACGTCCCAAAGCCTTTAGCAAGCCAAATCAATTTGTGATGCTATGCTTCAACTCACAGCAATCATAATATTTCAAAATCTTTGTAATATCAATTCAGTATTCTTACTCTGAATTAGAAATTTGTTTGAAGTAGCATACAAACCTGTGTCGCTATTGTCTAATGCACTCGCAATCAGCTTCAAAGTGGAACAATTGTTCATTCTGTACGCAGACTCGCCTTCGACTTTTAAAATGAAAACGATTGCGAGTGCGTTAGGCCCCCCTGGCTGCCATTACAGTCAAGTTGATAATAGTTATCATGATGTTGATACAATGACCTGTCAAGAGCAATGTGGTTTTACCAAATAGAAACAAGCCCCTTTCTTTTAAATCATTTGGTTACATGGAGAATGAAAAAAACTTTATTTGCCAGAATACGGTAACAACAACAACAATGCTAAGAAAAATCCTTCGGTTACCTTAGGTCCCCTTTTTAGACTCCCAAACTGTCTACTTTCTCATACAGTCTATTTTCCCAAACTGTCTACTTTATTAAAAGGCCCACTTTATCTGGGGACACGCACGGCAAAATAGCACTGTTAATTATAGCAGGTCTAATTTGAAATTGATCATTACTATAATATTTAAAAGTAACATTAAAATACAGTAACCATTGTTAACCAACAAAATAATGTTAGGTATAAAACCTAACAAATGCTTTCTTAGATGATGTACTTACGGTTGAAGTCATCCTACTAATATTATAAATGTGTAAGTTTGTGTGTTAGTTTCATGCTGAAACGGCTGGACGGATTTGGATGAAATTTAGAACGGAGATAGCTATTCTGGAAACACTACTACAGCATAACACTACATCCTTTCTTCCCGGAAAATTCAAAAGTTTACGAGGGAATAACGATAATCCAAATATACGTAGACGAAGTCTCGGGCAGCAGCTTGTTAAAAACATCTACACGACAATTTGCGACTGATAATAAGGTTTATATAGACATATTTTTGGCGCAATACCCGTGAAGATGCGTGCTTTTTACTTGTGTTTAGCATATTTAGATACAGAATATCCAGAAATCCATATACTAATTGAAATTGTTTTAGCAAGCAAAAACTATTAGTCATTGACGAATCACGTACTTGCCAAGGTGAAATAAGTTTTATTTATAAATTCATAAGCATTATTTGTAAACTGCTAATTATGAAAGCGAGAGTCAGCACTTAAAGTAGGTTATGAGTTAAACGTTTGAAATGTTGTTGGTAACGTATATTCTTTGCGCATGCCAAGCAAAATTAAGTGCAACATTCTTTTAGCTTTGTGTTTTACGTAATGTAATGGCACGGGTTGTTAATAACGATTTTTAGATCATTAAAAGTCATATTGTTTAAATGATTTATTGCACATCACATTACATACAGGGTGTTAGGCAGAAGGTTGGACAAACTTCAGGGACTAACTCTGTAGGTCATACTCATCAACTTTTAGTATGGGACCAACATCCAAATCGCGAAAAAAAAACAGCTGCTCCATACAAACTTTGAGAGCTAAACAGCCGAAATGTATTTTCTTGTAGTTTCGTAAAAAAGTGTCTGTGACATACGGACGGACAGACAGACAGACAGACAGACATGACGAATCCATAAGGGTTCCGTTTTTTGCCATTTGGCTACGGAACCCTAAAAATGACAGTTCCAGGGCAGTTGTGATACAGTTGACGTAACTGCATCACAACTGCATACCAACTTCGCAGTCCGCTTGCAGTTGGCGTACAGTTTGCCTAAGCGGACTGCACAGTTGGTTTGCAGTTTTGATGCAGTTACGTCAACTAAATCAGAGGCCCTACTTTGAAAATCGAATCGGGTGGAGCTAACGTAACTTCGAACTTCGATTCGGCCTCAGAACTGCCCTTGAACTGCCATTTTACAAAAAAAATGCTGAAAATGCTGTCCGTCTGAACCGGCCCTAAGACCTCACTTCTAATGATCAAAAATCAGGCTCTGTATATGTAAAGTTTCTAGCATAGGGCTGAAAGCCTTACTTAACATGATAGTGAAAAATTCAATAAAATTATCAAAAATAAATGATTCTGTATCAATGAAGTCAATAAAACCAGTAGAAATGATAGCGCTCTCAATCTTTATGACTGTTTATCTGTTAATCAATATTTATTGCTGTAATGTTATAACACGACTGACATGACTGTAGCAGTTTTGTATGTTGTAAAACGAATGTTACAGAAATATTATGATTAAGTCTGCGCCGAGCGGCCAATGGCGCCCTCACTACTGTTATTGTATATAATAAAATAAAGTATTGTCTTGAAATCGAAGGATGGGATTTTGTTGTACAAATGAATAAATAATTTATGGGGTAATTTGCCCATGACTCTGTCCGCTTAGAAGTCGTTTATAGCTGCTTCCTCGGGCACTGTTCAATTTTCCGGGATAAACACCATCCTATGTCCTTCTCCAGGACTTAACCTGTATGTGTGCCAAGTTTCATCCCAATCCGTTCAGTAGTTGAAGCGTGATTGAGTAACAAACATCCAAACTTTCTCATTTATAATATTTAATTATATCATAAGTAAGATGAGATAAAAAGATATAATATACTTGGGAGCAAAGAAAGCGACCCACTTTCTATGGAAATTCAGTACTAAGTGGCTTGATTTCTTTGGTCCCAAGTGTAATGTATAAAAATATTCCTGCGTTTTTACCCGCTTCAGCCCTCTTGGAAGGCTTCGGTGTTTATAAAAATGCGGTATTGCATTTGAAACTATGCTATAAAGATATCACCATATCAGCCGAAGGACGTCCAGGGTAGTGATTCTTTCAAAAGCAAAGGTGAGCGAACGCAGGAGTGAATGTCCAAGCGGCGAGTTTAAGTAGTCCCGTCAAAGCGAGCAAAACACATTTCAGCGCGTGTATTCAATTTGGCAGCATGGCTTCTCGAACGTATAAAGGCTGCCTTATTGAGAATGCACGCGCTAAAAAATGTTTTGCTCGCTCTGACGGGACTGCTTAAACTCGTCGCTTGGACATTCACTCCTGCATTCGCTCACCTTTGCTTTTGAGAGAATCACTACCCAGTACTGGCCGCCGTCTTCCACAACGGTCGGTTTAAGATCTACCCCTCGTGCCTACATCCTTTCTTTGGAAAGGACATAAGAAACAATGCAAACTAATCCCTAAGCAATGTCATTTTAAAGTTTCAAAAATATATTCCATAAACGGTACCCCATGTAGGCACGAGGCTAAAGTTACACCTAATTTCACTAAACTCTGAATTTCACCAACAGATGCCATCGCGTCGGGCGAGAGCGTCCGTCTCGCTCCCTCGCTGCGTAGTCAAAAGGGTGCCATATGGACAAAGCAGCCGATCAACTTCGATTGGTGGGAGGTGGACGTCATGTTCAAGGTCACGGGTAGAGGGCGCATCGGTGCCGACGGACTGGTAAGAGACAAAGTGTGAGAGGGCGCTAGTTGGACGAAGCAGCAGGCTTCGATTGTTGGGAGGTGGTCATGTTCAAGGTCACCGGTAGAGGGCGTATCCGTGCCGATGGATTGGTAAGAGACAGAGTGTGAGAGGTTGCTAGTTGGACAAAGCAGCAGGCTTCGATTGGTGGGAGGTGGTCATGTTCAAGGTCACCGGTAGAGGGCGTATCCGTGCCGATGGATTGGTAAGAGACAGAGTGTGAGAGGTTGCTAGTTGGACAAAGCAGCAGGCTTCGATTGGTGGGAGGTGGTCATGTTCAAGGTCACGGGTAGAGGGCGCATCGGTGCCGACGGACTGGTAAGAGACAGAGTGTGAGAGGGCGCTAGTTGGACGAAGCAGCAGGCTTCGATTGGTGGGAGGTGGTCATGTTCAAGGTCACGGGTAGAGGGCGCATCGGTGCCGACGGACTGGTAAGACACAGAGTGTGAGAGGGCGCTAGTTGGACAATTTAACAAGCTCTAAAATAATATGGGAGGTAAGCAAACGAAAGCGAAACCATTATCCGTGTAATTATTTTGACAACAAACAAAGAGCTGCCATATTCCTTTTTTTTATTACGCTTTTTTATTATTAGACCAAAAACTGCTGATGATGATATATATTTGCAATTCAAGGTCATACAGGATGGTAGAACCTACTTTTTAGCCATTCATGGCGATTTATTGGGTTACTAACTGACCCAAACGTTGCTCTTTTCAATTTTCTATCGGACAACTTAAAAGCCTTATTCAGACAGTAAAAAAAGATAGCCTTGTCTGTCCAGTCGTTCTCAAGTTAGGCGCTTACCCGGCCAGCCTACTGACATTATCCGTTACCCGTGTTCCAGGCGTTCTGGTACACGTCGTCGCGCGGCGAGTACACGGGCGAGGTGTTCGGCTCCTCCGACCGGTGGAACGGGCTCGGCGTCATCTTCGACTCGTTCGACAACGACAACAAGCACAACAACCCGTACATCATGGCGGTCATCAACGACGGGACCAAGGTGTTCGACCACAAGAGGTACGGTACACGGGTACAGTGACTTACAATTAAACCTTAGATGGTGTATTAATAGTAGTTTATGTGACTGTTGCATAATCAGAGGCATTAAGACACGAGTGTATTTTTATGAAACGAGCCGAAAGGCGAGAGCGCCACAGAGGAACAAACATACATATATAGGCTGATAAACACGTTACCCTCTTCTTTCGGCAGTCGGGTAAAGTTTTAGTCGATGGGTGAAGAAGCTAGATGTTAAATTATAGTATCACACTTTTTATTCTATGCGATATGTATGCCATACGATTAAATAAATAAATAAGTCGGGTAAAAACTGAACTAATTTCAATGTAGCTTGTATTGTTTTGTTGCTAATTAAGCTAGGTGCAAACCTACCAACAAAATATTTTTTGTAAAGGTCGTGGCTCGTTCCACATGAACCTAAAAAATCTATAAATTTGGAAACCGTTCAAAACACATTAATTTACTACGAACAGCTACAGTTTGGTCGTTCAAAGAAGGTCGATTTGACAGCTGTCAACGCAGTACAAAATATGTGTTTGAGGTTATGTTTTGTATTGCGTTGACAGCTGTCAAATCTGCCTTCTTAGAACGACCAAACAGTAATGTATGAATCTTTCGGGTTCCTTTGGAAAGAGTAACTTTTAGAAAAAAAAATTGTGGTATTTTTGGACCTATAGGTAATTAGCAACAGCACACTACAATCTACAACAAAATTCTTTTAGAATTTTTGGACTTATTTTCTGGTTTAAGAAGTCATTTTTGTAAGAAGTACCTAGTCGGTTACTAAGTTCTGTTGCTAAGATTGAGGCAAATAATACTAACTTATGTTTATTTTTAATTTCAATATCTATAAAAATAAATAGCTTAATTAATGTACATTTTGACAAACAAATAATCATTCTTGTTAGTTGCCGCAATTTTTGACACAATCTTTTAACATTCACAGCCGGCATCGATGAAAATACGCTTGACTTTTCCGTAAATTTCACTTTTTGAAACTCTTAAAAATTAGTCTTTGTTTACCAAAGAACTTTTTTCTTATAATATTATAAAACTTCCTATCTCTGTGTATGTTTAGAGACCAAAATTATATTTTCTCAACATGACTTAATTCCAACTTATGAAGCAAGAGATTTGGTGTGTTTTCGTATTTTTGCAAAATCATGTGAAATCGTAAAGTCGATTTAATGAGACATCAAGATTGACCGGTGTACAAGCGGATCTTTAGTTGCTTGGAATAAATTTGTATCAGAATTCAAAGCTACAAGTCTGTTCAATATGTCACGCAAATTTGAACTCTCTACAAGAACTCTTACGAAAGTTGTGGCCGTTATCAGTATCATCGTCGTGCGTGATTTGAACTATGATTTTCTCGTCCGAAATGGGAATACTTCAAGCTCGTACATCAAATAACTACAATAGTTTAGAATACATTATTTTTATTTATATTCTATATAAATCAAAGTTTTGATTAATATACAGGTTTATGCAAAACTGCTTTAAAATATTTTTTAATCGTAATAATTCTCAGTAACAGAACTTAGTAACCGACTAGGTAGTATGGACAAAGGATGGGAGTGCGAGTATTTCTGCGTGTGAGTGTATGTTTGTACGCGTTTCCAGCGACGGGTCGCAGCAGATGGTCTCGGGCTGCCTGCGCGACTTCCGCAACAAGCCGTTCCCGACGCGCGCGCGCATCGAGTACTACCAGAACACGCTCACCGTGCACTTCCACAACGGTCGGTACCACCCACACACACACACCCTTATTCAGTCAGGCCATCCTTGTACAGTCAACCAATTTGATTCCTAGGCCACTATTGACTTTGTCAATGTGACGTTGTAAACCAAATCATAAGAAGTCTGTAACGTTTGGTTGTCAACGTCACTTTAAAGCCGCGTATCCACCAAGCGCACGCGCTCGCGCGGCAGCCTCGCGAGCCAAAAGCTCGGTCCGTGTGGACGCTGGACGTGCCTCAGGACTGTTCGGGCGCACGTTGCCGAGGCAACGAGTCCTGAGGCACGTCCGCACGGACCGAGCATTTGGCTCGCGAGGCTGCCGCGCGAGCGCGTGCGCTTGATGGATACGCGGCTTAACATAGTCCAAAGTGGCCTAGAAATCAAATTGGTTGACTGTACATTTAGTTAGGCTCTCCTTATAGGTATGGTCAGTTCACCCCTATACATTTACCCCCTTACTAATAAACGTTGAGTAACGGTGGTATAGCTATACAATGTTTTGTCCTTATCTGTCATTGTGACATTTGAATTTGACAGATAAGGACAAAACATTACCACCGTTACTTAACGTTTATTAGTAAGGGGGTTAGGGTTTTCTTATAGGGTTTTCTTTTAGTTATAGTGCCCACCCTTATACACCGTGCCCGGGACGTACCCGAAGGATTTTAACCATTGATTCTAGACCCTATTTGGAGTATATAATGTGGTATAACATGTAGTCCAATATCGCATAATTCCCGAGATTTTTATTATTTAAACACAATTCCATAGTTAATTATCGTGTTAGGGCATTCGATTTGTTCAATATCTTTGTCCAATATTTGAACAAAAAACTTTGAAGGAGTATTCCATTTATTTAATATCTTGCTTGATATTATTATCTAGACGCGATTGGAAAGGGATTAGGGGTGACAGTTTTACCATATACTTACGTCAAAGTGCATATGAATTGTCAGCTATTCCAATCCTAAACTAGTCGCGGTTTCATAATATTTGCGTAGTTATTTTAAATTAAATGTCATTTGTAATGTTTATCAAATGTAGGTGTTTCCAGTAAATTTGATGATGACATCCAATTTCTTTAATCAAATTCACATCAGACAAAGATATTGGACAGGTGGAATACCACTCTTAAATACGTTCGTATATACATTTCGGTTTACTCTCACCAACATTCAGTTTATAGAATTGTTTTGCCGAACTTTCTTCATCGACACGTGTAGGAGTTATTTTTACCCTTTACCTCAAAACAATAAAGGTTTCAGTAGAAATTAGCTTTAGATAAAATGAGTGTCGATGATTAAAGGGGATTCCATATATTAGAATAAACGTTATGTTCGTGGTCGCAGGAATGACGAACAACGAGGCGGACTACGAGCTGTGCTTCCGCGCCGAGAACGTGGTGCTGCCGCGCGGCGGACACTTCGGGCTGTCCGCCGCCACGGGCGGGCTCGCCGACGACCACGACGTCGTGCACCTGCTCACCTCCTCGCTGCACGCCACGCAGCAGCAGGGTGAGGGCTCCGTTTAGCTGACGAGGCTCAGTTTAGCTGACCAGGCTCAGTTTAGTTTGAATAAGGGGTTGGTTTAGAACAAAATGGGATGTGGTTTAGTTTTGAAGAGGGCTTTACTGGAAAGTGTAATTTAGTTTAAAGGGTTCAATTTAGTTGGAAAGAGGACGTTTAATTCAAAATAGGGTTAAATTTCATTCAGAAGAAAGCTCTATTTCGTTGAACAATTTAATTGAAAAGAAGCAGTAATTTAGTTTAAAAGAAAGCTCTATTTAATTGGAAAGAGGGCGCTAAGTTTGAAAGAGGGTTCAATAAAATTAAGAAGACGACTCAATTTAATTGAAAAGACGAAGTAAATTCCTATAGAAGAAGGCTCTATTTAATTTAAAAAAGGGCTTAACGTATTTGAAAAGTAGGTTTAACATTGTTTGGAAAAGAGCTCAATTTCGTCCGATAAAGTTATGATAACCAAGAAAAGGCATCTGTAATTTGTACATCAAAAAATCTATTGTATTTTTTTTATTTAATGTAATATATTTATTGCATAGATAAAAAAAACATTTATATAATTTCAGTTTATATTTTCTCAGGTAAGTTTATGTAGATATTATTGAAATTCCGGTTGGCCCAAAACTTAGCTTCTCTTGAGAATATCTGAACTTTACGTAAATTGGTTTTCTAGTTATCATCCGATCTCTTCTAATTATTTATGTATTTTATGTAGCGTATATTATGTATTATTAAATAGTCGATACATCTCTGAAAAAAAATGATTATTATTAGCTGTTGTTAATGATGTTAGTTTTTTGTGTTATAATATCACATCTATTTTAGTTTCTAAATTACATTAAAAATTAAAAATTCATGCCAAAAAAGTGCAGGCCGCTTCTCTAGACACGCCGCGCTCAATGACATCATCAGCCGGTCTCTTGCCTCCGTCAACGTTCCGGCTTTACTGGAGCCAACCGGTATCGCTAGGGACGATGGCAAGAGACCTGACGGTATGTCTTTAATTCCGTGGAGTATGGGGCGAGTGCTGGTATGGGACGCTACTTGTGTAGACACCCTAGCCTCGTCACACCTCCGCGGAACCGTAAATAACCCAGGTTCGGCAGCTGAAGCGGCCGAAACTATGAAAAAGAATAAGTACAAGGGTCTCGGCGCATAATATAACTTCGTTCCATTCGGCGTCGAGACCCTTGGTCCGTGGGGCCCGGTGCTATCAGCCTTTTTAAGGACATTTCAAAAAGGCTGATAGAAACAACCGGAGACCACAGAGCTGGCAGCTTCCTCGGGCAACGAATCAGCATTGCTATACAAAGAGGAAATTCTGCCAGCATCTGTGGTACTTTGCCACGGGGGCCCTCTCTTTTTTAGCTTTTATTTAGTTTTAATTTCATTGTACTTTTTAGTTTAGTTATAATTTTTGTTTTAATTTATCTTTTAATTTGCCATAGTTTTAATTTTTAATTTTTAATGTAATGATGTTAGTTATATTGATGATATTATTTATCACATTATTCATGTTATTGTTCAAGACGTCGTTCATGGTATCGTCAATTATATTGATCATGATATTATTTATGATGTCTTTAATTACATTATTCAAGATACTTACTGTTCAAAATAATGTCCATGATATCATCAATTATATTGTTCAAAATATCGTTAATCATATTTCATGATTATAATTCATGATATAGTTCAAGATACTGTTCAAAATGTTGTTCTTAATATCGCTAATTAATATTAATCAGAATATTGTTCATGATATCATTAACTATATCGTTCATTATATTGTTCCCGATATTGCTTCTAATTTATCTCATGATATTGTCCACAATAACGATGATGATGATGACTCCATGTCCTCGGACAGGCGGGCAGCAGATCAGCGTGGACGAGCAGCAGAAGCTGTCCCAGGAGTACCAGGAGTACCAGCGCAAGCTGGACCAGCAGAAAGAGGACTACCGCAAGGACCACCCCGATGAGGTCAGTTGGATGTTTTCACCCCCCGACGCAAAGGGGGGTATATGTCTGTGGCACGGATAAACATATAAGAGAAATACGGATGATACAAGCATTTTAAACTGCTAATTAGACAAAGAGATCAGAAACGCACTGTGACGTTGTATTGTAAAACGTCAGCCATATATATAGACTCCTCGTAAAATTCTGTTTTGCAAGAAAGAGATAGGAACAAATCTTTGTTGGCTTATATATTGGTTATTTCTAGCTATTCAAAAAATGATTTTTCTCACCTGTTTGTTACATGAATTATACATTTAACATAAATATTCCCTATTAGCATAAATATTTAGGTCAATGTTGGTGAGATTGTTCTCTGATTTATTTATATAATTATCCTCTTATTCTAAAAGCAACCTTTCAACATTTTCAACGCCCCACGGTTTATCCTTCTGTCCCTCTCCGTCCGCAGGTGCGCGACAAGGAGGGCGAGTTCGACGACTGGTTCGAGTCGGACGGGCAGCGCGAGCTCCGGCAGATCTTCCAGGGGCAGGGCCAGATACACGACGTGCTGCGCGACTTGAACAAGAAGATCGACGAGGTGAGAAACATTAATGACTATGACCCTATAGAAAAAGATAGAATAGTTTAGTTTTGTTTATTTATTTCATGAAAAAATTTACAATATATGCATTACATGTCAAAATTAAAAGAATCCTCTTTAAAAAAAAACCCCTCCTGCCACTAGGATCCATTGTTAGGATCTATTAAAGGGGTCAAGTAGACTTTTTGTACGTTCAAATCCATTAATGGAGTCAAGTGGGCTTTAATGTTCACTTAAATCCAGCGTCAACGGGGTAAGTGCGACAAGCCATATATTTTGTAGGAGATTGTTGGTTAGACGGTTTTGCCCCATTGACGCACTTGCCCCGTCAGATGGGGTAAGTGCGACAAGCCACATATTTTGTAGGAGATATTGTTGGTTAGATTAGATGGTCTTGCCCCGTAGACGTACTTGCCCCTTCAGGTGGGGTAAGTAAGAGCGTCAACGGGGTAAGTGTGCCAAGCCATATATTTTGTAGGAGATATTGCTGGTTAGACAGTCTTGTCCCGTAGATGCACTTGACCCTTCAGGTGAGGTAAGTAAGAGCGTCAACGGGGTAAGTGCGACAAGCCATATATTTTGTAGGAGATATTGCTGGTTAGACGGTCTTGTCCCGTAGATGCACTTGCCCCTTCAGGTGGGGTAAGTAAGAGCGTCAAACGGGGTAAGTGCGACAAGCCATATATTTTGTAGGAGATATTGCTGGTTAGACGGTCTTGTCCCGTAGATGCACTTGCCCCTTCAGGTGGGGAAAGTAAGAGCGTCAGCGGGGTAAGTGCGACAAGCCATATATTTTTTAGGAGATATTGTTGGTTAGACGGTCTTGCCCCATAGACGCACTTGCCCCTTCAGCTGGGGAAAGTAAGAGCGTCAACGGGGTAAGAGCGACAAGCCATATATTTTGTAGGAGATATCGTTGGTAAGACGGTCATGCCCCGCCTTACCTTATTTAATTTATAATTTGTTTGTGTGGGCAGGTGATCGGCAAGCAGATGAACTCGCTGTCCATGCTGTCGGCCGTGTACTCGCAGGCGCAGGGGCAGCCCATCGCGCAGGCGCAGCCCGGCCAGGTGCCGCCGGTCAGTACTATAGCCACAGTAAAACCACTAATGAACGAGCGAACGGACGACGACGACGACGACGACGACGACGACGATGACGACAACGACGACGACGACGACGACGATGAGAACGATGTGGATTGAAAGAAGATGTAGTGACAAATATCGAAAAGGGTATGCTGGCTGAGGTTTGGCCATTTAGATAGGATGGATGAAAGAGTTACGAAAGAGGTATGGCGAGCGAGAGTTGAGATGTCGTCCTAGACCACAGAACAGAAAAAACAGTAGAAGTGTCAAGTGGGCGTGTAACGTGTGCCATGGTTATAATGCGGAGTTCCGCGTAACCTACCATACTTTTGCCGCGATCGTTTATTTAGATATTTCTAAAATAGGAAATAAACCCAGAAGCATGCCTTATTGTGCTATTTTGGAATGTTAAAACGATAGCCGCACCAAAAACATTTTCCATGGTGGCGTGTTGTTTTTATGATAGTGTGAGTATTGGCGACACCAGGTCGGATACTAAGCGAAGCTCATGCCGCTTCCACTGTTTTTTCCATTCCATGCCCTAGACGCACATAAGCGGGCCTAGTATGGTTGCGTTTATCGCATGACAAAATGTGGATAAAGCATCCGTCACTCTCGTACGTACGTGTCAAAAAGTGACGGATGTTTTACTTATAGCTTATATCTTAATTTGGGAGTAGACCAACTGTGAGATGGTGTCCTGATATTATATTTGTTATATTCGCGTTGTATTTGTGTTGTATTTGTGTGGTATTGACGCTGTATTCGCCGCAGATGGGCGCGCTGCCCGTGGGCCGGCACGACTGGGACGCGCTGGTGGCCAACAACCAGGTCATGATCAACACCATCGCAGAACTCAAGTTAGTATACATGTAACCGGACCTTGGAATATACGCGGCTAAATTATATGATGCCTAGGGATCGCCAATATCGACCATCATCATCATCATAAACTCACGCCTACATTCCCAGAGTGGGGTAAGCAGAGCCACAGACTCACCAACAACTCCATATTCTATCCATACTTGTTGATAATTCTGTGACCAGTTTGCACAACCAGGCTAAGATGTTATCCAGTGTATTAGTGACAGGTTGCAAACCCATCGCCTAACAGCACTACACAGCCTTTAGTCCCTTAGTCGTCTCTTACGACATCCACGGGAAGACATGGAGTGGCTACATTCTAAACCAGGCACCACACGGCATTTGTGTGTTTTTTAGCCACCTGAAATGGATTTATCACTCGAGACGGAGGAAACGTTTAACGCCCGAAAATTTGAAACAAATTCTGATCATTTATTTTAACAATAGTAAATGGGACAGTAATTCTGAAATGCACAACGAGGAAAAAAATATGATGATGATGAGTGAAGGTTCACAAATTCTTTTAAAATAAAGAATAACCAGAATTATGTTGCTATTTTGTATCATTTGCATACTTTCAATAAAATTTCATTTTTACAAACAAAACTTGGAGCAATCACTAGTATATAGGAAAAGGCATCGATAATTGAGTTAACTATATAGGCGATCTCTAGCTGTCATTCAATTTTGCCCCGTATAATACGAGATTTGCATTTAACCCCAGCAAACATTTTTGGTAAAAATAACGATAAAACCACCTATTATCTCGCAAATCTGACAGTGACCAAAATGAGTTACCTCGAATCCACGTGGAATCCACCAAAGTGGGGAAAAAAAGCACGTGCCGGCTACGTCGAATCCACGTAAATTTAGTAATTCCGACCTAATGGGTACTACATAGGTAATGTTTGCGACGTGGATTCAACGTCGCCACGACGTGTCATGTGGTTGCAATGTACAAAATTGGTAAAACTTACCATTTTTCAACATGATTTCAACGTGTTTTTTACCATTTATTTACCCAGAAAGGTTATTTTTTATGAGATATCATGCAGAGAAAGAGACAAATATATTACGAGAGTATTATCTTTTCGCTTACAAACAAAATGTCTAACTAAAAATCAATCTTAAGTTTTGCAACGAGAATGGCGGCCATTACTTGGCGTAAAATAAATATTTAGGTCGATTACGCAGGAATTATAGGATAAAATCTTGTGCGCTGAAAATTTTCTCGTGCAGTATGTTAGGTTTTTATTCAAAACTACTGATGGGCTTTCGAAATACTTAAGTATTACTTTTTTTTAAGCTCATAAGTAGTATATATTGCTTGTAATTGGGGTTCGTAAATTTGTGTTCGGTGTTTGTAAATATATTAAATTGACTTTATATATTTTTTCATGTAAATGACAATAAAAGTACCATTAGATTTTATTGTTATAGCTATTACAATATACCTAAATTATGCAATTTGCAATAACACGTCCTAATTATAACAAAGCAAAATGTCGGCTCGACCAAGAAGTTAAAATTTACCTAAAAATACGACGTACTGGTATTTAAGTCAATTTTACGTAATTATATATTTAATTTGACTATTAGGTTATGTAAATGAAACCTTATGGTATTTTTAGTACCTTACAAGTGTTTATAACTTGTTAGTCTCAAGTTGGTATCTATGGAAGGTAATATTTACTACGAAATTGGTAGCAAAAGCTACTTAAATCGTTGACCTAAAGGTCCCCAGTGAAAGAAAAAAATACGTCGCATATACACCTATTATGCACCTAGAAGTATATATTAACTATTGGTCGAGTTTCGAAGTTAATTTTACCTTATATTTTGCTCATTCTCAACCTTTAAGTTTCTGACTTTATGGTGTATTGGTTAAGGGAAATTTACGTTTTAAAGGCTCTATATTTTTACCCGGAAGTATATATGTACGATATGTGAATTTATGTGGTGCATATGATGTAATTTTTACCTAAATTAGTAATATATTCTAGACCCTGGGAAAAAGCACTTAGAATGTTTGCTGGGACCATACTAGCTTAAGTCGTTTATAGCTTTTCCTTTTGGAACTGTCCATGTTTTCGGGATAAATAGTAGCCTATGTGCTATTTCAGACTATAATCTATCTCGTGAAAACAGTTCTATAATGAGCGTTACAGTTCTTTTGTAATTATTATAGCATTGTTATTTTATCTTCATTACGTACAGTCAACAGTCACTTTAACTTCGTGTTTAAAATGTTATACAGAATTGTGAAACGATTGAAAGCGACAAGGTGCATAAATGATAACTTATGCTGTTGACTGTACCAGTTACATAAATAACTATTACTCGTTGGCTCAACGCATTGGCCCAATGTGTTCAGCGGCCATTGTATTTATTTCCTGTTCCACAGAGGGTTCATAATTGAGGTAGCCCGCAAGGCGGACGGCATCGCCGCGGCGGGAGGGGGGGGCGCGGTCAACCCCCAGTTCCTCAAGGAGGTGCGGGACAGCATCACGCAGGTGCAGCAGACCGTCAACGGAGTCGCGCAGAGGTAACTATTGACAATATTTCATATTCGAGACATACATATATACAATCACGCGTCTTTCCCGTGGGGTAGGCAGAGACCATTACATTCCACTTGCTACCATCCAAACTTCCCTCGCTTCCTTCACACTCATAACATACATCGGATTGACGGGGGCAAAAATGTACCAGTGCTAGTGATTCATTAAATATCGACTAAGTTTATCGACAACTTTTTTCGTGACATATGGATCTTACATTTCTTGCAAAAGTAAGTCGTACCTTTTATATCTGAATGATCAGCATTGGTTCGAGGCATTTTTAACCGACTTAAAAAAAAGGTTCTCAATTCGTCGGAATGCTAAAGAATATTGTTGTACTGAATGAATTTGTTATTCAATACTAATTTAGATGGTGTTCAAAAGTGACTTGAGTCCAGAGTCAATGTCAGATACCGGTTGTTTATATTTGCGATAAGTATAAATAAAAGAGGTTTGCACATAATTAAAAAGTATTCAAACTTGGCCATTACTTATGATAATGATGACTAAAAATTGATTTTTATCGATGTCGATATACTTAGTCGATATTTAATGAATCACTAGTACTGGTACATTTTTGCCCCCGTCAATCCGATGTATGCTCATAAGTCTCTTCATACCCACCGCCCAGTGACTAAAACAGCTGGGTGAAGGTCGTCTCCTATTCGGATCTTAGACCATATACATTTGTGTGCCAAGTTTCATCCCGATCCTTTCTGTGTTTGAAACGTGATTGAGAAACATCCAAACTTTCTCATTTATAACCAGGGATCGGAAATTCGGATCGATATTTACCTAAACTTTCGCGGCGGCGTTGTTGTTCAGTTGTATGGAGGCGGACTCAATCATATAATTCATTAATAAAACTCCCGGGATTTCTAAATAAATAATTTACGCCAGCATAAATTCATAATTAAGTACTTATATTAACTATTTGAACTTATTTATCATGTATAGATTTACCAAATGTTATTTAATTTACCTGTAACTCATTGACCTAACGAATTTATAAGAGCAAAACGGAACGTTTTATCATACATGTAAAATAATAATAATAATTAACGTTTTGTAAAATCACGGAATCCCGGAACTGATATTATTAAAATAATATTTTTAAGAAGCCGACGCCATGTTCGCCTATCTTTTTCCGGGATTTTGCCAACTTTAGGTAAATATCGATCCGAATTTCCGATCCCTGTTTATAATATTAGTAAGATAAGATAAAATGTCTAACATGACTATATTGTCCCCCCCCCAGGATATCGGCGCCGCAGCCGGGCGCGCAGGTGTCGTGTCCGACGCCGTCGTGCGTCGGTCTGACGGCGCTCCTGCTCGTCGGGGCGTCACAGCTCGTCGTCATGCTGCTCTATAACTTCTACAAGTAAGTACAGTCGGCTGATAAAATTTTAACGGCAACTTATAGCCGCTCATTGCCGAAATACCAGAATTTGAAAATACTACATTCTCTATATACTTGAATTCCAAAACTAAACATTAAATGGGAGCCTGCCGTTTGGCTAAAATATTTTTGGTCAAATGTACATTTCCAAAAAGCATTTGGCATTATATTTGTTTTATATCCGGGATATCGAATATTAGGTTACACTTGTGCCTACATAAAAATAAGTCAACTGCGACGGGAAACAACTTTTTGGGAAATGTTACATTTGACCAAAAATATTTTGGCAAAACAAAGGTAACCAACATTAAATCTATGATCCTTACCTAATATTTCGAAGCTGGTGTTTTGGGAGTCTGTAAAAGAGAGAAGTGAGGTATATTGAAATTAAATGAGACCTTATAGTTAGCAACAATCAGCTGTTTTTTATTTTATTTTGTGTAATATAAATAAAAATATACCGACGTCCTTACCTGAAATTTGGGGTCATTCCCACCTGTTACCACCAAGTTCTTGGCACTGGTAACTACAGGTTTTTTTTCCCTTCCTTATAACCACTGGATAGTGATTTTTTTCCCCACCTTTTACCACTGGTAACTACTGGGTTTTTATCCCCACCTTAACTACTGGTTTCTTTTCCCCAGTAATGGTAAAAGGTGAAAAAAATATTCCCAGTTGTTTACCACTTTCGTAATGTTTATTATAATTTACTTATGATATGACTGTTCTTTTTCAGAGAAAGAAAAGAGGCTCAAGCGAAGAAATTCTTCTAAGTAGACAAGCACAGTTTCCATCCTACCCTCATCTAACCCACAGTGAAACAGGTGAAACAGGTGAAGCAGGCAAACACAGGGCAAAACATTACACATTATTGACTGATGAGGACTTTTGGTGGCATAGCGTGGTTATAGAATACATGGAGTCGCTATTGCCTAATTATTATAAACATAGCACTTTGATTTTGGTCTTCACTAATGTCATATTTCCAGTGATCGGAACTAGGATGCAATTTCGGGTTTAAGTCCGTTATTTTAACATGGATATGAATATGACTTACAATCCCGCGCGTCTTTTTGTTACCTACCTTCATAAAAAGGTAAATAACTTTTAATTTTAAGTAGTTTACACTAAAATTAACAAAATATGTAATAACATTTTTTACAGTACTGCATAGAAGAACTGAACGTAACTTGCACGTCTTATCTTTTATGGTATTATTATTATTTTTATCTGTTTACCTGGGTATACGGGTAAAAGTAATAATAATTATTACTATTTTGTTAACCTTATCGCCAGGGCTCGAACTTTAGTCACATCCATGTTAAGCATAACGTCTGAGGTCGTTCACCTCAAATTGCATCCTAGATCCGATCACTGCATATTTCACAGTAAACTAAATACATTGCTAGTTCGGTTTATCCATACCTACTATTATTTGTTTGTTTGTAACGCTTTCACAGCTAGATCCTCTTTACTAAAATTCATTTAAACTGGTTTAGCGATTTAACGAATGAATTTATTTTTAAATATTCTGACAATACTGTAGGTCAAAATCAAGGTGGTAGTTTATAATAATTAGGAAATAGCGACTCCATGGATTAGAACCACGGTATGCCACGAAAAGTACTAACCTTACTGATGATTTAAAACGGTCTCATATTAAAATATAAATAGTACTTAACCCGATCGTTGTTAAGTTTTAAATATTTTCTTAATAGTGTCATAATTATCTCTTTATTCTGAGGGTTAGTTTTCTAAACTAAGCTTTTTTTATCACAGCTTACTTTTTAATGTCTCTCATTGTGACGTTTCATCTTTTATGTCTTCCTATTAGCCAATAAAAAAAAATAGACATTATTAAGAAAATATTCAAAGAATAAAATGTATATTCACTGTCCTAACATAATATATATTTACATTTGAGATTTAAACGTTAATTTTAAAATAAGAATCTTAAAAAAATGCAATGAGGTTAAGTAATAAATCCCCTATCGCTTAAATTAAAGTGATATGGCTGGTCATTGTGACAAGGTTCTACGTTGATATACGTACACATTGCCTTGACCATATGTTAAGATCTTTTAGAACCTGTAATAGACAGTCAGAGTGAAAAATATTCTCAAAATTATTTTACTCAATTTTATAGTCACAAATGCTATGGCAAAAAAACAGGATTGTTTTAAAAAAAAACATATTGACAACTAAAAACAGTATTAAAAAAAATGAGGGTACTTTGGAAACGATATTACCGCCAAGTTTTCTAAGCAGCGACGGTTTTTTTGTGGTGTGTCGTTCCATAGACAATTCGGCGGGTACAACTAGAAATCCATTTTTTTTACCACGTCGAGAGTAATTAAGAAATAAATAATTTGTAAATAATATTTATATTTTTCTTTGTGTCCCCATAGTTTATATTTTTTTCGCCTATTTTTTTTTAACAAAATTTTAATGAATGACGAGAAAAATGTGGTTGTTATTGATGAATAAATGGAGACTTGGTTCGCATTTATTAGCTTTGGTTGTTACTAAGATATCGTGTTGGTTTTCGAAGAACATTAAACAATATCGTTACGTGTTCAGAATAAGTTTTTTTAATGTCTCGAAGTGTCAGTGTAATTCCACAAATAATATAAACATAATCATATGGTTGTCGAAAATTGGTTTCCCCGTTTTTTCAATGCTGTCAGTCTAATCTAAAACAATCATTGAAGGTTATAACATCATTGGTGGTCGACCAATCATTAATGATATCATTGGTTGTCATCCAGTCATTAATGATATCATTGGAGGTTGAAGATACGCCGGATGTCAGTGTCGCCTTCATTACTTTTATTATATTCGAAATCTAAGAGTGGTTATTTGTTGTACAAATGAATACACGATTTATAGGATATATGACATAATAACACATAAAAGGTGACCACTTTTTTCATATATCCTATAAATTGTGTATAAATTTGTACAACCAATGACCAATCTTCGATTTTAAGTATATAGTTTGGTTTATTAGAAAACAAAATGAAATTAATGAGGGCGCCACTGAACGGTCGGCATTTGCTCAGCGCAGTCTTAATGATATCATTAGTTGTCGACCAATCATTAATGGGATATTTCTAGTAAATATCCAACTTTGATAACTGGTTAAAACATCTCCTGTAAACAGCCAGTTCTCAAACTTAACTACGTGGAGTCATTAATGATATATTTTTTCTACCACTCATTAATGGTATCATTGCTTGTCGACCAGGGCTAGACAAGTTGCATTCTATCATTGTTAACTTTTGCACATTTTAGCAGTATAAATGTAAAGCAATTGCAAATTTAGATTTCTGCAAACAATATTTCTACGTTTCCACGTTGTACAAACATACATTCGTTCACCTTAATACAAGCGATATATCTAATGCAACTTGTTTACTTCTTTGCCATTGGTTGTATAAGTTATCCTTGGTTGTCGACAAAGAATTAATGATGTCAGCAATTAGTTAATGATCATTTCGTAATATCATTAGTTGTATCCATATTATCAATGATATCTTTTATCTGTCGACATAGCCTAGGTTTCGCAAATGACAATGGTTGATAGGTGACAATTCGGTTTAAATTGCAATGTGAGTTCCAACTTCATTCTTCATTTAATCTAAGCAATGTTCACGGAATTGTCACCTGTCAGGTTAGTGTAATGGGGGCCAGCTGTCGCTAGATTTTGGTTTGGTTGTTCCGTAGTGTTCTCGCACACTTAGCTACTTCGCATCGAATTTAAGACGTTATTGTAATAAAAAAACATTGGTTATTGTTTAACAATAAAAAATGTGCCAATTGATTTATGGTTTTATTTGTATCCCTTTCAAAAGCATAAAATTTGTTTTTTTTTTATGAATCGATTGGTCTAATTTTCAATTAACATTATTTTAGGCTGAAATTACGGAATTTAATAAACATCTCTTGTGTAGATTAGTGACGTCAGGTTAGGTTTGTTTTTATAATAATTAAAAACACGTTTCAATTGTAAAAACCGTTTTCAATCAAACTGCATTAGGACAAACGATGATTATGTCAGTCGATATACCATAGACCCGATTTTATTTTATTTCTCTTTATCGCATACTATCCTTCTGTCATTGATTCAGTCAGATTGGTAAGTTTAGCTTATGTCAGTTTCGCAGCATGCCCGAAGGGCCAAAGCACCCAGAAATGGGAGCTCCGTTAAAATTACGAATGAGGTAAAATGCGACTGAGGAATTATTGAGGTAGGCGAATAGATCTAGCTACAAGTAGACTCTCTCCGCTTTGCTGCCACGCTATTGGTTTGTCAGTAGACAACAGGCGCAAACATATCCCCTCCACTAGCCGCTCGGAGCTCTTTTTGAGTGTGTCAATCTACAGTACTGTCTGTAGGACTGGCAGATTACAGAGAGTGGGATAGCGATAGACAGCCGAGTACAGCCAGACTTATAAGAAGCTGCACACTTTAGTGTTTTGTCACTTTAACGTCATGTTTGAACTGCTGCACTAATCTTTCAAAGGCGTTAAAGCGACAAGGTACAAAAGTGTGCAGCTTCTTATAAGGCCGACTGTACCTACTATATTAGGGCGGAATGAATGGAGCCACTCGACCGCCCGTCTGCGTCGGCCGCGTCCCCACTCATCATCAACCTACTATATAAATAATTACTATACAGTGGTTCCTTTCTCACAACTCCGCTGTATACTGTGTAACGCAATATAAAGTTTAACATCGTAAGGCCCACCAAACTACAAACGGAGTTTTTTGTGAGTGGGACTTTGAATCTACCGTCCAGGCAATATAGGGTAAAACACCTAGTAACTGGCCTCTAAAATACATTGCTGAATTATCGTCTCTATTACCTTATGTTAAAGTTCATGGGGCCAATAATCGGTAGGCGGCCAACAATAGGTCAGTTTACCCTAGTTCAATTACGTGTGTTCGATAATGGCATTATCAGTTTATGAAGATAGAGACCATAAAAATAAACCTCATTACAATCGAAACACAGTTCTAATAAAATTGCCTTGATCATGTACTTACATTATTTAGCATACTGGGCCTTACGAGGTTATTTTATAAATAAATAAAATATTCAGCTTCGTTGGGAGAAAACTCTTATTTCTTACATATAAATATCACTCTCACAAATTGACCTAGTCCCAAACTAAGCTCTAGGCTTGTACTATGTGTGCTATAGGCAACGATAAACTTGCTTATACAGTGTGTAAATGATATACGGGCGTTTATTAAAAATGGACATAGATTAAGACTACTAATCATAAACAGAAAGAATTATTTTGATTACTCTAACGTATACACCGTTATTAATTTTTGAACACACTATCGACCCGCAATGTACATCTAAGTCCATCTGTCAGGTAAGTAATTTTAAAGTGCACCGTGCATGACAGAGTTAATTCTTATTAGAAGTTAAGTAATCTCAGTTTTTATAATACTTAACTTTGGAACATCAATAATTGCATTTTTTGTTAAACATTGCGTGTTAATTTTTTTGCATGGTTATGTTTTTTTATTTAATTTTAACACAAGCTGCCTAAATGTGCTCATTAGGGGCTATACTAACCACAGTTAAAAGGAACGCCCGTATACCATTTACACACTGTATCGAGGTACATACATACTTAAATACATAGAAAACATCCAAGACTCGGAAACAAATCATGCGCACACAAATATTTGCCCTGACCGAGAATCAAACCCGGGAGGAACCGGAACATTTTTCTAAGTTTTCTTCTCAAACGGATAGAATGGGTGGTCGAGCCACTTCCACTGCGGTACGGTTCTGTATCCCTTGTCGTAGCTCCGCAGTAGGACCTTGTCGCTCTCAGTTAAGTTAAAGTCGAAGATTTCGATGTTTTGTTCGATGCGGGCCTTGGTCACCGATTTGGGAATCGGTACAACGCCGAGGGTAACCTGAAATAGAGAAAAAAAAGTAGCGCTTTAAATTTTGATATTTCACAAAGGGATGCCTTAATCGAAGAATTATTTTCACAAACCCGCAGTATTTTTGAAAGCCCTATCCAATGACACCCAACACCATGGGGTAGACGAGAAAAAAATACATCCCTAAGGCCCGGTTCCCACTATGCCGGACCGGCAATTTTGCCGGATGCCGGTAAGCCTAGTGTTCACATTATGCCGTGTGAACAGCGGCTTATGACGCTGTTCACACGGCATAATGTGAACAGCTTCATATAAATTGTACAGCCACTACCCTTACCGGCATCCGGCAAAATTGCCGGTCCGGCATAGTGGGAACCAGGCCTAAGTTACGTGTACGGGAGTTACACAAAAAATACAAAAAGTTACTCTATGGCATTATGGTTAGCAGGCATAGGCGCCATCTACCGTCACTTACGAGGTATCTAAGCGCGATTTGCGCGGCGGTCTTGTTGTGCGCGCGCGCCGCGGCCACCAGCGCGAGGTCGTCGAAGCGCGGGGGAGGGGCGGAGGGGGCGGCCTGCAATTGATATACTTTAAACTAGTGGCCAGAGGCTCTACTTTGAAATCCGTAATTCGAACTTCGTCTATTGCTATCCCTTCTGCTCTCGACGCGTCACTAATTCGCAAGAAAGTGATGGGGCGATCCGAAGTTCGAATTACTGATTTCAAAGTAGACCCCCAGCTCTTCACTTCGTTTTATGTGAAGTTTCACCACCCGTACATAAACCTGAATTTATACATGAAACCTTCCTCTTGAATAACTAGATAAAATACGTTGCGTAGTTTGAAAGGTTTTAGCGTAAGCTTTTTGCATAATTTTTTTATTTAACTACTTACCTACGAAAAGTAATTTTATTTAACTACCTACCTACGAAAAGCTTAATGCATAATTAACAGTACCTCTGGTTTTTAGGGTTCCGTACCAAAATGGTAAAAAGGAACCCTTATGGTGAGACTTCGTTGTCTGTCTGTCTGTCTGTCTGTATGTCACAGCAGGTTTTCTCAGCAACTATAAATGCTATTAACTTGAAATTTGGCATAGTTGTACAACATGCTTGCCCGCACCTGTTTTGGGTAAAAAAAAGTATTTGAAAAGGTTTCTAGAATGGGGGGTTAAAAAATGGAAGTGGTTTGATTATAGCAAATGGGGTGTCATATGAAAGGGCTCAATATGCACATTAAAAAACAATTATTTTTTAAAATTTCTGGTATTTACTTTTTGATTTATAGCCAAAAATGTACAAAAAATTACCGTTCCCCCCCCTTTATCTCCGAAGTTTACCTATAATTCAAAAAATCCGAAAAAATCCTGGCATATAGATAATTATTTATATTTTATGGGAAAAATAAAATGAAGTGTTAATTAGTGACAGTTTTTGAGAAATAACAAAAAAAACTTTGAAAACCTTTAAATTTACTCTAGTCAAAATGGACCTTATTGCACAGAAAATAAGGTTCATAACAAAATGAATATTTTCTTTTGCGGTTACCAAGCGTATTATCTTAAATACGGAACCCTCGGTGCGCGAGTCCGACTCGCACTTGACCGGTTTTTTTGGTAAGTTTTCTAAAAATGAAACCTACCTAGATCGATCCATCGCAACCCTGCGGGCCTAGATCCACACTTTACCCACCGTGTCCAAACGCAGCCATATTAGGCCCCTGCATACTAAATTTCATGAAATTGGAGCCGTTTCCGAAATTATACACTTTGTGCTATGCAAAATAAAAATTTGTACATTCGTTTTTATACATATTACCCCGTACATACAGAGGGAGTGACTTTGTTTTATTTACTACTAGAGGACGCCTGCGACTTCGTACGCGTAGAATTAGTTTCCCGCTACTCTCCCCTTTTCTTCCCGTTGGATTTTCGTAAAATCATGAAAGGAACCCCTGGACCAAATTTCAAGTTTCTAGGTACAGTAGTTTCGGCTGTGTGTTGATATGTCAGTCAGTCAGTTTTGCCTTTTATATATATAGACGTAGAGCTAGAGATATCGCGTGATGATGCCGCGGTGATCGCGCCACGAGTCAGAACATTTGTTGTGGTCTGTATACTTGCCTTGCTCGGGAACAACGAGCCGAAAGGACGGTACCCCATGACAGTAATGTTGCGCGCGCGGCAGTAGGCCAGGAGGGCTGGCTGCTGCAGGTTCAAGGTCACCTGGAAGTTAAATATCAGTCAAACACCAAGAGTATATACATGTGATATCGTTACGCATCATTTTTTATCGAAAGGCATTTGTCGTCGCATAAGTTGATTTTCAGGTTTCCGAACTCGAAGGGAGGGATTTGGGATCGAATTCAAATCGGAATATAACAATACCTACTGGGGCCGGTTTTATAAAGCTACAAATTACAATTTACAGTTTACATAAGTTTCCATAATTTCCATTTGACACAACCGCGGCCAATGATGACCAGTGGCCTGTTTTATAAAGCTACAAATTACAATTTACTGGTTACAAGTTTCCATTTGACACAACCTCGGCCAATGACGACCAGCCATTTGAGCAGTGTTGTCAGTTTAGACCTGTAAAATTGTAACTTGTAGCTTTATAAAACGTGCCCCAGCCATTTGAGCAGTGTTGCCAGTTAAGACCTGTAAAATTGTTACTTGTAGCTTTATAAAACGTGCCCCAGCCATTTGAGCAGTGTTGCCAGTTTAGACCTGTAAAGTTGTTACTTTTAGCTTTATAAAACGTGCTTCTGTTTGGCGGTACGGAATGTCGCACATGACCGGTGTTTTTTACATCAAATGTTTTTGCTGGAATTTACATATTAGTTAGACATCAACAACTCACCTCGACCTGCAACACGGCTGGTTCCGGCAACCCGTTGGCGCGGATCCGGTCCATCATCTCCTGGTTGAAGTTGGACAGGCCGATCGACCTGGCCAGCCCCAGCTGCCGGGCCTCCACCATGCCTCGCCAGGTCTCCAAGTAGTCCGTGAGGTCGTACGATTGGTTTAGCTGGAACATATAACGCATTTGTCTTAAGATTGTAGTTTTGAGACTGGATCAGGATGCCGTCCACAATTCCAATGGTCCACTGTCCTGATTCGTCCACATTCCTATTTTGTCAAGTTCGTAACTTGTCTTTATTGTCTTTTCAAATGGTCCACTGTCCAAATTCGTCCACAATCCTTGCCTTTTAGGAATAAGTTGGCAATCTGGCTTTTAGATAAGTGCTTCTATAGTGTAAGAGACTTTCTCGAATGGAATAGTAAATTGTAATTTAATTTAATGTAAGTGTTGTTGACATTCATATTTTCTTTTTTTTTTTCAGTGTAATTTGTACAATAGTGTGTAATTTAAAATTAAGCCCTCAATTAATTTATATTTGCACGCCTGGGGTCTGTTTTATAAAGCTACAAATTACAATTTAAAGGTTACAAGTTTCCATTTGACACAATCTCGACCAATGACGACCGGCCATTTGAGCAGTGTTGCCAGTGTAGACCTGTAAAATTGTAACTTTTAGCTTTATAAAACGTGCCCCTGAATGCAGGCTGAATACACAGGACATTTAAAATTAATGTAACAACCACGTACAACTTTATTCTGCAAATAAAACATTTTGATTTGATTTGATGTGATGGGAAGTAATCACCATCGCCCATAAACACCAGCAACTCAAGAAGAGTAGTCAAGAATGTTGTTTGTGTCGCCGGGGACACACCGGCCGGTAGGTAATTTTAACGGTAGGGGCGCCGAGTGACGTGTCTCTTACGAAGTAACTACACTTGGGAGCAAAGAAATCGAGCCACTTAGTACTGAATTTCCATAGAAAGTGGCTTCTTTGCTCCCAAGTATAGTAAATCTGTGAGCTAACCTCTTATTTTACTTTGGTTTAAACATAAATGGTGTTATTACAAAAACTTAAACAACCGTTGAACACTTGTTTAGTAAATTTCCATCCATAGAAAACTGTCACTTTAGACATGGACAATGGATATGACTAAGGCGTGTCATAGTTTTGTGTAATAACATCTTTGGTACAATGCCGCAGGGGCCATTCTTAGATTTAATGTTTTACTGCCGCATTCCGAGGCGTCAATTAAACTTAATGCTTGATTAAAGTTGCTGCTATCAATTTGTTTGCTATAGCAATAAAATTAGACAAAACTTCACTAAAAAGGCATTAAATTTAATTACCTATCTTATCTTAATAACACCGAAAAAGTTTAACGTTGTCATGACAACAACGCCAAAAACATAGTGATACTCACGAACTGCCCACACGGCCAGTGTACCAGGTAAAGGTCGACATAGTCCAGTCCCAGCTGCGCGAGCGAGCGGCGCAGCGCCGGCACCACCGCCGCCTGCGCGTGGGCATCGTTCCACAGCTGTCAATGTCAACAGTCAATGTATACTTAAGTGTTCTTCATTCTTCAACAAACTCTCCATCCTCTTCAATTTTACCAGTCAATGTATATGTGAGCTCCGCCCCACCTTCTGGATAAAGCTACAAATCAGTCCGCTCTGTAAGTACGCTCCGATTGTAGTAGCCGCTAAGTGACAATGGAGGAGATGTGTTTGCGTGTACAGTCTCGCCCGAAAATATTAGCATGTTTTAGTGACGAACCAATAGCGTGCGCGTGAGCATTCCGGCCCAGGGTTTGTCCGGATCACTATATCATCATCATCATCACCATCATCATAATCAGCATCATCTTCGTCATCGTCGGCGTCATCGTCATCGTCATCGTTATCGTTATCGTCATCGTCATCATCATCGTCATCGTCATCGTCATCGTCATCGTCAGCGTCATCGTCATCATAATCATCATCATCATCGTCATCATCTTATTCTTTAATCTACCGCCAAGCAACATTATCAAAATTGTTGTGTTCCGGTGTGGGGAAAACACATCCGGTAAAATGAGCAGCATAGAGGCTTTTCATCTAAATCAGGATTGAAATCTCAAGATTGTAGTGATCCAACATAGTCTTAGATCTAAAATACTATCAAGCGGTTTGTGTGCTCGATTGACTTCTTCGAGTGCTTTAAAAAGTTCTAGACTGACCTTGGTAGTGATGAACAGCTGGTCCCTCCCCACCCCCTCTAGTATCTTCCCCCGCGCAGCGCGGCCCACCCCCTCTTCCGTCCCGTACACCCAGGCCGTGTCTATGTGCCTGTACCCCGCGTCAATAGCCCAGGATACCACCTGTTCCACCTCGTTGGACTCAGGCACGATTCTACCCTGGAAACAAAGATTGTGGAATCAGTTGTGCGCGTCCGTCGCATCAGCTGCGAACCACAGAAGTCTAGGTCTTTGTTAGTACCTAGATGTAGGCTGAGAGCACAAAAATCACCTTCAGATCAGCATAATGGCTCACACGAAAGGAAGCTTAGTTTTCTTCCGAACTGGCTGATGAGGTCGTACGAGATGAATCAAGAACACGTCGACATCGGGGGACTCACTGGTGACATCTTAATAGTCAGTACCTACAGTAAAACACAACTGATATGGCTTACCGATGTACCTGCGCAGATAACAAAATTTCGAAGTGCGGGAACAAATCAGCATGATCCACGCGTTGCGCGTCTTTATTCTGTGCTATTATTGGTTACTAGTGACGCCATGTTAACGTGCGCCCACGTGTCATTCAGTCAGTCGTGAGTGAGATGGAAAATATAGATGCAATTTAATTTGCACCTTATAACTACAACGTACAAGTTTGATCATGCTTTCGGAAATCATCGGAATCGTTGTTCGTGTCTGTGCGAACGAAGATTCACGACACGCCATATAAATTGTGTTCTACTGTAACTTATCTTTATGTTTTGTCATATTTTATATCTTGGTCTTTAGTATTTTTGTTTTTATAAATTCTCTGCTTTTTAGGATTCCGTAGTCAAACTAGGAACCCTTATAGTTTCGCGACGTCCATCCGTCCGTCCGTCCGCAGCTTAGCTCAGAGTCTCTAAGTCCTAGAAAGCTGTATTTTGACATGAATATATTAGTCATGCCGACAAACTGGTAAAAAAAAACTTGAAAAAAAAACTCCTCTCCTGCACTTTGAATTTTGAACAATATACCGTTGTGGAGTTTCCCATCCAGGTCCCCAGCGCAAGCGCCGGCATGCTGCGGCCGTCGTTCAGCTTGATGACCGGCGCTTTCGGTCCCACTGCTACAGCACTCTGTAACCAATAGTTTTTTTTATCAATAATGTGTTTGCGTTTGACCTCAGTCTCACCTGATGTCAAGTGACGACGAGTTCGAGTACAGTCAGCAGCAGAAGTAGCTACGCAACGGAAGTGGTCAAAATGATCTGCACTCGACTCTATTGTCAAGAGAATACGTCGTGTCTAGATCATTTTGAGCATGTTATTCTGCTTAGCTACTTTTGATGCTGACTGTGCACGCTTACCCAGAAAATGCCTATTCACTCTCGCCTTGAAAACACTACGGTTTAAGGGTGCGGCTCCACTTAAGCGGAGTGGAGCGGAGCTGTGCCAATATTAATCAATAGAATCTAAACTAACGTGCACAAGGCGCGCTCGACGTGACCGCATGCGCTCTCTTTTGATTAATATTGGCACAGCTCCGCTCCGCTCGTCTCCCCCTCAGTGGAGCCGCACCCATATGATTCCGGGAATACAGCAGGGTGAGCGTTCCACTCCTGGGCAGTGCGAATAAGAAACGACGCAGCAAACCGCTGCGTGCGAACCATTGGGCATTCTACTACGACATGTGGACCTTAGTATGTGTGTATGTATGTAAACTCTTTATTGCACAAAAAAAAACAATTACGAACTTAAATCTCGTGATCTCGGGATCTCTTCCAGTTAACCTGACCATGACTGAGGAAACTGTACGAGGATAGGCAAGATTACAAGGATCGCTGGCTGGGATTGCTGGAAGGAGGGCTGGCATCGCATGCAGTCTTGAGAGTGCAAATGTCTATAGCCGCGTATCCCTGCCTCGCTCCAAGGCCGCGCAAGTAGAGGCGCTGCCTCAACCTGAGGCAAATTCGTCGCCGCGAGCCGAGCCATATTTTGTCGGTTTTTAGTAAAGGAGCCTCAGTCCGAGCCGTGCATTTGATGGAGACGGGCGTGTAAACTGCGCACATTGCGGATCAAGCTGAGGCGGCTCGCTTCGAGCTGATCCGCAACGTGGCTCGAACCATTGCCTCAGAGCAACAGCTTCAAACTGAGGCTGCTTGCCTCAAGTCGAGGCTGCTCGGCCTGAGTCTCCTCAAATGGATACACGCTTAAGGACTTCAAATCCCACTTCCCGGACGCAAACAGTAGTGAGTTAAACATGTGTGTGTATCTGTCTGGGACATCTTAGCTCCCAAAGTGATAAACCGATTGAAAGCTAGTTTTTTGATAATTGTTAAACATAGGTGTATCCCAATAGACTCCTAGATTCTACTACGTAAAACCATATTGCTTTAGAAATGTTATCGTCTTGTTATTAACACGGCCGCTAATATTATCATTGCCATGAGCAATATAAAAAAAAGACTGTTGGTTAAGTTTCGTGCGTGGTTTCTTCTCAGCAGTGGTGTCCTCTTGGGAAGCGCTGGTAGATCCTTGACGCGTAAAAGTGCCCGTGCGGCCTATTTACTAAATAAACATCTTTTATTTTTTATATTACTACTGTGAAGTAAATAAGAACTATAGAACTAATAAGGTTAACAATACGAAAACATTTCAATAGCATTTAACCGGCTCTAAAAGAAACAACCACAATTATGTCGCGTGTTTTTATCAATTAAATACGTATGAATTAATAAACTTACAACATGCGCGGCAACAGCCAATAGAAAGAGAGCGCGCATCGTGCAGGCGGCGCGGACGCAGCGCGCGGGGACACTGAGCAAATAGGTGACACTGCGTTTAAAAACCGAGCTTAGAGGTTATCTACTGGACCCTGTTGATATGACGAGTGTATCGCTATGTTCTGCCGTTTTTTAGCCCCGGTAAAAGATAGACAAATAAACTTCCAAAAATAACTGTCTACGTCTTACGTAGTTGGTCCGTTCTGTCACAGAGATTTAGTCAAATAAAAGTAACTTCTGTTAATTTTTTAATTTCAAAAATATGTAAAATTTAAAAGCCTAATTAATGTACATTTTTCTACTCGCGTACTATAAACCGCTAATATTGATATAGTTAACGGTATCAGAATACCACCTATGGCGTAACCGAAGCGGGAAAACAATTGTATAATGAGCGTTGCCATGGTAATAACAGTTTTATAATAATTATTAAAGAATTGTTATTACCATGGTTACGGTTATTATATATATCTGGATATCAGTCTTGGCGTTTACTTAGTGAACACTTGAAATCCTAATTTGTATAATAAACCGTTAAAAATGTTTTAATACTACAGGTTTATGAAACTCTTTTTTTTTAAATTGTATTAAATCTTTGTGACAGAACTTAAGGACCGACTAGGTACTTTTGAGGTACCTAGACCGATTAGGTATAAAATTGCCAGAAATGACCAGCTGTTTTTAGGGTTCCGTCCGTAGTCGAATTAGGAACCCTAATAGTTTCGCCCTGTATGGACAGTATCGTTTTTCAATTCCTCAATTAAATCTAAACCGGCGAGCCCAAGATGTCCCATCAGTGCAGAATCTAACGTTTCATTTTTAACCCCCGACGCAAAAAGAGGGGCGTTATAAGTTTGACTGCTACGTTTATTTGAAAGCAGGTTTCCTAGCGGTGGTTCTTACCTAGGTTTCATCAAAATCGGTTGTGCCGTTTAAGAGATATCAGCTCTGGTGACCACCATTATATCGAGGGTTTTGAACTAGCTAATAAACTAAAAACGTACGAACGACGAATAGGTACTGTGGAAGAAACAAAGCTCGTTTATATGGGGACGACGTTCGCATATAACGAGTAACGTGTTATTCAAGAGAATAACAACCGTCGGCGCACTCGCCTACAACCAGTTTAGCAGCACTTGCGTAAGATTATAGCGAATTCAATGCTGCGCCAAAGAATAATTAGCATAGATAGGATTGGTTACGTTACAAAAAAAGGCAAGGTTTAAAGTCATCACATCGGATGCAGTGTTATGAATAGGATATCAGAGTTATGGTAAAGCCGTATCGGCGTTTATTCAATCTTAAACAAAATTTGCCATCTTGGCATATTCTTTCTCTTCTTCTCCTCATAATCGACATGCGCTATCTCTGTCGGTAAAGCAGCGCCTTGTCGTCGTGATCGGTCAGCTAGGCTGAGGCTCTACTTTGAAATTCGTAATTCGAGCTTCGTCTATTGCTATCCCTTTTGCTCTCGACGCGTCACTAATTCGCAAGAAAGTGACGGGGCGATCCGAAGTTCGAATTACTGATTTCAAAGTAGAGCCCCTGGTTTGATTGTAGTGTAAAATCCAATTTAATGATAGATGGCGCTGTCCGTGACATCAGCTATGTAAAATAGGGGGATCTGTGACAGGACCGCTTGCTTCGCACTTTACCAAGCCTCAGTGAGGCTCTGTAAATTCTGCCTACATTACAGTCTGTCACTATAATCTATTCATACTCTTCGAACTTTTTGCATCAATACAAGTCGCGTCAGTCGAAGTTAATACGCGCCATGAAGTGCCTAGTTTTGATTGTTTTGGGAGCGCTTACGGCCGTGGTAAGTACTTATCTTTAACAAGCTATATTTAAACAGTCCATGGAAGACCAGCGGTGACTTTAATGCTATCATTACGCTGAGTTCTGACCGTTTCGCGAGTACATTCTTGTTGCGCGTAATTCTCTGTTCTTTGTTGTTGTTTGTCACGAATAATTTCTTAATAATGATCCCGCAGTCAAACTGTGTAAATAGTTTTGTGGGACAATGTTCTACTGATATAATTGTAACCATTTGTTTCGTTAATCATCTTTAATAAATAATAAAATAATTATAGTTATTTCTTTCCTTTTTAGGGTTCCGTAGTCCAACTAGGAACTCTTATAGTTTCGCCATGCCATGCCGCAGTTTAGCTCAGAGACTCTTAGTTCTAGAAAGCTGTAACTTGCCATGAATATACATATTAGTCACGCCGACAAAGTGGTAAAAGTGGTGGTAGTTACTTGGGGATGTATTTTTTTTCTCGTCTTCCCTATGGTATGGGGTGTCGTTGGATAAGTCTTTAAATTTAGATTATTTATTGGTAAAATAAAGACGTCATATTTTACATTAATATCCATAATATCACATTATTTTACAATCAAATATTATTATAAGTACAACACAATTAAAATTTTATATTTATAATAATTAGGTACCTATATGTATTATAATTGTAAATTTTAATCTCAAACTATTTTCCTGTTTGTAATTGGGCCAGTGACTTATTGTAAGCTGCAAAGAATTCGTCGACACTATAATAAACCAAAAAAAAAAAAAAAAAAGGCCATGTGGAGCAACCGAGTAAGTCATCGTTTAGTGTGTTGTATAATGTTATTCCCACGATGAGCAAGAATTTATTGGTTTTAGCGAAGCGGCGCGGGGGCACGTACAGGGGTCTGTTTTATTATTATTACGCTACAAATTACAATTTACAGGTTTTTACAGGTTTTGTCACAACCTCGACCAATGACGACCAGCCATTTGAGCAGTGTTGCCAGTTTAGACCTGTAATATTGTAACTTGTAGCTTTATAAAACATGCCCCAGCTGGTTGCGCCTGCGCGTGACACTGTAGCTTCTGGGAGTAGGTGGGGAGAAGGTCGAGATTGCGTCTTACGTACTTGCATGCCTCAAGTACATACACACTTGGTAACATCAGGGTGTTTAGCTGCTTAAATAAGTCTTTAGCGTGGTCGTTTGGTTTTTTGGCCATAATTCGTATTGCGTGTTTCTCTAGTTTAAATATTTTATCCCGTTGTGCAGCAGTAGGTACCTACCCCAAAGGTCTAAACCACAGGTTAGCCTAGAATGGAAATACGCAAAGTACTTATGCCTTCTTTAAGTTATCCTCAGAGAGGCTGTAGGTAAGTCTGGATAAAGGGCCCCATAGGTATACGGAACGATCCGTGTCGTTACGATCCGTCGGTCCAGACTGAAATCGAGCGATGGACTGTACGTGTGTGGCAATATCGCATCTAAATTTCAATATAAATATGAATCGTCACGATATTGTTTCAGATCGATCGTAACGACGGATCGTTCCGTATATGGCGGGCGGCGGCCTTAAGGCAAAGCCACTGAAGAAAGTTTTTTGTAGGCTGCTTCAATATGCGGTTTTTGATCTGTTATCGTATTTTGAACGTTTTGATAGCTCTAAGTTACTTGACGGTAATGGCGGCCGAGTTAAAAACAATGCCAAAAGGTCAAATACGATTTAGATTTTACCGTTTTACCGCCTGGAATAGCACATTGCAGCTGGGTCGCAATTCAAATGCTGCCCGTCTGTACCGGCCCATAGCCACACACAAAAAAAGCAAACATCTCATGCGAACTCTTTGCTATCACACGTCACTTTCACATCTGTCAAAATACCGCCTAATCCATAACAAAGCCTACTTCACATCCAACGATGTGCAAACATGTTCACATTTCGTAAAAGCACCGGAAAAACTACCATCATAAACAATCCAAAACATGCCATTGCGGACTAATTAAAACGTAAAAAAATCGCCATTAAATTCAATATGACAACTATATTCAGTGAAACACGGATTATTAAGCACGCTACTTCTGTTTCATCGGTTCTATAATAAGATGCTACCATCGCAAAGCAAGCCTGTAAAATCAAGGAGGAATTCCGGAAGTTTGTCCAGTCAGAATGCAAATACCAGCGACAAACCACGCAGTGGTACTGTCGGCTCCCGTGTCAAAGCGCTAACCTCTCCAAATGTTCCAAAGAACTCTCCAAACGTCAAAGTAAAGTTTGTAAAAGGGGTATGTTATTAGTGTCATTACCTTAAAATTGTAGGTTATTTTGTCTGTAGTGTCCCCAAATTATTACAATTATTTAACTTCACTTGTAAGCTAGAGCGTCGGTGGCCTAGTGGCTTAGGGTGAAGACACATTTATCAGCACCGATTCGCATTTCGTCTATAGAAAATGGCTGTTTTGTATGAAGATGCGTACGCATCAGTTCTGCTTACGCATGCGTACGCATCTTCATACAAAACAGCCATTTTCTATAGACGAAATGCGAATCGGTGCTGATAAATGTGTCTTCACCCTTAGGGGGTCGACTCGTGATCGTAAGTCGAGTTCGAACCCCCGCGGTCACCATGTACCAATGAGTTTTTCTAACTTAAGTGAAGGACGCTCTTACGGTGAAGGAAAAACATAGTGAGGAAACCTGCACATTCGAACAGCTGTGTGTGTAAGAGGGTAATTGCACAAAAGATCCTAAAGGGTCGAAGTGTATCCGAAAGGGCCCATCTGTAAGATAAGATAAGATAAGGTAACTTCACTTGTACGTCCTGGAATTTTGCAAGTTGATTTTAAAATTAGTACAGTCGAGTTCGTAAATATGTGTAAACTTTAGTACCTTGTCACTCTAATCGCTGTGACAATTAATATATGGCAGTTTAAACATGACATTAAATAAAATCGCCGTCAATAGAACTTGCAAAAGATGTAAACAAAACCAAACCAACCAATTCACCATGATTAAATTTTAAAGATCAAGTGAGGTCTTTGCAACGATTTATACACTAAATCATTATTTTCATATTAAGTTTAAGATGAAATAACTATTCATTATACTTACGTTATTTTTAATAAAAACACGCTTGGTGAATATTTGAGGTTATGTGTCAAGCAGTACTAAGTAATTTGTTTACATAGTTCGCAAGTTCTATTGACGGCGACCTTAGACAAGGTACTTAAGTGCATACATAACTAGGTGAACTTGCCGTCCCCGGGCAAGTCTAAATGGAGCGAAGCGGTAGCTGCCATCATTTCAGAAATCTCAGAAACGCTCACTCACTTAGCTTAAGCCGCGAGTTTCGGCACTTTTCCTATTTTTCCCATTGAAAGTCTATGGGAACAGCTTTTCGGTGATTATTCCTCCGTGGTATGTCCGATTTTCATATTTTTTTTCTAAACCATCTATTTCTAGATGTCGTATTACGGGCTAAATTTGATCCTGATATCTCTAATAGTTTGGAAGGAGTATGCGGACAAACAAAAATCTGAATCGGGGAAGAATGGAGCTTTGCTCACTTCGTTCGCTTCGCTCCTCGATGAACTCGACTGTACACGTCAATGGTATTGGCTGAAACTTGGAATAGGTACATGAATAAGTACATGTGTAAACCCGATAACAATGCAATATTACGGTACTACCGAGCTGATCTGATGATGGAGTCGGAAGGTGGCAACGCAACGGGATCTTTCCTGTACTTAATATGTACCCGCCGAGTTGGGGCTCGTCTGTTCCGTCGGAAATTAGCTTCAAAGAAAAAGTGCGTTTGGGAAAGTCATTTAAAAGTACGACCCCACCGCTGCGCGTAAAATACGGAGTCGTTGCGTAAACAAAAGACGGAGTCATAGTAACAACATGGCGCCGTTTTTGACGCACCGTTAAGCAGCGGTGCGGTCAAACCGTAACAAATCGATCAAAAATGACCAAAGTAAAGCATGACCAACGGAGAACCTGATTGTAGTAGAAGTAGTACCTAGCCGTATTTCACTGACGTCATTTCAGGCAATTTTGATAAATAAATAATTTTCCGCCGCATTTTTTTTCGGAAACTGCGTTATCCTGGGCTTTCACGGAAGCGCCGTTTGTCTCGGCGACAGATGGGGTGTATACAACTGGATGGGCGTAAAATTTTGACCACATTCACGGGCGCGCCACGCCACGCCTCAACGGTGCGACATCACGGAGCAGACTGATTAGAAAATGGTGGCCAGAGAACGCGTTCGCGACGACGCCATTTGGATTGGCGCGGCGGCCTGGCGTGATCCAAAGTTGAATTTCTTCATACACGATATTCCATTCAGATTGTGCGTCGGCGCGTCGCGCTGGCTTTCCGTCCATTTGGAAATCCAACGGACCGCGCCAAGTACTTTTAAACGCTACACGCTTTGACATTCACGGATCGATTTTGGCGCGGCGCTGCTCTATTCGGCTTGTTGGAACATGAATGCCCAGCTTTACACTCGTAATGTCTTTTTAATCGAAACTAAAACGTTAATTGCCAATAATAGACCTTTCACTAAAAAAATCACCCTTAAATACAATTTTTGTCCTTAATGTCCTTTTTGATTCGGATCCAATACTTTCGTATGCTTAACATTTGACCTTGAATTCTCAGGACACTGACCGCACTGGCGTCGCACCCTGGGCGCCCATGAACGATGGACGACGGGTGCCCAGCATCGGGCTGGGGACGTGGCTCGGGGTGCCCAACAAGGTAAGAAGGGGATCAGCTGTAGGTCACTTAGGACCAGGTAGCGAATACGACCAGCTTCCTATTTCACCATCTCCATGATTGGTGACAGATGACATTTCAGTGTACTTGGAGCAGCTTATATGAAACCCAGTGTTGTCTCAGCGTGTTAGCTTTGCAATGTATACCGAATTGTCACCTGTCACATGTCAAGATGGTGAAATAGGGGCGGATCGCTTTTGCGACTACATCTCGATTTGACTACATCGCTTTGTACCTAGATCGCTATACAAACATTTTGCTTACCAGGGCAAAATACGACTCAGTCCTCCTGAAGCGAATCCATTATTTATATATTAGTTATTTTCAGTCCATTCCTTTTATAGTTCAATCCTCTTATATGGAGAAGATTGACAAGTTTCAAGAGGTGAGAATTTGCAAGTGACCAGTACTTTTTTAATACACAAAACATGTTCTGATTTATAACAAAAACTGCATATATTTCATAGTAGGTACTCAAAATTTTATAAAAGTCTTATCCACCTTATACTTTCGTCACATTGCATCCGTCAGCCGCCCTTTAGACATAACACAGTACATACATACATACATACACTCACTCCTTCATTCCCAGAGTGGGGTAGGCAGAGCTACAGAATTACCAACAACTCTAAAAACTTGTTGTTAATTCTGTAACCACATTTTGCACAAACAGGCTAAGATGTTTACCAGTGTATTAGTGACAGGTTGCAAGCCCATCACCTAACAATACTACAAGCGGCCTCTTACGAGAACTCTTACGAAATTCATGGAGTGGCACTACTCTAAGCCGGCTACGACACTACACAACACATTACTATTATTAATGTACTGTACATTACTGCTATTGTTTCAGGGTGGTCGAGTGGAGACCACAGGCCACGAGGTGGAGGACGCCGTGGTGTGGGCCATCGACGCTGGGTACCGGCACATCGACACGGCTCGCGTCTACAACACGGAGGAGCAGGCAAGCATCTTGGCGATCGGAAGGCATACGAGCACCCCCCTCCGTCCACTAGGATCCATTGATAGGATCCATTAAAGGGGTCAAGTGGATTTTTGTACGTTCAAATCCATTAACGGAGTTGGGCTTTAATGTACACTTAAATCCATTTGGAGTCGTTTACATTTTTTAAGCAGTATCTTATGGAATGGATCCTGGGGAAGTGGAGTCAGCTACTAAAGCTTGTCCCAAAAATGAAAATTTGGATAGCAACATGGGCCCTTGCCAAAACGCTAACTAGCGTTACTATTCGTTTCGCTTTTAAACCAATCGCGTCACTGATAGATCACGTGAAACGAAAAGTCACGTGGTCTACTAGTGTCGCGATTGGTTTAAAAGCGAAACGAATAGAAACGCTAGTTAGCGTAATGCATCTTGGCAAGGGCCTCTTATGACTTGTGAGAAGGAGATCTCAACCTCATTTGTGTACACCTTGTTTGTTAATGGAATAGAAAATATGTAGGGGAGAAGTGGTATGAAGGGGCCAGGTTTTGAAAGAGCCACTTGCATTTTTTCGGAAGTTTCCAAACCAAATTGCACAAGTTTTTATTCTTAAGTGGCTACACTGATTTACATTCACCCACAAACATTTGACACCTCTTTGAAAGCAACGGACGCTGATGCGTTGAGTCAAAGTTTTCGGCACTAACAAGTAAGTATTGTGCTTCAATTACTTTGTTTTTTGGTATTTTATTGTAAACAAACACAAGTATATGGATTGTACATTGGGTATGTGCATTTATTTGGGCTTGCAACTACGTAAAAGCTGAATTTATAAAGCGTTAACATTGTTTTCGTTTTTGAGATTATATTTTTTTAAAGCCAAAGTCATGAAAGAGCCGGTCTAAGGGGCTTTGAAAGAGCTGGCTTTTTCATAATAACTGGAAGGCTAATTATTAAGGATTTTTTTCAAGCTCGGTATAGAATTTATCTGTGCTATTTTTCATAAGATATATTATTATTTGATATTTTGATTATTATTAAAAAAAATATTAATTAAATTACAATACGCTACCTTAAATTTAAAGCAGTTGTTAGGAATGAGTTAAAATTGTTATTAAAATTAATAAATTGTTAAAAATGTTGCTTATTTTAAATAAGAATTTGTTAGAATCTTTTTTTTATACAGTGCAATAACTGTTATTTTGCGTAATTTACAGATAAACTTAACTATTTAATAAGTGGCTCTTTTATAACTATTAGTGGCTCTTTCAATACCGATTCGTTATGAAAGAGCCGAAAGACACATTGTTTTAAAACGGGTATTTTATTGTTTTGTTTATTGATTTTTGCGATTATTTGTATGAAAATACCAATTATAATAAATAAACTATCATTTAGACGCAAAATATGTGTATTTTTTTTATTTAAACTGTTTCTTTTGGCCCCATTTAGTAAACTGGCTCTTTCATACCACTTCTCCCCTAATTTCATTTGATTTGAAAAATAATACATGTTTGTTTATGACTGATACTTATTGTAAGATTGATGATGATGTGTGTGGCAGGTGGGGCGAGGCATCGACAAGAAGATAGTCGACGGCACGATCAAGCGGGAAGACTTGTTTGTCACCACCAAGGTAACAATTCATAATTATGAGAATTTTTTTTTAAATTGCAACACTTTTCCGAGAGCTGATATCTCTTAAATAACCCGACCGAATTTCTTGAAACCTATATATAGCTACTTAAGAACCACCGATAGAAAACCTGCGTCTCTCTTGCCTAACGCACTCGCACGCAATCGGCTTCAAAGTGGAACAATTGTTTTCATTTTGTATGCAGACTCGCCTTTGGACTGTGAAAATGAAAACGATTGCGAGTGCGTTAGGCAATAGCCCTCTACATTCAACTAAAATCGGTTCATCTGTTTAAGAGCTATGGTGCCACAGATACACATTCTGTCGGAGTAAAAAATGCTTGCAATTATAAGTCAGTTAATTCTTCTGTGATAGGGTCTCCCCAGACAGTGAAAAAGTCATCGCTCAGCTCGGCTCGGCTCGATTCGGCGTTGCGAACGGAACTACGTCGTTTTCTGTGGTTTTCGCTCTTATTGCATGGGCATAAAACTTTTTCTTACCGGCTCAAGCCGATTCCGTGTCAATACGTCTGGGGAGACCCTATCACAGAAGAGTTAACTAACTTATAATGGCATGCAATTAACAATTAAATCTGCGACCACACCGGCGCGTAAAATACGATGACGGTACGGAATCGCAGTGACACGTCGTATCAGCACCGTTTTTGACGCAAGCTCCACACACCAATGCTTAAAAAACGGTGACGGTACGGAATCGCAGTGACGCGTCGTATCCGTACCGTTTTTGACGCATGCCCTCCACACCAATGCTTAACGGTGCGTATATTACGGTACGTCAAAAACGGCGCCATGTTGTTACTATGACCCCGTCGTTTGTTTAAGCAACGACACCGTTTTTTAAGCAGCGGTGAGGGGAGCGTGCGTCAAAAACGGTGCTGATACGACGTGTCACTGCGATTCCGTACCGTCACCGTTTTTTAAGCATTGGTTTGTGGAGCTTGCGTCAAAAACGGTGCTAATACGACGCGTCACTGCGATTCTGTACCGTCACCGTATTTTAAGCACCGGTGTGGGCGTAACTTAATACGTCGTCATGGTTTTTGTTAGGGCAACTTTTCCAATATTTTTAAAAACCTTATTTGCAAGTGGTTCTTTTTGAGAAGATTTTATGTGGCAAACATGAAACTGTTGTCTCCAGCTGTGGAACGATAAACACGCCAGGGACGTGGTGGTGCCGGCGCTGCAGCAGTCGCTGAAGACCCTGGGGCTGGACTACGTGGACCTCTACCTCATCCACTGGCCCGTGGGGACCTTCGTGAGTGGCTGGCTCTTTTACACGAGACGACGGGTTTGGCTGTGCCATTTGTCCCACTGTCGGTGAGGAAGTGATTAGCTATCGACTGTTATCTCTTTACCGGAGATATCCATGATGGTAGGGGTGAGAGAGTAACCACTTTGTCAGTCAGTAACAATCCAATTTAATTACAATTACACATGTCGCACCTTCGGTAAGACAAGGGCACAATTGCCCTTGTTTTCATATTGTACATTGTGCCCTTATTCTACCGAAGGTGCGTGTATATATACAATGTTAACTTAGGTACTTACTAAAATACTAACTAATTGGCGGCTAGACACACGTACAGATAATGTCTAATCTAAATGCAATTCATCAATACGTGAATCGATAACAATTACGAAACGTGCCTACCGGCACAATCTCGCTCAAGAAACGAATCAAATTCAAAATTCAGATATGAAAAGCTTTATTAAGGCCCTGTCATCCCGGCTCATAGATACCTCCGGAGATCCTAGAGCTGGTGCTTACCTCTCCCAAAGGATTGGGCTAGCTATCCAGAGAGGTAACGCAGCCAGTTTCATAGGGACCATGCCGCGAGCGGACCTGCTAGAGGGGGTGTTCTTTTTATAGTGGTGATTATTATTTACATCGTTAATATTTGAGTAGCTTAGTTAAATTTTAATTTAAATATGTTTAGTTTTAACTTTTAATTGTATTAATTTAATAAATGTTAATAAACATTAAAATTCAAATTCAAAAGAAAATCGAAATTAAGCTCAAAATTAAAGTTTAAAATAAAATCACAATTAAATTCAAAATTAAAATTAAAATTACACAAAAACTTCACAACAAAAATAACATTTAATAAGTACGATTGCTCCCTACATGGAGCTGCATACAGTGAACCATATGGGGGCAATCAAATCTACCCGCTATCATGTCCAGGATGCTGTTGCCGCTACCTCGCACTCTGCTCAGCAGAGACGCGCACAGTTTGCGCAGAGTGGTGTAGAAGCAATCGATGCGCGCCTCTGTGAACATGCCTGATGCACTGCAGCGACGCGGCAGACGCACCAGCACCCTGAACGCGTCATTATACTGTGCGCGTAGAGCGCTAAACGATCTTCGAGTACAGTTGGCCCACAGGGCGCATGTATACAAAGAGGTGCAGAAAGCTCTGAAAAGAGTAACTTTCACCTCCTTGGAACACCGCGCAAACCTGCGGGCCAACATGTTCGCTCTCACCGCCAGCGCCCGACGCTCCCTCTCGAGGTCGGCGTCTTCTCTCAGGTCATCGATGATCAGATGTCCCAAGTACTTGAAACGGGTCACGCGGTTTAACTTGGTTTACGTTTAAAAATCTTACCCATGGTTACTGAGTGGCTAGCACATTATTTTGTCGCTTGTCGCTTACGCATTTATCGTTACAGACTAGTTAGAAAGAGATATCGAAGCGACGAGAAACAGAAAATACAATTAAAACCCGTCTTTTGTTAAACCTCAGTTTCATTGGTCGATAGCTGGTCTTGTAGTAATCCATTGACGAGTTGTAATGACATTATTGAGCCGGGAGCTATTGCAGCGACGCAATGTATCACGAAAAGCATCGACCAATAAAACTGAGTCTTTACCAAACGTCAATGCAAAAACCTTGTGAAATTCCAGAAAAACGGCTCCTTCGACAACACAGACTACCTAGAGACCTGGCAGGGCATGATCGAGGCGCGGGACCAGGGCCTGGCGCACTCCATCGGCGTCTCCAACTTCAACCAGGCCATGCTGGAGAGGCTTATCGACCAGAGCAATGTGAAGCCTGCCATGCTTCAGGTTGAGGTGAGTTGGCAATTTTGAGAGGTTAAGATTCACTCGTAGAACAGATGGCCAATGGAGAAGAAGAATTAGAAATAAATCCAGTAATGTTTACAGTTTCGTGAAAAAAGCGTTTTGTAAAATGATATGTTTGTGAAATTAATCAGTTTGTGAACTGTTAGTCCAAATTTCGGTTCACTAATGTTTTACCAAATCATCATTTGGCAAACTATATCATTTTACAAAGTTTCATTTCACAAAGAGATACTTCCCGCCGTATTTTTTCATTTTTTTATGGTCTATAGTCTAACCTAACCTAACTTATTTAGTATGCCCATGTAACCTATGTAATGGTTTAAGCACAAATACGTGTTTGCGAAATGAAACTTTGTAAAATGATATACCTACCTAGTTTGCCAAACGTACTTTTGGTCAAATGTACGGACCCCCCAAATTTCCCCTCCAGAGCAGCTGGACAGATTCTCAGCTAGACAGATTTCTGGCTTCGATCATTTCAGAGAAAAAAAGGTCTTGTAGACGGATCGAAGAACTACAAATTAATCTTATAAACAGTCTGTTTTCAGAATTTGGAACGACACCCTAAAAATTTACAATGATTGTAAATTCCAGCTGAACCTGAATCTCCAACAGCCAGCGCTGCTGCAATACTGCAGGTCCAACAACATCAAGGTGACCGCCTACACGCCGTTCGGCTCGCTGTTTCCCAGCAAGGCGAAGCCCGACGCGCCGCCGCCGCGGGTCGACGACCCCGCACTCGTCGCCATTGCGCAGAAACACAACAAGACCACGGCGCAGATCGCGCTGCGGTACCTGGTGAGTGTGTGTTACGGTAGATGGCGCTGTTGTGGTTTACTGCGACGACTCATAGATGTCGTTACGGTAAGGTTAGCCGACGATTGTACAATATTTTAAAGAGTAGGTTTCATTACGAATTTCATAATTTCGTAATTTACTTAGCTGACAATGCTTAAATTTTTAATTGCCTCATTGTTTTTGTCAGAAATGTCTTAATTACATTTATTAATGACGTCTGATTCCCAAAATACTTGAATAGTGATAATGATAAGACTGAATGATAAAAACCAAGCTAGAACCAGTGTCATACAAAACCATTTTTCTTAAAACGGATCCAATCCACTTAAGTCCTAATATCTCGAAAAGCAATGAAAAACTGCGATTATTTTAATAAAAACATAAAGAAAAGCATTTTCCTGTCATTTTCTCCATAGTATAATTTTGTGTAAAATCAATCTACATACATACATACATTAAATCACGCCTGTTTTCCAGAGGGGTAGGCAGAGACCACTAAAATCAATCTATCATTGTTTAAATGTTGTTTAAATGCTCTTTGAACTTAAAACACGGTGGATTGACGCCTACTCTTCTCTTAACTACGTCCAATTATGGAAGCAATAAATAATTAAGAATTGAGAATGGATTTTACCCCGTAGAATAGAGTTGTGTAGAGGGTCTGGTGAAGTGAACATGCAAGGAAAGCTAGGGGTATCAATTAACCGGTCAGCAAAATATTCTTATTTTGGTGAACAGAAATATGTATTTGGTCAGCCAAAATAGCTAGTTGGTAAGCAACTTATGGTTAGCAAACATTTATAAATCTGTCAGCAATTAATGACATATTGGGCTGCTCTAAATTATTTTGGTCAGCAAATTAAATATTTGAGCTGCATTGAACGACCCACAGATAATTAAATTTTGGTAAGCAATCAGAAGGTAAGCAAAATAATTCATTTTGTCCAGCAGAAAAAAGGAAGCAATAAAATCAAATTGGTCATCAACAAAATGGGCGCAACTATTACAAAGTTCATTCAAATATACTCTCTTTTTATGTAAATTATTCAATTTATATAGAATTATTCCTCTAGGGCACACTTTCCTCGCAGATACACCCTTGAAAAAAGTTCGCCTTTATTCCTTATAGATCCCCTTTTTAAATACCAATGCAGTGTTTCCTAATAGATACACTTTTGGGTACAGTTGTGTACACAAAGGTGTAATTAACAAATTTACTGCCGTGCCGGCAACACACACATCCCAAACCCACCATCAAATTTACAAATTTAACAGAGTCGACGGAGCTCCGCTCACGCGGATCTCCTATTTCTAGGTTGTTCTGGCCCTCCGGGCCTGATATAAAAACGAACCTAACCTAACCTACCTCATATTTATGATACAAATTTTGGTTAATCTAGGGTGTGATTGTGATAGAAAATTGTGTGACAAAACTTAACTTGTAAACACTGCTGACTTTTCAAACTAAACGCAATCCACTTCTATATTATAGTATAGATGACCATTATTTTAATATGCATACCTCTTAATTAAACTGCTTACAGACATGTTTTCTCTGCTGACCAATTGTAAAATCTTGCTGCCCAAATAATTATTTTGCAGCTCGACTGTTTATTAGGCAGACAAATGACAAAAAAAGCTGATCGAAATTGTTTAAAATGTTACCCGTTTATAAATTGTTTGCTGAACAAAGAGTTGCAGCCCGATTTTTATTTATTGCCACCCAAATCTTTTTATGCTGCCCAAATGAATTAATTGCCGATTTTTTTTGCTGATCAATTTTAATAACGGCTGACCATTTAATTACTTCCCGAAAGCTAGTGACCGCCCTGTTTCTTATCGTAGTTGGTAGATGGCGCTAGTATCTGACACTTCCAGACTTTGTTTAGCGCGCGGTTTGTGTACTTGGCACCTCGGTGGCAGTTTTAATACGGTGTGGCTAGATGGCGCTAAGTTGTTGTAGAATTTGTGGATTTATACATGATTTATACTTGAAAGAAACACTGTCCAAAAAAAATCATTTGAAAATGATATCTTTCAATTCAACGAACGTAAGATCACGCAGAACTTTCTTTTCATGGAAAGGCTCTACGCTTTTATTTTTAAGTAGTCACATGTCTAACCTAACCAAACCCTCTGTACTGCAAAAAATACAATAAACTGTAATAGTAATTTTACCGGTTGCCTTATCCCCAAACTGAAACACAATCATTCGAACACTGCTTGTTGGAAGGTTACGGTTAGATACGATTTGTTTAATTATTGTTTTTGTACCATTCGTTAGCGTGATTAACTTGATAAAAAAACCGTGCAAAAGCATGTCGAACCAAGCATCAAAATAACAATAAACGATAGAAATTATAGATAATTAAATAAGATATAAGAATAAGTTTTTTTTTATTTCGAACACTAAGGTCCATAATTACAAATACCTTATAGTCTAACATACATAACAATATAAAACTTAAAACTAACACCGACGTGACAGCACAGCGTGGTACCGTCCTGTTTTGCCAGAAATCTAAATTGGCGTCATGGACGCTGCCGGTATGTAAAAGTGAAATTTATAGTAAGTTTCACCGTATGAGTATACATAACATAAATAATAACGAAACGAAAGTAACAATCGAAATAACCGAGTAAAAAAGCAGTTTCTAGATATTTATCTAAGCATTTGTCATCAGGTGGACCTCGGCGCCGTCCCCATCCCCAAGTCGGTGACCAAGGAGCGCATCGAGCAGAACATCCAGCTCTTCGACTTCACCCTGACGCCGGAAGACCAGGACACCCTCAAGCAGTTCGACCGGGGCTACCGCACCATCGCCGCCGACTTCTGGAGGGAGTCTCCTTACTACCCATTTGAAAAGAACTGAATTGTATAAAACCACAAATATAAGTTACGTCGGATATCTTCGTCCACGCAGACAGTGGCCGAAGATAAACGAACGTAAACATCAATTCAATGCAGACGAGTGCGTTAGACAATAGCGGCCTGCACACGTAAAGTTCGGACCGCGGGAAACGCCACGCGCGCGCCGCTCCAATCTTTGTTCCGAACCGTACGTGTAAATGCAACTGTAATAGTAAAATAGTAAACAATGTACGGTTCGGAATGAAGATTGGGACGGCGCGTGGCGTTTCGCGCGGTCCGAACTTTACGTGTAAAGGCCGCTATTAAGCCCTCTGGTTGTGTTACGCGTAAGGTAGAATATGCAATGACAGCTAAACTCGAATGACAACTGACGCGCCGCTAAATAAAATGGTGGTTCATGGCGTCGTAATGATTGACCAATAGCCGCCGAAGATTTTACCCGCGCAAACTTTGTAAATGGTTTAAAACTTTTCGCGCCTTCTAAAAAAATGCTGACTGCGCAGGTATAACGTTGCAACTTATATTTGTGGTACTACAGTACCGTAAAATGGGGTGAGTAGGGATTAAGGGATGAGTAGGGACACAACCTAAAATGAAGCATATGTGACTAATTATAAGACTGAAATTATTTGCAATAGACGTAACGTTTTTGACCATTTAATACTTGATCTTATTTGTAACAAGTTATGACTTATTTTAGGGTGTGTCCCCACTCACCCCTTAATTACTACTCACCCCGTTTTACGGTAACTCCTTACGCGATAGCGAAGCGATGCGATGCGAAGCGAAACAACTATTATGCATATTAACTTTCGGGGCTGATATCTCTCGAACGGCCGAACCGATTTCCATGGAACCTAGTTAAGAAACATGCCGAATAAACAAGCTTTCTAAAAAATCAGTTTTTTTTATTCACAATAGGGCGTCCTGAATTTCGATTGCTGTCATTCTTTAGTGACACGATTAAGACGGATCGATTGACATAAGAATCATTAAAATCGGCGCACGCGTTTAGATTCTAGTGCGCCACAAAGGAACAAACATACATAGGTAAGTACTAAGTACATAGGGAAATCGAAGACGTGATCAAAAGTTATATTATATGGCTTAATTAAGCATTAAAGTGGGATCCTAATAATATAGGTATGTAGGTGTTTAGATGGAGTATTCAGACTTAATCACGCAATAATCAAAATCAAATAATTTAATTGTAAATCAAAATCAAAATCAAAATCAAAATATTTATTCAGTAAATTAGCCACATACGGGCTCTTTTACACGTCTGTAATATAGAATGAATCTACTAGCGCTTCGGACGAGACCATCATTGCGGAGAAGAAGCGCCGCAAGAAAGCAGAAGGTCATTTTTTCAAACATAAAATACAATAATACCTAAAACTAAGTTACATTACAAGGTAATAAAGTAACAAATATTAATTATTAGAACTAGCACAAATAAAAACATTAAAAAGTAAGGTCAAATACATTAAACTAAAAATAATAACTAGGAGAACAACACGACGAGAAATGTGGTTAACCTATTTGACAGAAAGAGGTTTTCTCCACGAAACAACAGAACAAATGATTGACAATGACTGACTTGAAATATAGTCACTGTAACTGAAGTGACAATAAAGTAAAATAGTCTGAATAGAGGATCCATAGATGGGATGATTCTAAAAATAGGGTAACCATGATTTACTTAATTGGTGATTTAATTATGGGGAAAATCAACAAAGATGAAATAGCTTTGGTTTCTGTAACTAGTATTGTTTGGAAATGGGTCTGGAAAACTGGGTTTAAAGAAACATTATTTTACTTTAAAAAAAGAAACAAAACTGCATTCAAAGATCTTACTAAAATTCGCTTGTCTCACCTGGAATCGAACCAGCTAAAGAACCAAAAATCTCACTAAGTATAATGTGTAATGTTAAGTAGAGAGATTGTATCCTGAACAACAATCCTATCGATTAGTGGAATAAGGTAGCTGGTATAATCACCCGTTTAGGAGTCAGACAATAATGACAACACAGACACGCAGACACGCAGACGAACGGGCAAGGCTTCATAAAACCCCTCGGAACACTCACCAAATACTTTCGTCTACAATGTCTACGTCAGGGGATCCCAAACTTTTTTTTTCATAGACCACTTTCAAAAGTTAACTAGTTCTGGTAGACCCCCTACACCACATTTCTACCATATTCCCAAAACTCGGCGAAAAATGTGAAGATTACGTAGACCCCCGTCGAGTCTCCTGTGGACCCCTGGGGGTCCACCTGGACCACTTTGGGAACCCCTGGTCTAAATATTATTTTAATCTTAGCTGTAGGTTTTTGACCAATTTCACTGAACCCTGGTGAGTTTTCCATGGAACCCTTAAATTCCACAAAACATACTTTATATATCGCTGCTATAAACAATGGTACAATTACATGATATCAGTGCGCTTTAAAAAATAAGTCTATTAATAAAACTATGAAGATGCTATCCCTCCGCTTTTGCCCCCTCAGCGATACATCTACTGTTTATATCTCGAGATGTACCTCGCACATTACTCTGGCTATCTCCAACTAACTTCAAAACTCCATTCCCTTTCTGCCACCCCAATTCCACCAAAAAAACCCCTTATTTCTATCCTACAAAGTCCACATTCCACTAAAAGCAACTTACGTAACTTTTGGCAACACCCAGACAGAATGATAGCGAAAAATAAGTTGTCTTTAACTATTCCCGACACAAAACCATTCTAAAAACAACCCTGTGAACTATGTAAAAGAGTCAAGATTTCTGTAATATCAAGCTATGTATCCGGGAGCAGAAAATGCATAGAGAAAATGGATATGGAAAAGTCAATAATGAAACTGCATAAATATCACAACCTAAACTAAATTCTTGCTGGATATCAACAGGGTTAAAATTTCCTTGCGCTACCAGAGTTGTCTATGACGTTTTCCGTTAAAATGGCGGGGAAATTTTGGCGCCAGACAGACGGCCGCCATGTTGGGGCGTCGGCCGGCGCGCGGTCCGCTTCCGCTAGGCCTATTATGTTGGTAAATTTATTGTTGCCAACTTACAGATTATGTAATTTTTGCAAATGTGCTTTAGGGCGGGAATGGAGGATATTAACATTTTTGTGAGTTTTGAGGCTTACGTACTTTAATAAAATGGGAATAGAACATTACTGCAGAGTCCAGTTAGTGAGCCTTCCTCAAGAGCAAGGAGATCAAGAGTCAGTATGGGGTGATAGACGATAGACGTGCGAGTAAGTACGCGCTACTTGTGCATGGCTCGGAGAGCTTACTCGCCCGTGTGTCACCCTAGGTAAGCGAACTTCTAAAGGTAAACACGGGCGAAAGTGGTCGTCGAGCTTTAAGTACACAAGCGACTACGCGTACTTACTCGCCCGTCTATCTTGGAGTTAAAAGTCTGAGCCGTCATGCGAGGGCTTTTATAATATGAGCCCAGGATGGCTCATAGTGGTAGAGCTTTTCTCAAAAATAAAACAAGTATACTCGAAAATCTAATTAAAGACCAAAATTTGACAGTTCCTATCTTGATTATTTCGTTATTTTAACATTATTTCATAAAAACATGAATGAGAACTCATGTAACCAGTAATATTAGGGTAAAACGGTAACGGGCGCACACTCGCTGTGATTACTGCATTTTGGTTTAAGTGTAGGATTTTTATAAATAAAACTTACCCTAATAGGTATTAGTGATTACACGAGTTCTCATTCATGTTTTTATGAAATAATGTTAAAATAACTAAATAATCAAGATGGGAACTGTCAGATTTTGGTCTTGAACTTGAATTAGATTTTCGAGTATACAGCTTGTCTAAGAGTTCCAACCTTCATGTACTCGTCACCATAATACTTAACTCATTAAAAATGAACCCTGTCATTGTCAAATGAGATGTCCTCGGGTCGACCCTCTTTTTTATAGTAACTGTTCAAAATTGTGTAATGTGATTGTGTAAATTTAGTTGTTTCCCCCTTTTTGCCATGGTGGTTGGAGTCGTGCTGGCGCTCCTGGCTGCGGGGGCCGTGTCTTCTCCCGACAAATATAACAGATACCTTATTAATGTCCAAGTTAAGTTTGAACACTTGTATCGCTTATGTAATTACTAGAGGACGCCCGCGACTTCGTACGCGTAGAATTAGTTTCCCGCTACTCCCCCCATTTCTTCCCGTTGGGGGTCGATTTTCGGAAAATCCTTTCTTAGTGCTCACTTACATCATGAAAACCAAACCAAATTTCAAGTTTCTAGGTACAGTAGTTTCGGCTGTGCGTTGATATATAAGTCAGTCAGGTTTGCCTTTTATACATATAGATGTAGTTTAGTCACGCACAAGTTCATCACTTTTTAAGGTTCCGTAAACGAATCGCGACTCTATTACTGAGTCTACGCTGTCTGTTCGTCTATCCCTCCGTCCATCGGACCGCCGGTCCGTCCGTCCGTAACTTTAAAGAGGTGTACCTATCTTTTTAACTGTGAGTTTGCGGCTCCACTGAGGCGGAGATGAGCGAAGTGGAGCAGAGCTGTGCAAATATTCACTAATGGGATTCTGTTGAATCGAAAATCTGTAGAAATGGGAATGTGTACAATCAGAAATCACTAAACATGAGGTTCTGTTGTATTTAAAATTTGAAGTAACAGGAATCTGTAGACATGGGATTCTGTTGAATCGAATATCTGTAGAAATAGGACTCTCTGTAGGCATGGTAAAAATCGGACTAGACGCCCGTATATCCTTTGACACAAAACAAGATGGCATTGAACCACTAAATTCGAAACTTCGGGTCCAGAGTCTCTGTCACTCGTCACTCCAGACTAAATCGAGAGAAAGGGATGTAGCTAACGTAACTTCGAACTTTGATTTTAAAAGTAGGGCCTCAGACTGCAGCGATCGTCTGTCAGCCAATACCGAATAGTCTATGTAGCAAAATGTCCAGTGACGCAAATTGTCCAAAAAGCGAAATGTCCAATGTAAATTGGCCATTATGTGAAGTTGTATAAATCGTAAAATACACAAATAGCATATAGCCCATAAAGCGACACGGCTAGATAACCTCAAGTCTAAGTATGAAAAATTACAAATATGTACATACATACATACCTACATTAGATCACGCCTGTTTCCCAGAGCGGTAGGCAGGGCCCACTTCTTTCCTCGCAAATTACCTAATATAGACCACAAAGCTACTCGGGCTGGGTAACTGATTTCAATATGATTTGACAATGTGCTATTCCTGGTATCAGCTTTTTTGACATTATGTAATTTGGACATTGGGCTATATGGAATTTCGATTTATTGCTATGTTGATGTTCTGCGTCATGGACCTTATGTTAATTGGGCAAATATGACGCCTGACATTTCGCTTCTTGGTCATTTTGCGTCACTCAATTCGATATTGATCCTAATGATGATGAAGAACCGCCGCGTGATGAGTGGCCTCAGAACGTGCTCGGTGCGAGCAATGGGAGAGACCTACGTTCAGCAGTGGAGTAGTATAGGCTGATGATGTTGATGAAGACCTTCCTCCACAGACACAGACGTGGCAATGCTGGAGGAGGTAGACATGGGCGAGCTGCGTGCAGGCAACTCCAGCTCCAGTGCTCCACCAGCACCGGAGACCATGGACTCTGTGGATGTCAAAGTCATCAAAGGTCAGCTTGCTAAAATTATGAATTGGGATACACATAAAAAAAACGCCCTCTTTTTAACCCCCTACGCAAAAAGAGGGGTGTTATAAGTTTGACGTGTAAGTGTGTGTGTGTGTGTGTCTGTCTGTGGCACCGTAGCTCTTAAACGGATGAACGGATTTGGATGCGGTTTTTTTTATTTGAAAGCAGGTTTTCTAGCGGTGGTTCTTAGACATTTTATATCGAAATCGATTCAGCCGTTTTTGAAGTATTGAACTTTGAAATGTCAATGTCGGGGGTTTTCCAACTTTTTGTTGTTCATTTTTCATTCGAAGGTATAGCCTTTTATAAGGATCTGATTTAAAGTGTTAATGATATTTAAAATAATTTATTAAATAGAAGTAACCTCGCCTATTTATTACGAAAAAATGGCGGAGCTATTTGAAAAGAGGATTTTTTTATTATCTGGGATCTATTTTCATAGTCATATTAAATGAACTCATTCAAACATAATAAAAATAATGTAAACATTTTCATAGTCATATTAAATGAACTCATTCAAACATAACGTAATCAGAGTATTTTTTTAAGCATTCTACTTTGCCCATACTTGAAAATCTAATTCAAGACCAAAATCTGACAGTTCCCATTTCCTATCTAGATTATTTAGTTATTTTAACATTATTTCATAAAAAACATGAATGAGAACTCGTCTAACCAGTAATATCAGGATAAGTTTTATTGTTAAAAATACCTACAGTTAAACCAAAATGCAGTAATCACAGCGAATGTGCGCCCGTTGAGGTTAAGATTTTGGTCTTGAATTAGATATCCGAGATTAGAATTCAATTAATACAGCACTTCCGGCATGAGTCTTGTTTCTGGAGTAGAACACAATCTGAACACAAACTCATTAAATTTATTCATAAGGGATTCCATATTTCGGCCATTCTCAGAATAGCGAGTTTTTGCATGCGCGGCCCAATACTTATCCCTAAACATGATAAAAAATAACTGCATATACCAATTTTTGATATATATATATATACTAAATAAATGTCTTTTATCCTTTTTTATCTTTTAGATTATGCTTTTATCTAAAGGTTCTCGAAAGATACTAGTGCTGTTATTTAATTATCATACTTACTAATTTTATTTTTCAAAACCTTATTCTCCAATTACCGTAGCCTGTTTGGACGCTACCTTGGTCTTCAAATTTGCTTCTAATTATAATTAGGAACGGAACGGTTTCTTTCGAACTTTGATTTTAAAAGTAGGGCCTCAGACTGCAGCGACCGTTTCTCAGCCAATACCGAATCGTCTTTGTAGCAAAATTTCCAGTGACGCAGATTGTCCAAAAAGCGAAATGTCAATTTTGTGAATTGGCCATTTTATGAAGGTGACTAAATCGTAAAACACACAGAATAGCATATAGTCTATAAAGCGACACGGCTAGATAATAATCAATCAATCTGTTTAGGTTATGGCATACTAGATAATAACAAGTCTAAGTATATAAAATGTCAAATATTTACGTACATACATACATACATACAGACGTATATTAAATCACGCCTGTTTCCCAGAGGGGTAGGCAGAGACCACTTCTTTCTTCTCAAATTACCTAATGTTGACGATAAAGCTACTTGGGCCAACTGCTTTCGATATTTTTTGACAATGGGCTATTCCATTCCATTCTATTCTATTTCAGGGCTCATGTATGTATGTATGTACGATTCTTTATTCCACCATAACTTCTAAAAGCTTGAGTCGATTTAGATGTGTGTCCTTCACCATCCCGGGTGACATATGATACCTAAACTGTTCAAATTGAAATAACAACAATGGCAAAATGACAATTATTAACAAAGGTAGGTATATCGACGACAGTATAAAAAATGCAGTCGGGTTTTTAAAGCTTGCTTTTCAATTACTTGTTTTTGACATTTCGCTTCTTGGTCAATTTGCTTCACATAATTCGCTATAGATGAAGAGCTGAGCCGCCGCGTGAAGAGTGGCCTCAGAACATGCTCGTTGGCGGGCAATGGGAGAGGTCTACGTCCAGGTTTACTAATGTTTGGTCAAAAGACTTTTCCCAAAGTATCACTTCCCAAACTATTTTACTCAAATTATCATTTGGCAAAAAATCATAAGGCAAAACAACTTTTCGCAATTTAACAGTTAGCAAATTTTGTTTTGGCAAATTATTGTTTAACAAATAATTACTTGGTCAAGTTTCATTTAACCAAATTTCATGTAGTCTAATGTATCATTTGGCATAACATACTCTTCCCAAAATATTGTATGGCATACGATTGAGTAACTGCATAGGATAAAATTTAGGGTATGATTAGCTTTCGTTAAGTGGGTAGTTTTCTTACTGCGTGCTGGCGCATAAACATCGTATTTGCGCAAACTTGGTATTTGTTTTTACTGAAAGTACATACGATGGAGTTATTTCCGTGATACTGTCGACGAAGCCCCGCTGCGCGGGGCTTCTATTCTGCGTAGATTGGCCCTCCGGGCCCGATGAAATCTAACCTAACCTAAACCTACTTACCTAATTTTAACCTAAACTAACCTAACTGGACACGCTATAAATTGAGTGTGGGAAATAACAATTTGATCCAACATTTTTTTGGAATATAATATTTGCCAAAGGAAAACATTTGCTTAATAAACGTTTGTCTTAATAAAATCTGACAAAGTAAAATTATGCCAGATGATAATTTGACCAAATGAATAAAATGCGAAATGTAAATGTGCTAAAGATTCGTTTGGGAAATGAAACTACTGCGATAAGTTTTTTGGGAAGTGAAATTTGGCGAAAAATACTTTGACCAAACGGCAGTACACCCTACGTCCAGCAGTGGACTAGTATAAGCTGATGATGATAATGAAGACCTTCCTCCACAGGGTTCTCTGTCGTTTGCCCGAAAGTCATTTGCCATAATTGTATCACTTGTCATAATATTCATTTGCCATAAAGGCTTTTTCTCTGAAACCATAAACTATTCAGAATTGTTATAAAAGTAACCTAACCTAACCTATTAGGCTCTGTGGCATGTAAAAAATACCTGAAAGGCTAACAGTTTCAGAAAAAAATGACTTTATGGCAAATGAAAATTATGGCAAGTGATCAATTATGGCAAATGACTTTCGGGCAAACGACATGCCCCCCCTCCACAGACACAAACGTGACAATGCTGGAGGAGGTTGACAGAGCCGAGCTGCGTCCAGGCAACTCCAGCTCCAGCGCTCCACCGGAACCGCAGACCATGGACTCTGTGGATATCAAAGTCATCAAAGGTCTGCCTTCTAAAATTATGAATTGGGATACACATGAAAAAAAACCGCTCTCTTTCCATTTTTCATTCGAAGAAATAGCCATTTCATTTGTATGTTTTGTACAGCGTTCCGTAAGTCACCAAAACGGTACTGGCTGAAAATCAGCGCTGTAGGTGTTTGACACCTCAGCATAATGCTGAGCCAGTGTCCGATTCGCTACCGCGAGCTACCTTTTATTTGTCTATTTGTTTTCTTCTTCTTCTTCTATTATAAGGATCTGATTTAAGGTGTTAATGATATATATTTTTTGAAATAAAAGTAACCTCGCCTAATTATTACGAAAAAATGGCGGAGCTATTTGGAAAGAGGATTTGTTTATTATCTGTGATCTGTTTTCATAATCAGAATAGACCACCAAGACCCTACTTAAGATCCACGAAATGAGTGATCGCTTACTTTTTCATACTCGGAGGGTATGCTGACGCCATCTAGGAGATGTAGGTTCGAATCCTGCCTAAGACCGACGAATTGTTTTCGCTTTAATATAGTTCTCATTAAATTTATTGATAAGGGCATTCTCAGAATTGCGAGTTTTTGCGTGCGGCTCAATATTTATACCTAAACTAGGTAAAAAATTACTGCATATACCTATTTTTGCTTGCTTTTATCTAAAGGTACAGTCAACCAATTTGATTTCTAGGCCACTTTGGACTATGTTAAAGTGACGTTGACAACCAAACGTTACAGACTTCTTATGATTTGGTTTACAACGTCACATTGACAAAGTCAATAGTGGCCTAGGAATCAAATTGGTTGACTGTACGCGAAAGATATTACCTACTTAGCTCTGTTATTTAATTATTGTACTTTTTAATATTATGTGACTGAAGAGGTTGACGTTAGGATTGCGTAGCTAATCTTTTTAAATATGTACAGCTAATTAAGTCAAGTACGGAGGTAAGATTTTAGAAAGAAAATTTATACATTTTGAACTCTGTAGGTATAAACGTTTCTCGATACGAGTGTCACTTCTATTATTGCCTCTTTGTCATAATCTTTCAGTACTTTCAAATCGTTTTTGCTCCCGCGGTGGCTTCGGCTCCACTGAGGCGGAGATGAGCGGAGTGGAGCGGAGCTGTGCCAATATTAACCAATAGAATCTTAACTAATACGCAAGGCGCGCTCGACGTGACCGCATGCGCCTTATATTGGTGAATATTGGCACAGTCTCCGCCTCAGTGGAGCCGCAGCCGAACGATGTTTGGTCGTGATCACAGGAGCAATCCAGAAACTCCTGGGAGATGTAGACGAGGATTATGTGGCTCCGACCAGCCCCACCCGGATTCCAACTGCAGAAGACTCCAGATTCTCAGCCCTCACCTCTAGAGAAGAGGCAGCAGCGAGTGACAGCCCCATCCAGAGCTACCACAAGCTGCTGGGGCAACTCGTGGACTATGCACAGAAAATGGAGCGGACAGAGGACCCAATGATGGCACAGATAGGTACCTAACGACCAGCGATCGGAATTACGTATTAATACCTACTCATCGCAAGAGGACATAATATAGAGTGGTTAGAACCGGGTCGAAAAATATTGTTTTTCTTGAATACCGGGTATTCGATATTTATCCGGGTATTACCTAGTCGTAATGTTAGGGCCAGTACAAACGGACTGCATTTGAACTGCAACCCAGCTGCAAAATGGCAGTTTGAGGGCAGTTATGATGTAACTGCATAAAAACTGCAAACCAACTGCTCAGTCCGCTTAGGTAGACTGCACGCCAACTGTAAGCGGACTGCGCAGTTGGTTTGTAGTTTTGATGCAGTTACATCAACTGCATGAGAACTGCCCTCGAACTGCCATTTTGCAGCTGGGTTTCAGTTCAAATGCAGTCCGTCTGTACCGGCCCTACAACATACATGATTTATGTTAGTTTGTAGTAAAAAGGGCTAGACAAGGTTTATAAGGAAGGAAGTAAAAATTGTGAGGTATAATTATTGTCTTTATTATTTTCACATGGCGCAGTGGTACCGAGGACGAAACATATCGAAAGATGTAATATTTACATTTTGAAGTTTAAAAAACAACTAGAAATAGTTACAACTTTTAGATTAATATAAAACATCCCGTACTGTAAGTAAAAACATGTATGTTTAATATTACGACTAATACCCGGATAAATATCGAATACCCGGTATTAAAAAAATGTATATATTTTCTACCCGGTTGTAACCACTCTATAATTATTATGTCCTCTTGCGAAGAGTGCGTATTTTGGCTCACCTAATTCCGATCACTGCTAATGACGCTACGCATACACTGTGGGTACAATCAAGGTCACCAATATGTATACACCACAAAGTCACAAAAATATGTACACAGACCTTGTTACTATGGCAATAAGGTCTATGTGCACATAATTTTACAACTTTGTGCGGATATTTATTTTTTAAAATGAGTGACGTTTGTTTTTGAATAAAAGGAGAAAATATTTTTACAAACAAAACTTGGAGTGATCACTAGTATATAGAACAATCGATAGTTAAGTTTATCGATATACGAACTCCCTACCTGTCATAAAATGCCCACTGGATTCTTATGTCTGGTCCTCACCTGGCCTTGCATCGTCACAGCGCGGATGCCCGCGAGCTTCGCCGGGAGTTGGCCGGGCGTGGCGCCGAGCTCGCCCGCGGACCTGATCCTGCGCAACAAGGGGCCCACGAAGTCCACAACCACCACCACTACCACCACCACCACCACCACCACCACCACCACCACCACCACCAGACCCAGCGTGAACACCCTTTGCACGCACGACTATGATAAATGCCTGACCATGTGCTTCGACGATGAGCTTTACAGGTACTTAAACTCGGGTTACCTTTGTATGAACAAAATATGTGGCGTGTGTTTTTTCACTGACACGTTTTTTCCTGTCGCATTTTTTCCAAAAATGAATTTGATGGTATCGACGGAGCTCCGCGATTGCGGAGCCTATTTCCGCGCTGTTTGGCCCTCCGGGCCTGCTGCAAAACGAACATAACCTAAACCTACCTACCTATTTCGGCCTAATTATAATGGGAAAATTTGTGACTGGGAAAAATTCAGAATGGAAAATATGCAACCAGGAAAAAATAAGATCGGGAAATAATGGGAATGGAAATTCTGCTACTAATAAAATTTGATTTTCGGAAATTATGAGCAGCACTCGACCCGACCGCGATTGTCCCCAGAGTGACCTGCACCCCGAGCACCCCCCCCCCGACCGCCCCTGTGATAGACGTGTCCAAACTTATTTACATTTTGTCCGGCCTTATCCAGGACTATGACACCAACCTCACCGATGTAAGTACGAAGGGACCGCTCAGCTTCAGTTTGTCCATATTCTCATCTCGCCCACATTACTATCTCGTCCACATTCCCACCTCGTCCACACTCCCATTTCGTCCGCTTCTCATTTTCTTCACATTCGCATCTCGTCCACATTCCCATCTTGTCCACATTCCCATCTCGTCCACATTCTTATCTCGTCCACAATCCCATTTCGTTCACATTTCCAACAGCGAGCGAACAACCGAGTGATCGAATTGATATCGAACACACCTACAATCCAAGTTAGGTTGCAGACGAGTTAGGAATGAGGACGATTTGGGAATGTGGACTAATTAAGAATGCAGAGGAGTTGGGAATGTGGACGAGTTGGAAATATGGACGAGATAGGAAGAGGACAATTTGGGATTGGTATGTAGACGAGTTGGGAATGTGGGCGAGATTAGAATGTGGACCAAATGGGAATATGGACAAAGTGAACCTGAGCGGAAGGGACTCCATTTACTTTAACGACCTAGTATAGGCTTCTCTCACTCGCACAGTGTCATTAACAGGGTTCGTAGTTTTCATAACACAGTAAGACGAAAGAGAGCCGTGGAGTCGACATCAACATAAAAATTCAACTCTTACTCATACCATACTCATACTAATTTGTTTATTTAATTCCAAAATGCTTTTATATTCGCCCTGAGCCCCTGGGTAAAGCTGATAAGCTAACTAATGAAAGATTACAATTTTAAACAAAATGAATTTCATGTACAGTCGAGGAAATTGATTGATAGACCACTTTGAACTATGTCAAAGTGACACTGTAAATGAAATCATAAGAAGTCTCTTACGTTTTGATTGATTACGTCATTTTGACATTGTCCAAAGTGGTCTAGGAATCAATTTCCTCGACTGTACATATTACTTATATTAATCTCACAATGTTATGAATATTAAAAGTAAAAGTCATTATCCATATTTATAGTAAAATTAAATAATGCAATTAAATTAACGAATGAGTATGAGTAAGAGTTGAATTTCATAAATCGATGGACCATAATGTTAATTTTTACCCTTGATTTTATAGAAAATATTGTAGACCCTCGTAGCGTTATATGTGGCCTTTGGAACCTGAATTGTTTGTCTGTTTGTAGGTATACAACCAGTCCCTGATTCAGAAGGGCTACGTAGAGTGCCCACGCCCGAAATCGCGCCCTACCACTACCACCACCACCACCACGACCACCACCACCACCACCAAACCCACCACTGAGACGGAGACGGAAAAAATATTCGACTACACAATCAGCAGCTTCACCGGCAACGAAATAGCCAGGGTACCGTCTCACGACACTTGATTTTTCTAAAAGGTTTTCTGAAAAAAAAGTGTGCGTTTCGGGACGCCCGACAGAAGTGATAACTTAAACTAATCTAAGTTGAACCTATTTAATATTGAAATTATTTAACTTGGTGATAGTTTTAGGTTATATGCTACTGTCAACAGTATTTATGCTTAGAAACGCACGGTGACGTCAGCAGGTAAGATCAAATACCATTTACCATTTTCGTCCATACCTTGTAACTTCAGATTTGCCTAGCGGCTGAGAGGTAAGTCTATGACGCTAAGGTATCGCAGTTCAAATCCGATTCCTGCAACTTTTTGTATTTTAAAAATTGTTTAAAAATTAGTACTACCGCTGCCGTATGCGTGAGAGAAAGGGAAGCCAGACAGTCTGTCATTAATCGCGCGTTACGTAACGATATGGTTTACCCTCCGTAAGGCCGGCCGCATACATTCGTTTTCCCTATACGGTTTCCGAATACGTTTTCCGTATTCGGACATCCGCGGTCAGCCGCATACATACGTTTTCCGAATACGCTTTCCGCATTCGAAAAACGTATACGGAAAACGTATGTATGAGGCTGGCCGCGGATGTCCGAATGCGGAAAACGTATACTTACGGAAAACGAATGTATTGGCCGGCCTAAAGAAGTTATCACTTCAAAAATGCATATAGAGGCACAGATAGAGGTAAGTCTTAGGCCGCGCATTTCACCAAACTTGGAATGAGACTCACTCCGAGATTTGTGTATCCAAATTCGGCGTTTAATGTAAGTATAAGACCTTATTCCAATTTGGTCGAATGCAACGTTACAAGCATTATGCGTATTAAGCGTTTTGACGACGCGCTGGCCTAGTTGGTAGTGACCCTGCCTACAAAGCTAGCGGTCCTGGGTTCAAATCCCGGTAAGGGCAGATATTTGTGTGATGAGCGCGAATACTTGTTACTGAGTCTTGGATGTTTTCTATGTATTTAAGTATATATTTCTCTATGTAAGTAAGTTTATCGTTGTCTAGTACCCATAGTACAAGCCTAGAGCTTAGTTTGGGACTAGGTCAATTGGTGTGACATTGTCCCCTGATATTTATTTATTATTTATTTATTATTTATTTTAACCAACTTCAATAAAGGACGAGGTTCCATGTTCTACGTTTTTTTTTAAATATATGTTCACTGATTTCACCCTCAAGTATGGATCGATTTTAAAATTCTTTTTTGGTTTCATAGAGGATACTTCCAAGGTGGTCCCATTGTCACCAAATCTGAATATGATGAGGGGATCCGTGAGGAATTGAGGAATTGAGGGAACAGAACTCTAATATTATAGGCATACATAATATAGTGATTTTAGTATTTTTAGTAACATGTTTAGCATTTGCATTCAGAGAGTATCATTTGGTGAAGTGGAACTGATGATGAAGACCACAGATGGCCAACGGAACTCCTCAACGGTAGGTACCTCTATTCCAAGGGTAACGATAAGATATCTCGATTTAGATAGGTGAGCGACTATAATGAAGAACAATAATTAATTGTTTAAATATGACTATGTATGACTTTCGCGCGTTGTTGCTTGCGGCGAGCTTTAAATGTCTTAGTTTCATATTAACTAAGAAGTGGGACTACATAACAGCTTGCAGCATGATCACTAAAATGTATAAAATAAAAAAATGATTAAAAAAACAAAAACCGCCTTCAGAAACGCAAAAATCAACTTATTTAAAAATTATAACGATTTTCGAGCGAGTTGCCTACGAAGCAAGATGCCTAACAAAACAAGATGCCTAAGTATTATGCCTACAAAGCTAGTTACCTACAAAGCAAGATGACTAACAAGCAATGATGCCTAAGAAGTATAACGACTACAAAGCGAGTTGCCTAAAAATAAAGATGCCTGAAAAGTACAATGATTTGTTATGTCAATTTTCTAAAATAGTTATTTCTTATTAGCAGAATTTCGACGGAGCTCCGCTATTGCGGAGCTCCTATTTCTGGGTTCTTTGGCCCTCCGGGCCTGCTGCAAAACTAACATAACCTAAATTTACCTACTTTTTTCGACCTAGTTATAAGTTGATTGTTAGGCATCCAGCTTGCTAGGCATCTTGCTTTTTAGACGTCCTACTCGATAGGCATATTGCCTTCTTTAGCATCCCGCTCATAACCCCATTAAACGACCTCAGATAAATAATAAATGTACTTATTCCTATTTCACGTGTCACACGGAAGTTTAGATACAAACATCATCCTGTGCTGTGTGCAAAATAACGTAATTTTTACGTGATCACGGCATGAATTGTTCGAGCCGTGAATTGATTGGTTACAGTAAACACATGTTGTTCCAGTGTTACGTCTGCGGTCTGAATTCGAAAGAAATTCCGGAGGACGCTCACTGTTCGGACGCGTTCCCCGGCGAGTTCATACCGATAATGCCGACGGACGCCACCGCGCGCGGACAGCTGGGCAAGTTCCGCAAGAGATGCAAGTATATGGATATGTAAGTGTAAATCTATATCTACAGGGTGTCCCAAAAACCAACGCCAAAACTGAGAGGGCTGATAGAGCAGCTAAAAAACTATTGATTTTACCCCTATGTATGTTCAGGGTTTTTTAATCGCTTCGGAAATATTAATCATTTTAATCTGAATTTTTTTAATTGTCCCTTTTGTCCATGTCACTAAAAATCATTAATTTCATGTCAGTGGTATCTTACATAATTAGATTCATTACGAATCAGCGAAGTTTTTAAACCTATTTGGTCGTTTTTTTTATTAACTGTCTTAGACATTACAAAGCATGGAGAAACAAACTTTACTTAAAGTAACAACGAGCAAATGGGTTCAAAAACTACACTGGTTCGTAATGATTCTAATTAAGTAAGAATATTATTAAGAGAATATTATTTATGTCATTAAAAATCAAGACTCTTTTATTAAGAATTGTGACATACATAATTTGAATACAAGAAATAAGAATAAAATTGCTATTAAAAAATTTCGTGTCCGTAAGGTATATAAATCATTTGTAGGTCAATGCATTCATTTCTATAATAAATTACCTGACGAAGTTTTAAAGTTACCATTTCCAGTACTTAAAAATTACTTGAAAAAGTCGTTGATGTCTAAAGCTTACTATAGGGTCGAAGACTATCTAACAGATAAAAATGCTTGGCCTAAATTAAACACCTAAATATCTTAATAATAACCTAATCATACATACCAATATATAAACATTGTGTATTGTCTAGGGGACACGGTTTCTGTAGGAGAATGTATCGAAACTAATTATGTGTTGTTTTGCACCGTCATAGGTAAGTATAATTTTTAATTTTTATTTATTTCTTATATTTACTATTTATGAGTTCTTGTAGAAATTTTGAGTTTTGACACATTTTCCTGCTCAACTACGCATGATATATATAGACATATTTTTGTTACATTCATTGTTTTATATAATACTAGGTTAAGTTTTTTTTTCGTTGTATAATATCATATCATAAGAAATGTTTAAAAAACGACTGACTGTTGAGTTTCTTGCGGCGTTTCTTCTCAGCAGTGGTCTCTTGCGAAGCGCTGGTAGATTATTGACGTGTAAAAGTGCCCGTGCGGCCTACTTACTGAATAAACATCTTTTATCTTTTTTATCTTTTTTATCTTTAAGATACCACTGAAAAACATATGAAATAAAACCTGAAATTAATGATTTTTAGTGACATGGACGTAAGGGAAAATTACAAAAACTCAGATTTAAATGATCAATAAGTATCTCATTCCATTTGTTTTTTACATCTCCGAAACTAATAAAAATCGCTGAACATACATAGGGGTTAAATCGATAGCTTTTTAGCTGCTCTATCAGCCCTCTCAGTTTTGGCGCTGATTTTGGAACACCCTGTATATTTGGAATAAAGATAGCTTATCTTATACCCTGGGTAAGCACATAGGCTACTTTTCCCAATACGAAAGTTTGTGTTAGTTTGTTACTTCTTCACGCTGCAGCGGCTGAACGGATTTGGATGAAGTTTGAAATGGAGATTAGCCTAGTTGGTAGTTGACCCCGCCCACGTAGCTAGCGGGGGTGCGTAACGATCGATATAAAAATATTTTCTATAATATCAGTCGATATAACGCTCATTTGATATAATTATTGAATCATATAACAACATTTAATATATTTAAATATGATATAATTATCATTTTATATAACGATCATTTGTTCTAAAAATATTTTATATAACATACATTAAGTATAATGCATATTTATTATAATCAACTTATGATATAAAGTTAATTTCATATAAAGTACAGTTGATATAAAAAATACTGTCTATACTAACTCGTGTCCAACCACAAGGGTCGGTTTGTTAGTTACCTATTGTGACCCTACAGAGCGGTAACTCCTAGGTCTCAACTAATATATAGGTTAGGTTAGGTTAGAATTGTGTCAAGGCGCGAAGCGCCATAACTACGCGGAATAGGAGCTCCGCAAAGCGGAGCTCCGTCGACTTTACAATTACTTTAAATATGTGGCAATAAAAAATAATATACCACATGATAGTTATACAATATGATTTTTATACAAAATGATGATTATACCAAATGATGTTTATAATAAATAAATGATATACCAAATGATAATTATAGTAAATAAAAATAGATATTTTGATAATATACAAATCGTTTATTATATAAAATGAGTGATTATATCCTTTAAAATTATATCAAATCTTATTATATCAAATGAAATTATATTAATTATTTTTATACCGATCATTACACACCCAGCTAGCGGTCCTAGGTTCAAATCCCGGTCATGTCATGTTTAAACTGATATGTATGAATTGTCAGAGCGATAAAAGTGACACGGTACAAAAGTGTACACATATTTATGAACTGGACTCTACAAGCCTAGAGCTTAGTTTGGGACTATGTCAATTTTCCTCTTTTTCTTCAGGATTGCCTGGCACGTCAATGGCACCGCGGGCCGTGAAATGTGGGGCAAATGGACCGGCGGCTGCTCCGTGCGCTGGATCGACATCAGCGGGTTGTACACGCAACGCACCTGCCGCAGCAAATACCACCCTGTCACTGGGGATCACTTCGCCAGCAAGAGGATGGCAAAGCTGGAGAAAGCGCTCAGGGTAGGCAGAACTGAAGCTGAAGAGAGTAGGTAGAACTAAAGCTAAAGCGTCCTATCATGGGACAACTCAGACGATTTCGTGCCAGTGTGTTTCCATGGGACGGGTGGCACTAATATTTATATTTTACTAGCTGTCCGCGCCCGGCGTCGCCCGGGTGTAATTTTTTTTTCATACAAACCTTATGAAAAATAGTTTACGACCTATTCTCAGACCTACTGAATATACACACAAAATTTCATAAGAATCGGTCGAACCGTTTCGGAGGAGTTTGGTTACAAACACTGTGACACGAGAATTTTATATACAGGGTGTCTTAAAAACCTTTCAACATTTTTTAACAGCAGGTAGGGTGGATGATTTGGATCAACCCTACATTGGTATTTTTTTTTTAGGTTAATTTTTGACTGAGTTACAGACTGATTTGTCATCGCCCTTCCTGATGATGCTCTCAGTGTGCCCCATCTTAACTACTTCATTCATAACATGTGTCACAACGTATTGTAAACAAACAAACTGGAAAATGTTTCTACTCATGGTCAAATGAGCCATGGGGTTTAGAAAACTGAGACTTTATTCTGTAATTTGAACAAAAAGACGGTCTCTGTTAAGGGCTTATATCTGAAATAATTTAAATATGAAACTAACTAACGATTACGATTTTTACTCATCAGTCTCGTACACAACTAAAATACACTATCACTATCACACATCACTATCACTTTTACATTAAACTTCTTCTACGAGAATATGAATCATGTATTAATTTTATTTATTTGCGTCTACCAGAGATTACTACGAATAAATTATGCGCAACAATTAAACCGAATCGTTAAAGTCTGAGTACCTATGCTTTGACAATTTGACAAAGTTTTTTTTTAATCTTGAACCTTTTTGTGCAAGGAGGTTTAAGAATTCTTTTGTAAAAATAAAATCGTCCATACACGTAACATTTTATGAAAATTCTATTAAAAGCTGGCATCATACACGTTGTTAAATGAAATTCTTATCCTAGAAGAAAGATAAAACTTAGTACTTGTAGCTTAGTAAGAAGATGCTGAGAAGAGGTCATCTCGTGGTGACACTACAATATTCTTTGGTGAAAATTGGATCATGTTGCCAAAATTCAACTCCGGAAAAAAGTCTGTAAAGACATTGTGTGCATTTTTAACGGGAAACTATCCACTTGACAGTCTGGTCCATAGAACAAGTTACGCACAAGGATCTCATATTCAGACTGGATCGATTAATAACTATTAATTGCTAATCAAAATTATACCGTTATAGCCAGTAAGGCGGTTACAAATTCTTTGATGACAGGGAACCAAGAAAACTTAGTTCAAGTGAGACCGACAAACCCGATTACTGTGTCTCACTAAAGGTGCTTTTCCACCGGCGTCGCGAGACGAGACGAGTTGGCGCGAGAATTTTTATTTGTATTAAAACACCCATTTCCACAGCGCGCGCGCGAGGTGGTTGCGCGATTTTTCAATACAAATATCAATTCTCGTCCCGCCTCGTCTTGCCTCGCGTCGCCGGTGCACCGCGGTGGAAAAGCACCTTTAGATGTTCCAAAAGCACTAGGGTGGCGTTACAAATTGGGATAAGTACTTACACCAAAAAAAAAATTGCTTGATTTTACATTTTTATTCGAAAGAATAGCCTTTTATAAGAAACTAATTTGAAGCATTTCATGATTAAATGTATTATTGATATTTAAAATAATTTATTAAATTAAAGTAACCTTACCTACTTGTAACGACAAGATGACGTAGATATTTATAAAGAACGGGTATACTTCGTCTAAGATTTAGAGACGATTTTTTATTATCTGTGATCTGTTTTCAAAGTCATAATAGACGAACGTCATTCAAACATAATGTAAACAAACAATCGCAATATGATATAATTTATTATTTCAGAGTATAATATAAGCATTCAACCATTGCTTATTACCTAGACCTCAATTAATACAACACTTCCTACATGACCCTTGTTTCTAGACTAGATGTACCTACTTAACACAATCACATTAAATTTGTTGTAAAGGCGGATTCCATACTTCCAATCATGAGTTTCTACAATAAATGTTGATGCCGTCGTTTTGAACCTCTTGGAAAACCTCACCACACAAATTATTAACATTCATCACACATAACTCAAAAGAGAAATGGTCTCATTAATATGTTATTTTATCATAAGAATTACAGTCAATTTGTAAACAAATAAATTTGACATGACAACAGCTGTCTTCAAATGTAGGTGCCGGCTAGATATCTAAATTGTACTTATAAAATAAAATATTGGAGAGGTTTTATATGTTTTATGTAAAACCACAAAAGAGTTTCTTCTTTTAAAATTAATTCATTGTACCTAACATGTTTTTTATCTAACTACAGGGATCGATTCGAGAAGCCTATTCCTCGAAATGGTTTTGAAATTTTCATACATTGTTAAAAATGGGTGTATCTCAATTCCGGCGGGTTTTTCAGAAACCATAAACAAATAAGTACAGCTAGCATCTATGTTTTCGAAGCTATTTAAGCATTATCCATATTAGGTACAAGACTAGATTGAGATTTGGTTAATTTGTGTGAGCCGAGGGTGCAAAGCGAGGATGCCGTTACATACTACATGTAACGTGTCTTCTCCTTCACAATAATAATCCATAGAATAAGTAGTGGCATAGAAACCTTTAGAAGACCTAAACCTTTTGCTATTTATATGGCATTCATAAGGAGTTAGAAAATTGTGTGCTTTTAGGTATTCTTTCGTTATCTTACATGTTGTCACAGGGTTTGAATTGGATCTGACAACGCCAGTGTTGTTGCTGAGACCCGAGGGGATATTGCCTAACGCACTCGCAATCGCAATCATTTTCAATTTAAAAATCGAAGGCTTGTCTGCAATTCTGCATACAAAATCTAAACAATTGTTCCGCTTTAAAGTCGATTGCGATTGCGAGTGCGTTAGGCAATTGGCCAGCAGATGTAATGATGGAGTCGAAAATTGGTAACAGGATCTGTTCGACCCACCGAACAGATCCTGTTACCAATTTTAAAATCGTTAGTTTGGCCCTGATAGGCAGATGATGACATTGCATAAACAAGTACTTAAAACTAAACGTAAAAAAATGAACTTTTTGTCATATGAAAGAAAAGGAGAGAGATAATTTAAGTAAATAATAATTTTCTATAATTTCAACAATGTTTTATTTGCAATTTTGGAGATAACAATCAATTGCAAATTATAAAGAGGTCATTAACCGTTTTGGTCAAAGTCAAGTTGAAGTTCTCTGGTCCAGAGGGGCTAGACAAGATGCATTACGCTAACCAGCGTTTCTATTCGTTTCGTTTGTAAACCAATCGCGTCACCGGTAGAACACGTGACTTTTCGTATCACGTCATCTACAAGTGACGCGATTGGTTTAAAAACGTAACGAATAGAAACGCTAGCTAGAGTAATGCGCCTTGTCTAGCCCCTCAGGGGCTCTACTTTGAAATCCGTATTTCGAACTTTGGATCGCCCCGTCACTTTCTTGCGAATTAGTTACGCGTCGAGAGCGAAAGGGATAGCAATAGACGAAGTTCGAATTACGGATTTCAAAGTAGAGCACAAGGGGCCTATCGGCGACACTGCTGTATTCAAAGTCCAAGAGAGGTCCATTGTCAGAGTCGACGTTGAATTTGACGTTGCGTCCGTGATATTTGAAGGAGAAAAAACAGCCTAGTTTTTGTTTCATTTCTTCTTAAGAAATACGTAATCTAAAACATAGAGAAGGATAGCTGGTGCAAAGTTCATCATATAGTCCAGATTCTGTACTAGTACTCTATGAGCTATACCATTTAAATCTATCAGGGATGCAGGTTTGGCAATAGGATTATTGATGCCATAAACACATAAAATTGGCAAATCTTGTAGGATTTTTTGTACTCTTATGGCCGAACCCTATATTCAAACCGCGGATAGATAGGCTTACTTCGGATTCAAATTTGACACATTTTGTATGGGCAAATGTCAAATTTTAACCCGAAGTAAGCCTTATCTGTCCGCGGTTTGAATATAGGGTTTGGCCGTTACACGGTTATTGCTATAACACGGCATTTTCTTGAAGCTTCCTATTGCGAAAACGAGTAAGATAATGACAGGTTAGCCTAATTGTGCAAAATATGCACAGTCTGTGAGCATTTAGAAGGTTCTTCGGGTTTAACTTTTCTCTCACTCGCTACCATACGCTCTTATTAAGAACGAGTGAGAGAGAAGTACAGACCCGAAGCACCTTCTAAGAGCTATCGCGCTGTACTACGTAAGATTGTCGATTCCATGGCCGGGAAAGGTTGGTATTGTTTTCTCTATGGTAAGTGTGTGACATCATAAATAATTATAATAAATTATGCGACGGCCTTTATATCCATCGACTAAATGTTTTGCATTACGGATCAATACGGAGAGCACTAATCAGAGGCCCTACTTTGAAAATCGAAGTTCGAAGTTACGTTCGCTCCATCCCTTTCTTTCGATTTAGTCACAAATGACGAGTGACAGGGATGGAGCTACCTTAACTTCGAACTTCGATTTTCAAAGTAGGGCCTCTGATCGTTCAATCCATGTTTATCCGAACTTTTAGATGTCTGTCTATGAATTTATGGCTGTCATTAGATGTCATTGTTAAATTATGTTATTTTCAGATATTTTAGTCGTAATTATTTTTGCTGTAAACCAGTTATATGGACCAGTTTAGAGCCGAAAACAATGGTAAATGGTTAGATTTCGACAGTAATATAAGACGGACGATATGATCAGTCTTGGCAAAGCATGAACAAGAGATCTAATGATTTCACATTTAATTTTAAAACCAGCTAGTGTTCAAATACAGTAAGTTGCACTAAAAGTTACCATTTTTTTTTAATGTTAACTTATTTTTGTTTACATGGAGCGAACTGTTTGTTTACATACCATGTAAACAACGTAGGTATGGTCATTGACCTTGAACTTGGAATTCTGACGTTAGTTACTACGAGCGTTTGGAGTAGTATAGTAATCAACGTCAAAATGTCAAGGTCAAGATATCGGCTGCGATACATCAAGTAACAAAATGAATATAATTAAACCTTCTTTTTTTTTTACTTTAACAGAAACAAAAATGAACCATACCCCCGTGATCAGACTCGTGCGAACTATTACCCCGCCAAATATGTTGAAAGGTTTTTAAGACACCCTGTATTAGAGAGAGATTATAGCCCCTAAAGTCCCATTACCGTCATCACTATATACATATAGTCTCTTTTTTCTTTAGTTCTGTCGTGTTTTCGCATTCTTCCTCATTCCAGAAATCAATTGGAAAGTGTCGACGGGGCTCCGCCGGGCAGAGCAGCTCCTTTTCTGGGTGGTCTTCGGGCCTGCTGCAAAACTAACATATCCTAAACCCACCTGGGACTTTTGAGACAAAAATATTAGTGCCACTTGTCCCATGGGGCTACTGGGACGAAATCGTCTCAGTTGTCCCATGATGGGACAACTCAATGAGACTAGTGGGATAGATGTGAAAGACTCCTTGGGTCATTTTCTTTTATTAATTTTTCTATTTCAATATTTTTCCTCAGAGAGTTGACAACGGTTGCATCGCCAGTCCGATGGCGTCTCTCGTCCCTTTCTCGCGCGGCGTCTCGCTCTTCGCGCGCTTCCACGTATGCGTGTGCACCGGAAAATTCTGCAACAGATCCTCGCGGCTCCACCACAGCGCGCTGTTGGCTCAGGCGTTGGTTTTTTTTAATCTCATGCGGTGACTATAGCTACCGATAATTGCCGATTTTCAGGGTTCAGTACAGTGTACTAACGGAGCCCTATTACTGCGGCTTCGCAGTCCGTCTTCTACAGGGCTGTAACTTTTGAACTGTAATTTTTGATATTATTTATTCCAAAACAATCAAGTTTCATTGTTAATGATTTAACAAAATTGATTAATGAATTATTCCTGACTGTACTATAGATAGAGATGGAACATCTTTTGCCAAAACTAATTCGAATTTTGAATGAGTAATATTATAAAGATTTGAATATGTTAAGAGTGTCTGAGCACATGGTCTCATTCGGGTCCTAAAGTAGGCTTTGGTTATATTATAACACTTTGCAATACGTAACACTTTGCATAAAGTTTCATACAACTATTGAGTAAGCTAAGTTGAACAAAAACTAAAATAGATCGAATGTTTTTTTTTCTTTACATTTGAGGAAAAAAAATCGATTGTGGGTGGATACCTAAGTACGATCATTTTGTACGGTAAAATACCCCAATAATATGCCGAAAAAGTGGTTTAATGTCCGTTTCGTTACCAAAATTCATAAAATTCCAAAATTCCGTACATTTTCTGGGGACAACTTTGGTTATAGTTAAAATGATAGTGTCTTAATCAAGCTAATTTTTTTTTAAACTTTGCGATGTAATGGAACTTATTTTTATGATTCCTAATATATAGGCAAACATGTGATGAGATCAAAGAAATTATGGTATGTACTACTTAACTAAGACGGTCTGACCGTCTAGAAATTATAAAACATTTTTTAGAGAAAAGGGGGAAAACAACATTTTTAAAAGTTTTTTGTTTTACGTTTAAAATTGTTGTTGTGAACATGTTATTGTTGTTGATTTTGTAATTTGTCCTGTTTAAGATTTAAATGTCAATAAACAAATTATTTTCTTTCGGCTGGTTTTCTTATTATTCACTTCGGTTTACCCTTCAACCACTGACGGTCATTTCATAATATGATTTACATGATCGAATATTAATTTCATCAACAGTCATTTACACGTGGAGGAATTCTAATTATTTGATATACTAGATAATTTTTTTCGCTGTGGAAATGCTATTCCCACCTCGGCCCGGGGAGCTTAAGATGTGGGACTCACCAACCAAGAGTGGTTAGAATCCCCTCCAAAATCCCAGCGATTCTCCCCCCACGCCGTTGTTGGCGAGGGCCGCAGAGGGCTTATTGTCTAACACTTGCAATCACGATCGTTTTCATTTTGAAAATTGAAGTCTTGTCTGCATACAAAATGAAAACAATTGCTCCAATTTAAAGCCGGTTGCGATTGCGAGTGCGTTAGACAACAAGCCCTTAGGTTCTGCTTGTGCATTCGAATTCGACCCTCACCGGCAGGCCCGCGTAGCGCGGGCTCCGACATGAAAGAGCGCCCCGGGAGAATTCAGGGCGCTCACAGTTCAATGGACGAAAGAAGGCGACAGACGCCCCGATCTATCACCCGCAGGTTCACACGTTTCGACTAGAGCTCTGAGGGGCTAGACAAGATGCATTACGCTAACCAGCGTTTCTATTCGTTTCGTTTGTAAACCAATCGCGTCACTGGTAGATGACGTGACTTTTCGTATCACATCATCTACAAGTGACGCGATTGGTTTAAAAACGTAACGAATAGAAACGCTCGCTAGCGTAATGCACATTGTCTAGCGCCTCTGGATATCCATCACGGTAGGGTTGCCACCCGTACTTTATTATAAAGTATTGTACTCTATTTTAGCTTCCTGTAGGTACGTTATATTTTACGCAACACATAAAGTACGTCAAAGTACTTTATTTATGACATTTATTTCTGAACGCAACTGGCATTTACAGAACGGTTCTTCTCTACATATAATGAAAGCCAAGTGGCACTTCATTAAAAATGAGCTAATGATATGCCTTAAAGCCAGTGTTTGCCATCTTTGAACGCGATTGATATTTTAAATGTGAAAAAAACACTGTTAGAAAAAGCAAGGTCTGATGATACCTAACAAAATATGCATTTAAAGATAATAAAAAAATACTTTACATTTATGCTGTGTACTTTATTTTTCTTCCTCTTCTGGTAAGTAATACTTTAGTCTGTTAAAAAAAAGGTGGCAACCCTATCCGTGATACACGCCGACCCGTAGTTAGGTAGGTACGTGTTCTTAACCCCGGCGGTACTAAGATCACGACCACGGCCGGGACGTGACACGTGACACGGCAAGATACGTAGCCCGCAGAAGACCAATGCACGAAGATGATGATTCGGAAGAGATATTGAATTTTGTTTAAAATATTTACGGGTTATCATTATACATATAACAAAAAAAAACGTTTAAGTTCACTTCATCCACATTCCCAAGACATTCCCATTTCGTTCACATTCCTACTTCGTCAGCAATCCCATTTCGTCCACAATTAATACCCAATTCGTCCACTTCCTACTTTGTCAACATTCCCATTTCATCCATATTCCCAACTCGTTCACATTCCCACTTCGTCCACTTCCTATTTTGTCAACATTCCCATTTCGTCCATATTGAAGCTATGAAAAAAGTCATATCCTAGAGAAAATTGTATTTGTATTATAAAGTAAATGTTTAAAAAACAAAAAACCGCCTACAAAAACGCGAAAAATAATCATTATTAAAATTTAAAATGATAGGTAATAAGGTAATAGGTTCAGTCCAACTGAAGGCGGCTTTTGGTTAAAAATATTGTAAGTCGCCGACTTCAGTTGACTGACCTACGGTTACCTATTTTAACTTTTAAGGGCTGATTTTTCAATGTTCAGATAATACTATCTGTCGGGCAAATTGTAGGTTTGTCCTTTTCTTTGTCATAAGAAAGATAAGGACAGAGCTACAATTTACCTGACAGCTCGTGTTATCTGGGGATTGAAAAATCAGCCCTAAAACAAGTTATTTTTTGTGTGGCTGTTTTTTTGTTTTTTAAAACATTTATTTTGACACATGTAATGTACAGTTTTATGTCTTTCTGTTTGTTATTTGTTTTTGCTTTTCATGTTTTTGTGTGTACCTTCTTTATGCTAAATTAATGTTCTTTCTTTCTTCCTTTCTCCCAATGGGGTATTCAGAGACTAAGGAACGCCAGTTGCCCCTGTCTAAATAGACAACTTTCGCTTCCTCTACCTACATCAACCTCCGCATCTATACATATATATAAAAGGCAAAACTGACTGACTGACATATCAACGCACAGCCCAAACTACTGTACCTAGAAACTTGAAATTTGGTACAGGTGTTCCTTTCATGATGTAAGTGAGTACTAAGAAAGGATTTTCCGAAAATCGACCCCCAACGGGAAGAAATGGGGGGAGTAGCGGGAAACTAAGTCTACGCGTACGAAGTCGCGGGCGTCCTCTAGTACGATTTACTGTCATTAGGTACAAATGGAAAATCGTCCACGTGAAATAACCATTCTGAAAATCGGTCAAAAGTAATAGTGTCCAAAGTGAATTTAGTCCAAATGTAATTGTGCTCAAAAGTATTTACAACCAAATTTATTTTCGTTGTAAATTAATTAAGTCCCAATGGAATTTTGTCCATTATAAATTATGACCAAAATGAAATACGCACAAGTGAATGTAGTGTAATATGAATCAAGACCATATAATATAATATAAATTGTACAAATTTCAGGTAGGACGTATTTACAATTGGTCATATTTCTGAGTGTACGTAAATACAAATAGACATAATTTTGTCGTCCAATGTCATATTGGACAATTTTACCATGGGACATGATTCCATTTTAGACGTTTTTCAAGATGGACAATTTTCCTTTTGGTTGTATTTCAAATGGTCATTTTTCTGAACTGACGTATAATTTCAAGTGGACGATTTTCCATTTGAACCTAATGACAGTAAATCTCTAGTACATGTATATAGAGTAATATATCCTTGGTTCATGGTTTCCTACAAAAACTCTGGCTGGCATAAATCATAAAGAAAAATCTTAATCTTGCAATCTTGTCAAAAAGTTTGAAAGATGTCAATTTGCTTTTAATAAAGCAGAATTCAGATAGGTATTTAAGTTTTATTATATATTTTGTATGTTATTTACAGTTTTTGTTAGTTGCCTTTTTAATCGAATCATGTGCTAACGTTGCTATTTAGTTCCAAGAATGAATATATTTGTGGTGGTACTTTTCTTCGCATTTTCCAGAGCAGAAGACGCTTTGTTGGAAGACTATTTAAACAGTGGTAAGTGAATTGCTTATTAATGTGGATAAAGTATTAAACATCTGTCCCTTACTGACCAGTATGTAAGTGCGAGCGTGACGAATGCTTAAGAGGCCACATGATAAAGTCGGTAGTGTTCCGCGATCTGGATCTCAATAACTATAACGTCTTTGTAACTGTTCTTTGGATATATTATACTTGGTCATATTTCTTTGCGACTGTTTAACGTGAAAACACTATTATAAAAAAACCCCGATAGTTTCATTTTTTAAACATGACACCTTTTTTGCTTGTTCTTGGTTGAATCTTCGAAACCCTACGAAGTTTAATGATGATTTTTGATTCAATACTTGAGTACTTATAAATTCTTAATCCTGGTAAACAATTTTTTTAACACATGTTGTAGTTTTAATGTAAAAGGCATTTTTTGAATTTAAAACTGCAATCAAGGCGCTCGCAAACTATTGCCATCTCATGTTCTTTGTCAGGAAGCACATGAAGCCATCCCTTTTGATTCTTGTGTGGGCGTGGCAGTATATGTGGTCTCAATTCATATCTATCTATCACGAAGGTGACCACAATATGAGAACAGAACTGTTATAGAATCTTTAGGTCCGCATCTCGGTAGGACTAGGTAGCAAATACGACCAGATCGCGTCGCGACTACATCTCGATCTGACTACATCGCTTTTTGCCTAGATCGCAATCCGACAAGATCGCTTGGTGACTACATCTCAAAAATTTCGAGTTGAAAAATGACCACTTTGTTTGCGTTACTAGGTAGCTTAGGTGATAGGTATCCTTAGGGATATTCTGTATTAACCTAATTTGATATTATACACATGTCAATTCATATTTTAGGTAACATTCGGAATCTACTCGCCAGCCATCCCATCCTGCCGGATTTCACCGGATCTCCTTATGGCGAAGAGTTAGAATTCACAAGTTTCCAGCACTTCGGCTCTCCCACCCTCGAACCAACGACCAAACGAATATAGAATGAAATTGTGCGGTTTAATAAACCAAATACAAATATAAAAAGTTATGCGTGATCATACATAAAAAAAAAAAATATATACGCGTCGACTTGAGAACCTCCTCCGTTTTTTTTCGTCGGTTAAAAAATACCCGAAAATGACGTACGTGCATGAAGAGGTAGAACGGAACACTTGTCTCTGCCTACCCCATTGGGAGACAGGGGTGAAGATATGTATGTATGTGTATGTAAATATAAAATAAACAGTCAAATTAAACACAAACTTCAAAACAGTCAAAATACGCCCCCATAATGTACCTGGCTCAAATGTCCCCATAATTCCAGCAGCACTAGCCCGCTGAATGGCAAATGCCACCTGCAGAACCAAATAAGGAAGATCTGGAACAAGGGTCGCAGCCCCTGTCTCTTAAGTAGCGAAACAACTCTTTCAAAAGCTCAAGAGGGTTTTGATTGTATATTGGGTTTGGAGTTCGTTGGCCGTTGGTTTGATGGTGGTATGGATGACTTCTTTTTGTTTTTTTGGGGCCATCTATGAGTTTTGATGGCTCCAGAAAACCAAAAAGGAGTCCAAACATTATACGTTTTTGGATCGTGCCGGTAGCATACATAAAAAGATCGATAAAAGCTCTAAAGATATGAAAGCGACGAGGAGTTCAAGCCAAAAGAATCCTACGAGAATTTCTCTCTTAATTTCTTCTAAGAGTTCAGGCAAAGTAATTTCGAAAAATACGAGACAGGATCTTTCGAGGACTCCGAGACGAGTTCTTCCGACGACTTCAAGACGGGATCTTCCAAGGACTTCAAGACGGGATCTTTCGAAGACTTCTCCACGGGTTGTATCGAAGAGTTCAAGACGGGATCTTTCGAGGACTTCAGGAGGGGATCTTTCGAGGACTTCCGGACGAAATGTATCTTGGACTCCAGGGCGGGATCTTCCAAGGACTCCATGGCGGGATCTTTCGAGAAATTTAGGAGGGCATCTTTCGTGGACTCCAAAACAGGATCTTTTGAGGACTCTAGGACTTATTGTATCGAGGATTCCAGGATGGAATCTTTCGAAGACTTCAAGACGGGATCTTTCGAGAACTTCAAGACGGGATCTTTCGAGAACTTCAAGACGGGATCTTTCGAAGACTTCAACACGGGTTGTATCGAGAACTTCAAGACGGGATCTTTCGAAGACTTCAACACGGGTTGTATCGAGGAGTTCAAGACGAGATCTTTCGAGAACTTCAAGACGGGATATTTCGAGAACTTCAAGACGGGATCTTTCGAAGACTTCAAGACAGGTTGTATCGAGGAGTTCAAGACGAGATCTTTCGAGAACTTCAAGACGGGGTCTTTCGAGGACTTCAGGGCGAAATGTATCTTGGACTCCAGGGCGGGATCTTTCAAGAACTCCATGGCGGGATCTTTCGAGAACTTTAGGAGGGCATCTTTCGTGGACTCCAAAACAGGATCTTTTGACGACTCTAGGACTTATTGTATCGAGGACTCCAGGACGGAATCTTTCGAAGACTTCAAGACGGGATCTTTCGAGAACTTCAAGACAGGATCTTTCGAAAACTTCAACACGGGTTGTATCGAGGAGTTCAAGACGAGATCTTTCGACGACATCAGGACGGGATCTTTCGAGGACTTCAGGACGAAATGTATCTTGGACTCCAGGGCGGGATCTTCCAAGGACTCCATGGCGGGATCTTTCGAGAACTTTAGGAGGGCATTTTTCGTGGACTCCAAAACAGGATCTTTTGAGGACTCTAGGAATTAATGTATCGAGGACTCCAGGACGGGATCTATTGAGGACTACAGGACGGGACATTTCGAGCTCGCCATCACCTGCCAGAACAAAGGCCAGCTATAGACCAACAGCTAGTTTCATTCATGCTGGCACAAAAAAAACGCCAAGTGGTATTGGTATGTCAAAGTCAAAAGATATAACAACGAAACAAGTGATAAGTGGTGTCGTTACGTCTCAAACAAAAGGTTTGATTAAAGCTACGTCGAAATCAAAAGATGTAAAAACACAATTGATAAGTATAGTAATATCAGAAAAAAACGATTTAAGTGGTGGCAATATGTCTAAAACAAAATATTTGCTTAAGGCTGATGTGTCGGAGTCAAGTCCTATTAGTATTGCGGCGACACACTTTACTAATACTGACACCAATCAAGATTTTCCACCAGAGACACCTGTGCCCATCAATGTCTTGCGGCAGAATCCGCCGTCGCCGCCGACCTGGACCTGGTATTGGAAATATACCAGCTCCACGACACCCACAACATGTCGGGACAACATGGGCTACAGGTAAACTTTTTGTTTTAATTATACTATACTCCATTTGCTTTAACCTTTTGACCGTCACCGTACGAATAAAGTGTCGTGCTCTGTACGCCACGGAACAACCCGTCTACTAGATAAAAAGGAACATTAAATTCCATCGTTTTATTTCGAGTTGAATGTTGGTCATGTACAGGTGACTATGGCGTGTGAGCCTTGTCATTGGCTGCCACGACTAGATGACTGTGGCGGTCAAGAGGTTAACGACCTAGTATAGGATTCTCTCACTCGCACAGTGTCATACAAATGACAAAGACAAAGGATAGAGGCAGGTAGCCACGTGAGCGGCAACAAATGATAATCTTCTTGGGACTCGTTCACAAGGTATTTGAAAATAAAAGATTAGGAGACATCGGTCCGTTTCACTAGTCAAGTCGCATGTAAACGATAAACAATAAGTCGCAAGAAGGGAAACAAACGCGCCCCGCGCCGTACAGATGTAAGAGCCGACTGATTACCTGCTCCACTGTGAGTGCTTTAGAGAATTCTCAGTAGCCAATTACGTGCAACTGCACTTTTCCAGTACGAGGTCGTTAAAGTAAATAGAATGTAGAAATAGGAATAAGTATATTTTTAATTTTGCGTATGAATGCCCACAGTTCCAACCACATTGCAGAAGTAAGGTATGATCTCACCACAATTTGGCAAATTCTGGAAGCACACAAATAAAATGAACCATAGGGTTATGACTCTGCCTGCAAATATCGATGGGTTGTGCGAGCCCGTACAGGTGACCAATATGTTCAAAGAACATTTTAAAGTTGTGAGCTCACTTAAGGGAGTGCCGCCGGTGCTCTGTGCTGATGACTCTGGGGATGAGCGGCCGGTGCAGTTTTCGTTAAACGAGGTCAATGACATTGTTAAGTCACTAACGAAGGGAAAGTCGCCGGGTCATGACGGTCGCAGCATAGAGCACCTGCGGCACGCGAGGTTCACCTATCTCGGGTGCTGAAAATGTTCCTCAATCTCTGCATGAGCCATTGCTATGTACAAAGCGATCTCATGAGGACGATTGTTGTGCCCATTGTAAAAAATAGAACGGGGGATGCCTTCGATAGGTCCAACTATAGGCCAATCTTATTGGCAACTGTAACAGCCAAAATACTGGATGGTTTGCAGGACGGTTTGCTTTCGACGCATGTCCAGTCGCAGGATGCTCAGTTTGGCTTTAAAATTAAGCCTGGATTATCGACGGAAACTGCAATTCTCTGCCTTAAGCATACCATCCAGTAGTATTACACGATTGATGGGACACCTGTTTATGCCTGTTTCCTTGGTCTGAGGGAATAGAGGCATTCCGTCTTTGGTTGGCAACGCATTCGCAGTCTTAGGATAGCAGTCTTGGGATTGCAGTCTTGACGCATAACCATCAGTTGACCTATGCGATCATATTTGCCTTTTGCCATACAATACAAAAGATCAATTGATTGTATGTATGTATGTTAACACTTTATTGTACAAAAGAAAAAGGAAAACAGTAAAATGAAGATAATAAAAGTATTACACAGGTAAAGTTTTCCATTTAAGAGATCTTGTTCAGCTTAAGCTGCACGTCCACTGGGATGGAATCGGAGCGTATGGAGCGGAAGCATTTGTTGCTTTGTATTGATTTCTATTTGAACAGATATCCCGCTCCAGCGCACGCGGCTCCATACAAATCAATACAAAGGAACAGATCCATCCGCTCCGGACGTTCCCGATTCCGATTCCGACCCAGCGCACGCGCAGCTTAACCCTAGTGTTATGGCAGGATCCGCTGCTCCAATGGGACGACGACGACCAAAAAGTATCGGCCCAAGAGCAAGACTACGACCCCAACAACAGGGCCACCCACGATTACTAAATGGCTGAGGGACACCGAGGGTCCCTCGACTACCTACTATGACGACTCGACGACGACGGTGACGACGATTGCGACGACGACACTGAGCGAAATTGGAAAGGTACGAGAAGGCCTGGCAATGGAAGCTTGGTTTTTTTAACCAGCTCATCAGGAACGCCGTACATTACAAATAGAGCATTTTCGTTTCGATTCCGCTCGAACAGAATCGATATTAAGTATTTAAACTGTCCCTGCGGGCTTAGTATGTGGATAAAGCATCCGTCTCTCTCGTACTTATATGATGTGTCAGAAAGTGACGGATGTTTTATCCACATTTGGTCACGCGATAAACGCAGCCATATTAGGCACCCTGCTCGAAATAACGGTAACGTATTATCTCGTCTCATTCGATTTTTAGGGTTCCGTACCCAATGGGTAAAAATGGGACCCTATCTAAGACTCCGCTGTCGTCCGTCCGTCTGTGTCTATCCGTCTGTCTGTCACCAGGCTATATCTCATGAATCGTGATAGCTAAACGGTTGAAAATAACTTGAAATGTATTAAAATGTATTTCTTATGACTTAAAATGTAATTCTGTTGCCGCTATAACAACAGATACTAAAAATAGAATAAAAATAATACTTAAGGGGGGGCTCCCTTACAACAAAAGTGATTTTTTTGCCGTTTTTTGCTCGATATTAATTAAATAAATTTTTGCTCGGCAACAGGTAGACGCTTGAAATATTCACAGAATATTTAGTTGTATGTTCGGTTAGGGCGCATAACGTCCCACTCGCAAAACGTCCCTCCAGCAAAATTACGTCCCATTCGCAAAACGTCTTCTCTGCAAATGGTCCCTTATGTAAAATACCCCATTCGCAAAACGTCCCTTTCTTAAAAGGTCCCACCCCTTTCGCAAAACGTCCCTATTGCATAACGCCCCTATCGCAAAACGTCCCGTCTGCGAAATGACCCATTCGCAAAATGTCCCGTCTGGAAAAAGCTTGTTTAAGTAGAGTCTTCTCATGGAAAGGAACGTTTTGCGAACGAGTCATTTTGCGAAAGGGACGTTTTGCGAACGGGTCATTTTGCGAAAGGGACGTTTTGCGAACGGGACTTTATTTATGTGAAGGGACGTTTTGCGAACGGGACCTTTTGCATAAGGGTCATTTTGCGTAAGGGACATTTAGGAAAGGGACATTTCGCGAAAGGGACGAAGGGACATTCTGCGAGTGGGACGTTATGCGCCCTAACCGTATGTTCACTTTAAAAATAAATAATTAAATTAAAATAAAATAAATATTTAGGCTAAAAGAAATTGCACATAAAATTAAACTGCCGCACTCAGAGACGTCAATTAAATTTAATGCTCGTTTAGTGACATGTTGTCTTATTCTATGGCAGCAGCTACTTTAATCAAGCATTACATTTAATTGATATCTGAGTGCGGCAGTTAGGGCTGCCACAGACGATCAGTCGGACTGACAGGCCGAGAGGGACACAGTTATTTGTTAGAATGAGAGACGTATATAACTTTCTGATTCTACCAAATAGCCGCGTCCCTCTTGGCCTGTCAGTTCGACTGATCGTCTTAGACCATGCAAAGGGCCGCTCAGGCTCACTTTGTCCATATTCCCATGTCATAAACATTCTCATCTTGGCCACATTCCCAACTCGTCTACATTATACCAATCCCAAATTGTCCACTTCCTATCTCGTCCATATCCCAACTCTTCCTCATACCCAACTCGTCCTCATTTCCAACTCATCCTCATTCCCAACTCGTCCACATTCCTAACTAGTCTGCAACCTAACGTAGGACTGTAGGGCTGTTTGATATAAATTCGATCACTCGGTTGTTCACTAGTTATTGGGAATGTGAACGAAATGGGAATGTGGACGAGATAAGAATGTGGATGAGATGGGAATGTGGACGAGATGGTAATGTGGACGAGATGGGAATGTGAACGCAATGGGAAGGAGAGCGAAATGGAAATGTAGACGAGATGGGAATGTGGACGAGATGGGAAAATGGACAAAGTGAACCTGGGCGCGAAGGGCGCCCCATTGAACCGTATGGCTAGGGAGCCTACGAGAACAAGCCCACCACTAGTGCAAAATAATATTTACTTTAGATAATTAACTAAGGTTTAAACTGATGTACACTGAACTGCTGTTAAAAATGGACCTTACATTTTATAAGGATTTAAAAACTTAGTGCTGACGCGTCCATACAAAGTTTTACAACTTTGTATGAACGCCAAATTTTTTTTTTTTCAAATCCTTATAAAATGAAAGATTCGTTTCCAACAGAGATAAATTGTACATACATTTAAACTTTAGTTTATTAGTAAACAATAAGTGTAACTAAAGATAAAATTTATTAAGAACTTTTTGGCTGGTTGTCAAAATTGAAAAGTAATATTTGTAGGCAATTGTATGGGAAAAAAACAAGTGTATCTAATTATGTGACCACCACTGTATATAAATGCACAGCCGAAACTACTGAGGCGCTAGACAAGATGCATACGCTAACCAGCGTGACTTTTCGTATCACGTCATCTACCAGTGACGCGATTGGTTAAAAAACGAAACGAATAGAAACGCTAGTAAGCGTAATGCATCTTGGCAAGAACCTAGAAACTTGAAATTTGGTACAGGGGTTCCTTTCATGGTGTAAGTGAGCACTAAGAAAGGATTTTCCGAAAATCGACCCCCAACAACGGGAAGAAATGGGGGGAGTAGCGGGAGACTAATTCTACGCGTACGAAGTCGCGGGCGTCCTCTAGTTTGGAAAATAGATAGCTTTATACCCCCTTTTTATACCCTGAATTAACTCGTAGACTACATTTCATCCCGATCTATTTTGTCCCCCAGCTGGTGTACATCCTGGATAACCTGACGTACATCTACGACACCGACCTGGTGAAGAAGTTCAACGCGTCCCTGCTTAAGGAGGGGTACCCGCACTGCCCCATCACTACCAAGTCGCGTGTAACCGTCCCCCCCCCACCCCCCACCACCACCACCACCCCCACACTCCCCACCGTCCCCGCTGGTACCGGCGAAACTATGATTAGTGTAACTTTACCATTTGAAATCTATACTTATAATCAGAGGCCGGAATTTTTGCGGCAAAACAAGACTGTCGCAGCGCAATCTAGCTAGTGTTAGAAATATATATTTTTATCGATATATTGATAGTTGTGTAATAGAAAAAAAAAACATTTTACGTGACGTTTGTATAAAATTAAGTAAAATTTCTTCTTCGAAATCCACGTCAATACCTACTTTTATTTGGTGTGTGATAGTGATAGGAGTAGATAATCATTAATTCCTCAACATTCTCTGGGAGTAGACAGTTTCTGAAATGTCTATTATTTTCTACTAGCGTAGCGACCCGACCTCGCGCGAAGCCGAACCGAAGCGAACGGTTTATGTAAGTTTTATGTGACACCCGTACATAATCTAGAATGTATCATATATTGTTTATGTACCAAACCCTTTCTCTTTCCCCCTTTCTCTGAAATCTCTATCTATTGATGAAAACCGCATTAAAATCGGTTGCGTACTCGTAGTTTGAACGATCTAAGTGAACAGACAGCGGGGGCGACCTTGTTTTATACTATGTAAAGATGAGGTCACTTCATTCAAAGTTTTACCTCTTAGTTACGCGACGGGTATATTTTATAACTTGATATGATAAAGTAGGAGTTAAGATTTAGATGGAATAACACATTCAAAACAACTGTCGCGAATGATAATAAAATAATGTAAATATGTCGGCATGTTTTTCTAAATATATAATAATACTCGAAGAGTTTACTTACTTACTATATCGACAAAAACGTGTTTCTAACACTGGCTAGATTGCGACAGTCTTTTGTTTTGCCGCGAAAATTCCGAGTTCTGTAAATTATGAACGCCCTCCTCTGCCCAGTGCTTCGTCTGCGGGATGTCGGTCCCGGGGATCCCGGAGCAGGCGCACTGCGCAGACGCATTCGCCGGCGACTTCTTCCCGACGGCCAGTGTGGACTTGACTGCGCGGGGGCACATCGATCGCTTCAAGAAGCGCTGTAGATACCTAGAAATGTGAGCTGGAACACGAATAGCACGATATACACTCTAGTTTAAGCCTGCCAGTCGGTAATCACTAGGGTTATCTTAGAACTTTTGGTGGCAAACCTGGGTTTTAGGATCCATGGAGTCGCTGTTTCCTGATTATTATGTACATACCACCTTGATTTTGACCTTTCAGTATTGTCATATCTTTCATTAAATCGTTAAACGAGTTTAAATTAATTTTGGTACGGACACAGAATAAGTAATAGTACAAGTACAGAAGCGACTCTCTGTAAGAGCAAACATGCGAATTTAAACCTACTCAGAACGCGTCAATGATAATAATATAAGTGCACGGCATGAAGTGACCTCGGTTACATTTCTGCGATCGATAGTGGGGGCGCTCCTAACGAGGCAAAATGCACCTTAAATCCGGGCCGCGAGAGTCTGTATTATTTCGCCCGTCATGAGCTTTACTGACTCCGCCCGCTTCGCAGGGCCGGCAGTTACTTGTATTATTACTTATTCTGTGGCAGTTTTAAGAACAAAAATGGAATTTATTATTAATCGTAGTTTTCTTATGTAGTTCGCTTAAGTTAAATTACAAGAAAAAATAGTAAGTACATGCCAAATGTTGTCCGCGACTTGTTTGTTTTTTGCTCGGATCTCCCTTTCTATCTACGTAATAAGACGTAGACTAGTTCTATCTTAGTATTGTGCTGTTTTAAACTTCAAAACAAACGTGCGACACGCGACGACATTAATACCTAATAAACGAGACGCAAAGAGAAATGCTGCCGTTTTGGATATTTTTCTTTTATTGGGTCATAATAAGTGTTTGACTAATAACAAGTATATGCTGACCTTGCTTTAGTAGGCAGTCACTATTACTGGGCGATCTACTTAAGTTAGGTAAGTCGAAAGCTGCGAAACTACGGACACGGGTCGTTAATAAAATAAAGAATAATTATACCTCTCTTTTTGCTTCGAGGATTCAAAACTGTAATGATTGGGTCAGTAATTAAGTACAGCTACCGTAAATACCTACCTGGATCGAAGTTATAAATAATATTATTATATTAATAATAATCTTACCTTTCGATATCCTTAGGCAGTTTAAATAATGCCAGGTCGACGTTCCTGAAATTATTTAAGCACCCGTATGCCATGCAGTATCTTTTGGCTTTTCGAGTAGCCATATCAAACAAAAACCGGAATTAGGACTTTGGCACCGTAGGGCGGCGCGCGTCAAGACGAGCGCGCGCATGACACTCAACTGATTAGCATCCCGGGGAGGCCGAAAATTTTGTAGGCAATAAGCGCGGAGTGTCACCGGCCTGGTACGGAGGATAACTCCGCTATGAAAGCGTAACAAACAAACAAATATTAGTAGGTGCGGATAAAATGAACTAAAAATGTATTTAGGTTATTTAGAAATATGACAAAATGAAAGGCCAATGTCAAAGTGATGTGTAATAATAATTAGGAAATAGCGACTCCATGGACGGACGATGGATGCAATATGGTGATGAAAGCATAAGATGGATAAGACTTTAATTAAATGGATGCAATATGGTGATGAAAGCATAAGATGGATAAGACTTTAATTAAATTTCGAGTAATATTTATGCTTAAAAATATTTGCAGTTTCTAAATTTCAAACTTAAAAGCACACATAATTCTTCCAATAAAATAAATATTTGTAAAAAACACCATCTCATAAATTAGATAAGCGACGTGAAATAGCTGATATTATTTATTTTATAAAATTCATTAACGGAAATGTGGAGTGTTTAGCGAGTGCACACGTAAAGTTCTGACCGCGGGAAGCGCCACGCGCCATTCCAATCTTACCTTACATTAGCAATGTTTTTATTGGTGCTAGTTCTAATAATTAAGTTTTGTTACTTTATTACCTTGTAATGTAACTTACTTACTTTTAAATGTTATTGCACTCTATGTTTGAAAAAATGTCCTGCTGGACCTTCTTGCGGCACTTCTCCGCAATGATGGTCTTGTCCGAAGCGCTAGTAGATTCACTCTATTTTACCGACGTGTAAAAGAGCCCGTATGTGGTCGATTCGATGAATAAATATTTTGATGCTGTTTAACCACTACAACGCGATCTGTTGGCAGCCGCAACTGGTACATCAACGGAACCCTAGGAAAGTTCATGTGGGGACGATGGACCGGGGGCTGCGCCGTCCGCTGGATCGACCTCAGTGGCGTCTACACGCAGAGAACCTGCCGGAATAAAAACCGGCCGTCATTGGGCAAGCACTTCGCGAGCAAGCGGATGGCTTTGCTGGAAAGAGCGCTCGCAGTAAGTTTGTCATTACCAGAGCTCGGAAAGGGTGAGCTATCCTTATGTCAGTAATGTCATGAGTAGATATTAACATTGATACGCCCGGATAATAAATATACAGACGATTAGAGTGTTAACAGCCGGCCTGTCAGGCTGTTTGAGCTACGTCAGCAAGCGGGCATTACATTACAAAAATTGTAGAGCGCTAATTAAAGTGCGCTAGATAGTGCTAGCGCGGCAGAGCACATGCGATCGCACTAGATTGGATCAGTAACTGGCGAGCTGTCTTTACACTGTACAAAATTAGTGCGGTAACTCACCTAGTGCTTTGCAATTTGGATAACGTAATGTCCGCTCAGGCTACGCTAAGCTGAAATGCTATACTATGTACCAATTTTACCAGACTATGTTAAATAGTTATGGATTTCGTACATTTTGACAGCTGTTAACACTCTAATCGTCTGTTAAGATGTTGGTGAAAATCGACGTCAGGCTTTTAATTATTTACAAACTATTTCGAGGTGTCCGAAAAGTTTGTGTAACGTGTATTTTTAAGGTAAGTAAGTAAATCGGTTTATTTATCCACAGAAAGAAACGGACGCTTGCATCATCAGTCCACAAGCATCTCTCGTTCCTTTCTCGCGTGGCGTCTCGCTCTACGCGCGTTTTCACGCATGCGTGTGTTCCACCAACTACTGCAACCAGGCCGAGCGACTTACTCCCTTAAGTGTTCTGCAGATGGTCCTGTTTACGATAGCAGACTCGATTGTGAAATGTTTTATATGGCGGTAGAAAAAAAAGATATCATTCCATTAACAATAAATGAAAGGATAGACTAAAGGCTAAAATGTTGGCTTTATCCCATTTGATTAACTACGATTGTATTAGATATATCGTCATTACTTTGAAAACTCGTATGTCACATATCGTGATGTACGATTTTAAACATAAACGTGAAAAGAATTAAGTTCAAACTCATACATCTCGAAATATCAGATACGAGTTTTTTCCAAAGTAGTAACTATATTTGTCATCAAATTCCCTGATCCAGATCTATTGAAAACCTTATTGCGATCATTTATTTCTACTAGCGACGAGCCCTCGCTTCGCTCCGGTTTATGTATAATCCAGGATTTATTATATATAAAAAACTTCCTCTTGAATCATTTTATTGATAAAAACTCTACTCTAAAAACTTGTTGATATTTCTGTAACCACATTTTGCACATTAGGCTAAGATGTTTACCAGCGTATTAGTGACAGGTTGCAAGCGCATCGCCTAACAGTAATACAAGCCTTTATTCCCTTATGGCCGAACCCTATATTCAAACCGCGGATAGATAGGCTTACTTCTGGTTAAAATTTGACACATTTTGTATGGGCAAATGTCAAATTTTAACCCGAGGTAAGCCTTATCTATCCGCGGATTGAATATAGGGTTTGGCCGTTAGTCGCCTCTTACGACATTCACGGGAGGGCATGGATAGATAGAATGCAGCCAAAGATCGAAAACGGTGGGCTAAGATGGTTTGGTCATTTAGAAAGGATGGATGAAAGAAGAGTTACGAAAGAGGTATGGCGAGTGAGAGTGGAGATGTCGGTAGGGGACGCGCTGACGCACATACAGTGGTCTGGTCACGATGAACTGGTTAAGGGCCAAATCAAAAGCACCCGGAACCGACGTACAGTCAACCAATTTGATTCCTAGGCCACTATGGACTTCGTCGACGTGAAGTTGTAAACCAAACCATAGGAAGTCTCTTACGTTTTGGTTGTCAACGTCACTTTAACATAGTCCATAGTGGCCTAGAAATCAAATTGGTTGACTATACGTGGATGAAGGGGTTGATGAATGGAGATTGGAGAGGAAGCGAAAGTTGTATGTTCCATAGTCTCTGCCTACCCCATTGGGAGACAGGCGTGAAGGTATGGATGTAATGAAGCCAACATTTTAGCCCACTCACGTCGTTAGTCGTCAAACTTGTTATTTATCATTAATGGAATGAATTCTATAAATATTTACAAGAATTTTGTAGATTTTGTTATATTTTGTACATATTTAGTTTGATATGTTTACTTATTTTTATTTTAAATGATGGAAATATATTTATCCGTTTGTATCTTTGTTGTTTTCCTTCATTAACGCAAACATAAGTTGTGTAAAGCTCAAGTTGGAAAGCCCTACTGGGAACAGAAGCCAACCGCGAAAGCACGAAGGGTTTTATAGGTACCCGAGCTATTCTGGAAAACGCTACGCGGAAATCTGACACCACGCAAACCCCTCGGTCACAGGACCCCGGCAGGATCCCACGCCGAAACAACCCCCCAAACATCTCCCAACCTTCCCCAAAAACCCTCGTACTCGTACCCCCCCTTCCCAACCGCCACCCCCTCACCTATCCTGTTCCCCCAACCCAAACTTTCTTCTCCCACATAACTCCGCATCTCCCAAATCCAAATGCCATACTAAAACAAAGTTTTCCAAAAAAAAAAACTCATTTTGACGGCCATTTGGAACCGTCGGAAAAGTATAGCATGGTGATTTTCGTGAATGGCTACTCGACGATGGTCAGCTGCGCAAAAATTAGCCTGGTACAAATGGTTGAATTGTTATTTTTTTTAATTAATGTGTTTTCTTCGGTATGGCGGGCTGTAGGTAAGCCACACCGGCTAAGCTACCGCCTACTTCTTTTTTTTCCACGCCGCACTCGTGGACCCACTACTCCTTGACCCACTGCTATTCGACAGAGGCCTGCCTCGCGGCAGGGCTCCTATTTCTGTGGGCGATTTGGCCTTCGGCCATCTAAAAATACCTAACAAACCTAACCTACCTACTTTTGCGGAATAAAATGATTTCTGACCAATTTCTGACGGAAGCGAGCTATAGTGCCCGGCCGTTAGGAAGTCAATCCTGACAGCTGTCATCGCGGTACAATTTATAACCTATTCTTGGGTTTGAGGTTATAAATTGTACTGCGATGACAGCTGTCAGGATTGACTTCCTAGCGGCCGGGCACTATAGTAGTGGGACAAAAGTAGTGGGTCGGCGAGTCAGTCGCTCTTTTTTCATCGACTATCGTAAAATACAAGAATGTTTGTGTTACAAGTTACAAATCGTTCGACTTTCGTAATTTATCCGACACGTTCGATTAACGCCCACGCGATTCGGCCGCCGGTACCAGCGCTATGATCATCATTTTCCTTTTCGTCATTACTTAATACGAGTTAGACCCCTGAATGTCGCCATACTTGGTACAAATGACCGGAAATTTTGTGTCAGGATCTTCCGGTCTTATCATGTTCTCACTGCTAACGTAAAGAGTAGACCAATTTTATTTGCATCTCGTGTCTTTAAATCTCTCGCTGCGCTCAGGTTTCTAACCTAGAATCCTTTTGTCACACGGGATCCAAAATGAACACTCGCAGCTAAAACCAACTTTGTTGCCCGAATAACTACTGTCATTCAACGAGGGCATAGTTGTGAACAAAGGATTGTAATCGAACCGTGATAAAGATGGATAAATGTCTTGTCAGGTTGGACAGAGATAATGAGGTTGTTGTGGCAACTGTCTGTCGCGAAAAGGCAAAAAGGAGCGTAGGATAGAGCCGAAGATTAAGTATTCAGTTTCATGTGTAGTGTACATTACGATATAATACAAATCATTTATTCAAGAACTAACGCATTGATACGTATTCACACGTAAGTACCTAAGTATGAGTACGTATTGATTTAAAAAATAAAATATGGTATGATCCCTTAATTATTTCTTTATGGCTTTGCTCTTGACTATCTCTTGCCTATTGAGGATGAAGATTTTGTCGGCAATGAAGCGTACTAGACTCTAACAAAAATTTGCACTTTAATGCTTAATATTTCACAAACGGATCTTTTAATCGAAAGACCTATCCAATCCAACTACACCCCACACCGTGGACTAGGCGAGAAAAAAAACATCCCCACATTACGTGTAGGGAAAGTACTTACCCGTTTTTTCCTCTTTGTCAGCGTGACTATTATGTATATTCATACCAAAGAACAGCTTTCTAGAACTTTACTTAATAGCTTTCACTCCTGTTAAGGTGTATTTCGCCAGTGTCAAGTTATTTATAGACACTCCCATGGACTTATTAGAGAAATAAGTCCCCAACTGATAAATACCCACGAGACCCCAATTGATAAATAGCACGTACAGCCCGCTTCTGTAGTACAAAGATGATTTGGATGTCAGCCGCTTTTCCCCGGAGCAAAATTCCGTAGCTCATAACACAATGGACATAACTAAAGTGCACAAGTCTCGCCGTCTCGACGTCAGTAAGTTGTCGAATCCGCTTTACCGCATAACCCGCCGAACTTAGTTTACCTGCAAGTGTGGATTTATGCGCTTTCCATTGCAGTTTCGAGTCCAGAGTGACACCTAAAACTACTGTTCTATCTTCGAATTCTAGTGTCTCATCCTTCAGTCTTATTCTATCCGCATTCATACTTTTCACGTTGGACAGAGAAAATTTAATGCACTTGGTTTTCTTGGCATTTAAAGTAAGTTTCTGGCTGTAAACCAGTCAACAATTTTGTAGACAACGCGACATTGATGTCATAAAAATTATTCTGTTTCCTATCAGCTTTGAATATAAGTGAGGTATCGTCAGCAAACAAGACTATTTCATGTTTATCGAGCACTACATACGGGACTCGGGAGATCGTTAATATAGATTAAAAATAAGAACGGGCCTAGAATAGAGCCTTGAGGCACTCCCATAGCAACAGATAACCCAGAGGATTGTGTTTTATTAATGTCTACCCGCCGAGTTCTGTGAGCAAGGTAAGATGTAATAAGATCAAATGCACCGTTTTTGATGCCGTAGTAGCTTAACTTTCGCACTAACGTAACATATTATGATGGAGAACCGGCATCGGTAGTAGATGGTCCCTTGATAAATCCGAATTGACTGCTATGAAGTAGCCTATGTTGATTAAAGTGCGAGGTTATTTGATTAAGAATTAATTTCTCATAAACTTTACAAAGGCTGGTAGTATCCAAATCGGTCTGAAATTTGTGGGGTCTGATTTTGCCCCTGACTTAAACAAGGGTATGATCTTACTATGTTTCATCAGATCAGGAAATACTATAATATCGACACATTTGTTAAACGTAGTAGCTAGGTAAGGTTGTCTCTAAAATGGAATTAAGTACTGTAACAGAGAGGCCCCCAAGATCTTCAGTCTATATATTTGATATTAAGAGACGTAAACGTTTTGATTACAACTTTAGAGGTGACATGATAAAATTTAAACACATTCGTGCATTCCTTAACATTATATCTGAATAATATTTTAGCCTTATCAGGAGATGATAGTAAAGATTTAGTGGTCTCCAAAGGTATGTTCATAAAAAACCGCTCGAATTCTTTTGCTACATCAAGGTCCGAGTTTACTAGAGAATCTTCAACTTGCAGGCTGTATTTAGTGCGGGTCTCTAATTCTAGTTCTACCAGTTTCAGTGTTAATTACATTCCAGACGGTTTTAATCTTGTTGTCAGATTTACAAATTTTATTCGAATAATACTCGGACTTCGCGGCAGCCCAAATCGGCTTGAATTCCGAATATTTTTTGACGTAATCTTAAACGGCCTGAGTTGATCGGCAGCTCTTATAGCATACAACTCATACAATTTGTACCTCTTTTTATGAATCTCCGGTGTAGCCCAATCACTAAACTTTTCGTACCTTGCTTGGCTTTTATCTTTTTCAGAGTAAAGCAGGCATCAAATTCCTTAATAATACAATTAAATAAAGAAGTACATTAACTATCCGGATCTTCCCCAGTACACGTAATATTATAACTCAGTTGGTTAGTGACCTTATTATTAAATAATTCTAATCGATTTTCAGTAATTTGTCTAAGTATATATCTTGAGGCGCATTATCAGGATTGAATGAGTTATCAGCGGACCTATTTACGGTCGTGTTAATCGACGTGGATAACCCTTTCTGGTCCCGTTGGGTCCCCTTCGGAGACGGAAGCACGGAATGTTTGCTTAAGGGCTGATTTTTCAATCCCCAGATAAACCTATCCGTCAGTTAAATGTATGACTATCCTTTTCTGAAGTCATATGAAAGAAAAGGACAGAGCTAAAATTTACCTTCCGGATAGCTTTATCTGGGGATTGAAAAATCAGCCCTTAAATGAAGGAAAACAACAAAGACAAAAACGGATAAATATATTTCCATCATTTAAACTAAAAATAAGTAAACATATCAAACTAAATTATGTACAAAATATAACAAAATCTACAAAATTCTTGTAAATATTTATAGAATTCATTCCATTAATGATAAATAACAGGTTTGACGGCTAAAGACGTGAGTGGGCTAAAATGTTGGCTTCATTACATACATACCTTCACGCCTGTATCCCAATGGGGTAGGCAGAGACTGGAACATACAACTTTCGCTTCCTCTACATTCATCAACCCCTTCATGCAAAACAGTCAACCAAAGTAGGGAATGAGGATGAGATAGGAAGTAGACGAGTTGGGAATGTGGACGAGATAGAAAGTGGACAATTTGGGATTGGTATGTGGACGAGTTGGTAATGTGGCCGAGATGAGAATGATTACAAAATGGGAATATGAACAAGGTGAACCTGAGCGAATTTGATTCCTAGGCCACTATGGACTATGTTAAACTGACTTTGACAACCAAAACGTAAGAGACTTCCTATGGTTTGGTTTAAAACGTCACGTCGACAAAGTCCATAGTGGCCTAGGAATGAAATTGGTTGACTGTACGTCGGTTCCGGGTGCTTTTGATTTGGCCCTTAACCAGTACATCGTGACCAGACCACTGTATGTGCGTCAGCGCGTCCCCTACCGACATCTCCACTCTCACTCGCCATACCTCTTTCGTAACTCTTCTTTCATCCATCCTTTCTAAATGACCAAACCATCTTAGCCCACCCTTTTCGATCTTTGGCTGCATTCTATGTGATTCCCCGTTTGGTTTCCAGGTTAGAATAGTGCCACTCCATGTCTTCCCGTGGATGCCGTAAGAGGCGACTAAAATAAAGGCCTGTAGTACTGTTAGGCGATGGGCTTGCAACCTGTCACTAAATACGCTGGTAAACATCTTAGCCTATTTGTGCAAAATATGGTTACAGAATTATTTTTTAGAGTTGTTGGTAATTCTGTAGCTCTGCCTACCCCACTCTGGGATTACAGGCGTGAAGGTATGTATGTATGTATGTATGTCTATCTGATTAACTGCGATCGATCGATTAGATCTGACTTCTGCGGGTCTCGCTAAGATACTATACCATAATAATGGTGACCCTTTTTTCAGAGCTGATTTCTCTTAAATAGCGTTGAAAATGTCGAAATCAAATGATTTTTTCGGAAATTTATGAATATTTTGTTTTTTTTTTCCGTTTTTTTCGGGTTTTTTAGGAAAATAACAAATGAATAATGACAATTTATTCATAGTCAATCACTGTCACTCTCGCCACCTATTTCAATTGCTTCTGCCTTCATGTCGTCGATGTCGCCCTTTTGTAGGTGCAAATAAGACCGAATATAGATTAAAATAACAGCAGAAATTTTCTTTGTTTTTTTTCTATAAAAATCCGAAAAATACGAGTTGTTTGGAATAAAACGGGATTTTTTCCGGACTTTTTCAACGCTACTCTTAAACGGCCAAATCGAATTTCATGAAATCTAGCTAAGAAACACCGCTAGAAAACCTGTTTTCAAATAAAAAAACCGCGCCCACATCGGTTCACCCTCATACACACACAAATCGCGGTCAAACTTATTACACCCCTGTGTGTCATATGACTGCTTCTATATCTGTATCTCCGCTAAATCTGATATACATGTACAGAAAAATATTTGTATTTGTTTCACCTTAAGGTGGACTGGTAGAGAATGCTTATAGCATTAATTCCGCTTTTTGTACAGTATTTTATTTTTGTACGATTAAGTATACTTAAATAAATCATATTCTTTACATAGTATACAAAAGGAGCTTTCCGCCGTCTGTATCTACGCTTAGATCTTTCAAACTACGCAACGGATTTTATCTAGTTTTTATCAATAGAATGATTCATTAGGAAGTTTTTTATAATAAATCCTGGATTATACATAAACCGGAGCGAAGCGAGGGCGCGTCACTAGTAATAAATGAATGATCGCAATAAGGTTTTCAATAGATCTGGATCAGGTAATTTGATTACAAATAAGTTACTACTTTGGAAAAAAATCGTATCTGATATTTCGAGATGTACCTATAAGTTTGAACTTAATTCTTTTCACCTTTATGTTTAAAATCATACATCACGATATGTGACATACGAGGTTTTTTCAAAGTAATGACGATATACCTAATACAATCGTAGTTAATCAAATGAGATAAAGCCAACATTTTAGCCTTTAGTCTATCCTTTCATTTATTGTTAATGTAATGATATCTTTTTTTTCTACCGCCATATAAAACATTTTATAATCGAGTCTGCTATCGTAAACAGGACCATCTGCAGAACACTTAAGGGAGTAAGTCGCTCGGCCTGGTTGCAGAAGTTGGTGGAACACACGCATGCGTGAAAACGCGCGTAGAGCGAGACGCCACGCGAGAAAGGAACGAGAGATGCTTGTGGACTGATGATGCAAGCGTCCGTTTCTTTCTGTGGATAAATAAACCGATTTACTTACTAAACTTAAAAATACACGTAACACAAACTTTTCGGACACCTCGAAATAGTTTGTAAAAATTAAAAGCATTACGTCGATTTTCACCAACAACTTATCAGACGATTAGAGTGTTAACAGCTGTCAAAATGTACGAAATTCACAACTATTTAACATAGTCTGGTAAAATTGGTACATAGTCTAGCATTCCAGCTTAGCGTAGCCTGAGCGGACATTACGTTATTTATACAAATTGCAAAGCACTAGGTGAGTTACCGCACTAATTTTGTACAGTGTAAAGACAGCTCGCCAGTTACTGATCCAATCTAGTGCGATCGCATGTGCTCTGCCGCGCTAGCACTGTCTAGCGCACTTTAGTTAGCGCTCTACAATTTTTGTAATGTAATGCCCGCTTGCTGACGTAGCTCAAACAGCCGCTGCTGGGCCAGACATATTGGGCGAATACGAATACTTGGACAAAATTAGCCGTTTTTTTTCCTGTGTGATAAAATTAATATGGGGCTTTTGTTCCAAGTATTCGTTTGATTTCCTAAACTGTCAGACTCACAAAAGTTTTGTTATTCAATATTTTCTTTTAGTTACGATTAAATTAAGTGTTTAATTGGTGTAAAACGATACATAGAATTTTGAAAGGCACGGATATCTCGCGATTAAATAAGACGTTGCCTGTAATGCAACAGAAAGCTTTCAATAAATATAAGACAAAGTTAAAAAATAAAAATAAATAAAATGCCGAAGTTGTTTCATTTTTCTTTTTTAGTTACCTAGAAATTAAATGTATGGAAGGGCACCCCTGCCCTGCTAGGCTCCTTACATTTAGTACCTTTGCCTTCAAAAGGAATCAAATTAAAAAAAAAACTGTCAGATTCAATTCTAGGCAATCTCTATTGGTTAATTTAATATGGCTGCAAGGCAGCTTTGTTCGTCTGATACGTAGTATCTCTTATTATTATTAGTCTGTGAGACACGTGTTCCAGACAGCTACAAAACATTGCCATATAAAGTTTTACACGTGGTTGCCAAGTTATTCTATTGCAGAGTTAGCTTGGCCAGACTCTACCCCGTCATTTAATGGTGGTCGCCCCATGTGTAATTTTTGGGTATCAATTAACCGGTCAGCAAAATATTCTCATTTTGGTGAACAGAAATATGTATTTGGTCAGAAAATAGCTAGTTGGTAAGCAACTTATGGTTAGCAAACATTTATAAATCTGTCAGCAATTAATGACATATTGGGCTGCTCTAAATTATTTTGTTCAGCAAATTAAATATTTGAGCTGCATTGAACGACCCACAGATAATTAAATTTTGGTAAGCAATCAGAAGGTAAGCAAAATAATTCATTTTGTCCAGCAGAAAAAAGGAAGCAATAAAATCAAATTGGTCATCAACAAAATGGGCGCAACTAATACAAAGTTCATTCAACAATACTCTCTTTTTTTGTAAATTATTCAATTTATATAGAATTATTCCTCTAGGGCACACTTTCCTCGCAGATACACCCTTGAAAAAAGTTCGCCTTTATTCCTTATAGATCCCCTTTTTAAATACCAATGCAGTGTTTCCTAATAGATACACTTTTGGGTACAGTTGTGTACACAAAGGTGTAATTAACAAATTTACTGCCGTGTCGGCAACACACACATCCCAAACCCACCATCAAATTTACAAATTTAACAGAGTCGACGGAGCTCCGCTCACGCGGATCTCCTATTTCTGGGTTGTTCTGGCCCTCCGGGCCTGATATAAAAACGAACCTAACCTAACCTACCTCATATTTATGATACAAATTTTGGTTAATCTAGGGTGTGATTGTGATAGAAAATTGTGTGACAAAACTTAACTTGTAAACACTGCTGACTTTTCAAACTAAACGCAATCCACTTCTATATTATAGATGACCATTATTTGAATATGCATACCTCTTAATTAAACTGCTTACAGACATGTTTTTTCTGCTGACCAATTGTAAAATCTTGCTGCCCAAATAATTATTTTGCAGCTCGACTGTTTATTAGGCAGACAAATGACAAAAAAAGCTGATCGAAATTGTTTAAAATGTTACCCGTTTATAAATTGTTTGCTGAACAAAGAGTTGTAGCCCGATTTTTATTTATTGCCACCCAAATCTTTTTATGCTGCCCAAATGAATTAATTGCTGATTTTTTTTGCTGATCAATTTTAATAACGGCTGACCATTTAATTACTTCCCATTTAATAATTAATGAAATGATTTTATTTAGGCTGCCTTTCTGTTACGCTTTCTGCTTTCGCCGTTAACGCATTCACTGCCACCGACGCATATATGCGTTCACTGTCATACAAGTTTGTTCCTAGGCCACGCCCCCTGGCAGTGAATGTGTTAAAACGAACACAAGTGAATTAGAATTTGATAGATTTGTCCATTTTGCACAGCTCCGTTGCAGTCCGCTTAAGTGCGAAGACTGTTTTAACTGCTATTAGAGCAAACCTTTTTAGATAATACATCCACATGGACATGACTTTGAAGTTTTTTCTCTTTGATATTATTATACAAAAAAAAAACAACATAATATAACATAAGTATAACATTTTTGGTGGTTTCGAGTTAGTTTAATTATAATGAATTGTTTTGATTTGTTTTAATATTTATTCTCCGGGCGTATCAATGTTAATATCTACTCATGACATTACTGACATAAGGATAGCTCACCCTTTCCGAGCTCTGGTAATGACAAACTTACTGCGAGCGCTTTTTCCAGCAAAGCCATCCGCTTGCTCGCGAAGTGCTTGCCCACTGCCGGCCGGACCTTATTCCGGCAGGTTCTTTGCGTGTAGACGCCACTGAGGTCGATCCAGCGGACGGAGCAGCCCCCGGTCCATCGTCCCCACATGAACTTGTCTAGGGTTCCGTTGATGTACCAGTTGCGGCTGCCAACAGATCGCGTCGTGGTGGTTAAACAGAATCAAAATATTTATTCATCAAATCGACTACATACGGGCTCGTTTACACGTCGGTAATATGGAGTGAATCTACTAGCGCTTCGGACAGAACCATCATTGCGGGAGAAGTGCCGCAAGAAGCTCCAGAAGTTCATTTTTTCAAACATTACACGGTAATAAAGTAACAAATATTAATTATTAGAACTAGCACCAATAAAAACTATCCAAATGTAAGGTCATATACATTAAACTAAATATCTATTTCCACCAAACGGCCCGCAACGGATCGGAACGGAAAGAATTTTATGGTCTTTAAACGATATTAAATCAAGTTCACAGTATCTAAAGTCTATATTACCAATAGCTTGGTAAATGAATGCTTTAAAGGGGGGTGTGGATGAAAAAGTTGAAAGCAGACTTCGGAACTTTGTGTGGACTAGTTAGGAGATAAACATACTAAAAATCCCCACCCCTCGGTGTCTAGATATGAGCTCCAACAAACGGTCGATTTTCAAAAATGTCTTTTTCACCTCACCTTTTGTGTGTTACATTTTTCTCTAACTTGCATATATATCATCTGAAAAAACAGCCCCTAAATAGCTTGCACGAGGAAGACAGCTATCAGAGAGGAGTGGCGGCGAGTTAAGAAGCTTGCCACCAGCGCCTGATATGAAGACCACGACCACTCTGTCAAGAGTGAAAACAACGAAGAAGAAGACTTAGCTTGTAGAGGGTTAAATTCTCTATAAGAATATATTTAATCATATATTAATAGATATATCATCTATCGTTGAAAAGTTATACCACATTTTAAAATTCAGCCACTCCTCTCTGGCAGCTGCCTTCCACCTGCAAGCTATTTAGGGGGTTGTTTTTTCAGATGATATATATATGCAAGTAGAGAAAAATGTAACACACACGTTATTATTACACATATCACTTTGATTTTGGCCTTTCATTTTGTCATATTTCTAAATAAATTAAATACATTTTTACTTCAGTTTATCCACACCTACTAATATTTTTTTGTTTGTTACGCTTTCATAGCGGAGATATCCTCCGTAAAAAAATAAATTTAAACTCGTTTAGCGATTTAATGAAAGATATGATAATACTGAAGGTCAAAATCAAGGTGGTATGTATTATAATAATCAGGAAACAGCGACTCCATGGATCTTAAAACCCAGGTTTGCCACCACAAGTCCTAACCCTAGACCCTAGTGATTACCGACTGGCGGGCTTAGACTAGAGTGTAGGTATATCGTGTTCCAGCTCACATTTCTAGGAATCTACAGTTCTTCTTGAAGCGATCGATTTGCGACCGCGCAGTGAAGTCCACACTGGCCGTCGGGAAGAAGTCGCCGGCGAATGCGTCTGCGCACTGCGCATGCGCCGGGATCCCCGGGATCGTCATCCCGCAGACGAAGCACTGGGCAGAAGAGAGCGTTCATAATTTCCAGAGCGCCCTGCCAACATGCACTACGCTAAGTAGCGTTTCTATTCGTTTCGTTTTTAAACCAATCGCGTCACTGGTAGGTCATGTGACTTTTCGTATCACGTCATCTACAAGTGACGCGATTGGTGCTCTCAGAACCCGGAATTTTCGCGGCAAAACAAAAGAGTGTCGCAGCGCAATCTCTAGTGTCAGAAATATATTTTTTTATCGATATATCGATAGTTGTGTAATAGAAAAAAAAATAAGGTACACGAATTAAAAAAAATATTTAATATAGATTTCAAATGGCAAAGATACCTTAACCATAGTTTCGCCGGTACCACCGGCGGGGCTGGTGGGGGCGAGTGTGGTGGTGGTGGTGGTGGGGGGGATGGTGCTCTGCGTGGTGGTACTGTTGAGGCACTCCGGGTACCCCTCCTTAAGCAGGGACGCGTTGAACTTCTTCACCAGGTCGGTGTCGTAGATGTACATCAGGTTATCCAGAATATTCACCAGCTGGGGGACAAAATGGATAGGAATTAAATTTAGTCTAAGAGTTAATTCAGGGTATTAAAAAGGAGGTATAAAGCTATCTATATTCCAAATTTAATACAAATCTACCCATTTCAGTATGAAGCATGAAGAAACATCACACACGCAAACTTTCGCCTATTTAATATTATGGTTTAAATTCAAATTATACAGGGTGATTGCGGGGTCGTGATCCTACTTAATTTTCCCAACTCAGTACATGATTCTATTAGTGTAGTGGTTTGAGAAACAAAGTTTACCATTTTACTAAAATAATATTACTTATGTTTGCCTAATCAATACTATCAAACGTGTCATTTAGTTTATTTCAGTGTTGTGTTGTTGCATTTGTTTAAATTTTGATTTTGTATTAATACCTAGTGACATTCTTTTATTTAATTTTAATTTTGACGGTTTTTTTTTTTTAATAATAATAATAATAACATTTCTAACTATTAGTGCTTAAGTTATCTTTTTACTTAAGTACTAACATAATGGATGAAAATGTCTGAATAAATGAATTTTAAATTAAAAAAATACTAAAATTATGGTTACCCAACATTTTCATGTTAAGATCCTATAAGAAAATCATTCAATCTGACATGTACCTAAGATATTGAGTATGTAGGGTTAACCCGAAGTAAGCCTTAGATATCTGTCCGCGGTTTGAACATAGGGTTCGGCCGCAAGGTTCACACGGGAGGGGGTTACCCGACGAAAATATCTTGGCTTTTTATAAAAGAGATTTATCAATTATTTTTATTTTTATTTTAATCGTGCCCGTACCACAGAATATAAACTGCACCTCTATTCAACACGGTAAAAACAATATCGTTTTTGTCCTGTTATCGTATTGTCAACGTTTTGATAGCTCTTATTTTCTTGACAGTAATGACGGCTGACGTCATAATAATACCTTAACAGGTAAACTACGATATCGTTTATACCGTCTAGAATAGAGGCGCTGTACGAGTACTTACTAGTTCAGAAAGCACTCTTCCGAACCAAATAACGTTTAGGTAGGTCACAACACCACACACACGTGCCTACGTGCCACGTGCTTCCTCTTAATTCGTACAATTTGTACGTATTCGCACCCCGTAGGCCTATGGTTGCGTTTATCGCGTGAAAAAAAGTGGATAAAGCATCCGTCACTCTCGTATATTATACTTATTTACGTGTCGAATAGTGATGGATGTATTTTCCACATTTTGTCACACGATAAACGCAGCCATATTAGACCCTATATTATCAACCTGAGGGGCTAGACAAGATGCATTAACGCTAACCAGCGTTTCTATTCGTTTCGTTTGTAAACCAATCGCGTCACTGGTAGATCAAGTGACTTTTCGTATCACGTCATCTACAAGTGACGCGATTGGTTTAAAAACGTAACGAATAGAAACGCTAGCTAGCGTAATGCACCTTGTCTAGCCCCTCTGGTATTTTTGGTTTTTGATTCTTGATTCCTGCAGATGGATCGCTTGGTGATTATGGTGTATTAAAAATATAAGGCCGGCTGGACTTCAAGCTGAGCAAGTGAAAATGCAACTAAAGAGTTAGGACCTAATAGGGTAGGGAAGACGAAAAGCGATGGTGGTGGTGGGAAATTAGCGAGCGAAATTAACCGTTATTTCTTTATCATGTGTATTATCTCGTCTCATTCGTTTTTCGTTTAAGTCTTATAAATAAATAAATAAATATCAGGGGACAATGTCACACTAATTGATCTAGTCCCAAACTAAGCTCTAGGCTTGTACAAACTATGGGTAGGTACTAGAAAACGATAAAAATACTTACATAGAGAAATATATACTTATATAAATACATAGAAAACATCCATGACTAATATCTGCCCTTACCGGGACCGCTAGCTTCGTAGGCAGGGTCACTACTAACTAACAAGGCCAAGGGCCGGTATTCTAGGCGCTAAAAACCATATCGTCTTTGATCTGTTTTCGTATTGTGAACGTTTTGACAGCTCTTATTTACTTGACAGTAATGCGGGGGCTGACTTCAAAACAATACCGTAACAGGTCAAATACGATATCGTTATATATTATCATCTTTAATTTTTGGTCGAATTCTAGGTATGTGACGTTCTTTTTTCGTCTCATTCATTATTCGTGACTATCTTTTCCCGTCACACTTAAATTATCATTATTAATTTAAGTCTAGTTTAGTTGCCTTACAAATAAATCAACAATTTCTTGGGGTTTTTCTCTATTGCATGTTTGAGAAAAGCACTATACATGCCTCGCCGTAAACGGCGTTGTAGACCTATCCGTCATCTATATGTAATTAAATAGCGAATGAGACGAACAACGAAAGGGACGAGTAGCGAATGTGCCCAAAAAAGAACGAGACGAATAGTTGATCATATGAAAAAAAGAGAGAAGGTGACTAAAGACAGACTGTGAATGATTATAAAAACGAGGGAGTCAAACAAAGAATGAGTCCAAGGAAAACCGTGACGAAAAACGACTAAGACTTATTAAGAGAGAGACAAGTTACAGAATTTGACCAAATAAGATAGTGAAGGATAGCGAACAAGACGAATAAAGAATGAGTGACGAATACAGAATGAGACGAAATAAGAATAATCAAAAAAACTAATGAGACGAGATAATACGATATCGTTATTTCGAGCAGGAACAGTTTTTTTTTGCTCTTCCATCAGAACCGAAATAATATCGATTCTGTTCGAGCGGAATCGGAATGGAAATGCTCTATTTGTAATGTATGGCGTTTCTAACGAGGTGGTTGAAAAATTAACCAAGCTTCCGAGCCCTGAGTGCGCCGCCTGCTCGTACCTTGCCAATGTCGCTCAGTGTCGTCGTCTCAACCACCAGCGTCGTGTCCTCGTCGTATTCGATAGTTGTGCCATTCGCGGGCTTAAGCCATTTAGTAATTGTGGGTGGCATTGTTGTTGGTCTCGTAGACTTGCTCCTCGGCCGATACTTTCTGGTTGACCCTTTCAGCCCTGTCACTTTCTCTGTGGTGCAGCGGATCCTGCCATAACACTAGGGTTAAGCTGCGCGTGCGCTGGGTCGGAATCGGAATCGGGAACGTCCGGAGCGGATGGATCTGTTCCTTTGTATTGATTTGTATGGAGCCGCGTGCGCTGGAGCGGGATATCTATTCAAATAGAAATCAATACAAAGCAACAAATGCTTCCGCTCCGTACGCTCCGATTCCATCCTAGTGGACGTGCAGCTTAAGCTGAAAAAAGATCCCTTAAAGGGATAAGTTCACCTGTGTAATACTTTTTTTTATCTTCATTTTACTGTTTTCCTTTTTCTTTTGTACAATAAAGTGTTAACATTACATACAATCAATTGATTTTTTGTATTGAACAAAGGCGAACTTATCCCTAAATGGGATCTCTTGCAGATAACCCTTAAGTAGTTGAGTACGGACAGTGCACGGGATTGGAAACATCCAAGTTTTGCACATAAAGTAACAAAAAGAGATGATAATACTTATAAATAAATAAATATTAAACAAATAAACAAGTACAACAGAACTCCTGGTTCTCAAAACGCGCGTTGGCAAAGCGCACGTTCGAAAGCGCCCAATTTGTACCCGCTCTACTTAAGTAGTCCCGTCAGAGCGAGCAAAACTCATTTTCACCTCAGCAGCTCAAACAAAAGGCTCAGGCTCGTTCGGTCCGTTTCCTAACATGTCTGCTTCCTAAAGTGGCCTTCTTCTCATATTGACCGTTTCCTATGATGTCTACTTTTGAAAATGTCTGTTTCCTAAAATGTCTGCTCCTCAGAATAACCTTCTTCCCACACTGTCGCGGCTCAGGCTCGTTCGGTCCTTTTCCTAAAATTGTCTTCTTCCCAAAGTGTCAGTTTCCTATGTTGTCTACTTCTCAAAATGTCTGATTCTCAATACTTTTTCCGGAAGGTTCCGGAGCCAAAATGGCAAAAACGGAATAGTTTAGTTTAGTCAGTTCGTATTGATTTTTAGAGCAAACCTTAAGTGAGTGACCTGTACAAATTTTTAAATATCTGTAGGTACTAAAAAGCAGACATTGTAGGAAACGGGCTTTAGAACAAAAATAGTGGGCATTATAGGACATCACACGGAACGGACATTATAGGAAGCAGGTCAATTTTCGAAACGGACATAATAGGAAACGATCATTCTAGGACAGTCGCATGATAGGAAACCATGTACTGACATTATAGGAAAGAGTCATTTCTTGGAAGAAGACCAGTTTGAGAAGCAGACATGTTAGGAAACGGACCGAACGAGCCTGAGCCAAACAAAATTCAATTTTGCTGCGAGCGAGAGGCAAAGTAGCTTTTTAATAAAAAAAAAAATGCCGTGATCAGTGCTGGTGCTACTCACAACATTCGAAAAAATTGAACTTCACTTTGTTCTGTCACTTTCACTTCGATAGGAAAAAAGCGAGAGATAGAAACAACTTGATTCGAAGTTCGATTTTCAAATTCCACACATAGTAGGCCCAAAAAAAATGTAATGTACCTAATGTAAATGACGATGTAATTTTTGTTAATTTGTCCGCCATAGCCAATACCCATAGACAAGGCCTAGTTAGGTTTTTTTTAAAGCCACAGACTACATAAAGCTGTATAAAGTTGTGTTTGCACTACGGCATTATCAAGTTGAGTGACAGGTTTTATCTGTTTCATGTTTATTTTTTCCACTTTTTATTTTATTAGTATTTTGCAAAAATGCTTGTGATTGATGCATATGCGATCGTGTCGTTATTTAGTCGTGTATTCACCAAATGGTCACAACGGAAGACCTGCGTTGGCCCTACCAGCTTCACGCTGTGTTTTTCTCGCTGCTGAGGTGAAAAGTTGTATGTGTCACACGAGACAAATAGTTCGAGCAACGAAGACCAAATACTGCCTCTCGGGGGAAATAATTCGTGTATAAGCGAATTTTGGCATAGTTGTAGGGAATGGTGTTTTAAACCACATACTAAAAGTACTGACGGGTGGGGGTGGAGCGTTCGGGTGGGGGGGGGTCTAAAGGTCCCTTTTTTTAGTTTTTCGTAAATAACTCGTAAACGGTGGCCCATAGCAAAAAGTTTTCCATTACATGATTAATCTGCATAAAATTCTGTACAAAAAAGTTTTAGACATTGTTTCTCTGGTATCAATATTTAATGAGATATGGAGGGAAGAATGATTCCCGAAAGGCCATAATCGGGTTTCCATTGTAAGTCGGCCCTTATATCAAATGGGCTCGGGCTTTTTTTGTGGGTGTCTCTTATAGTGAAGATTATTTATGCTGAGTATCAACATCTTAATTGTGACAGTTCGCGACTTATGATTTTTTTAAGTTTTTTTTTAAATTTCCTTTTTTTCGGGATGTATTCAAGCGATTTGGTTCAAACTTTGGGATGATGTTCTTTTTATAGATTTGCATCGCCTCCCAAAAAACAAATACTAGTTATCAAACAAAAAAAAGAAAATAAAGACCAAATAAAAAAGATGCATTTTTTTTTCTGTATTCAATAAACTCGTGAATAAGCGAATTTTGGCATAGTTGTAGGGGATGGTGTTTTAAGCCACATACTAAAAGTACTGATGGGTGGGGTAGAAGCTAACGGGTAGGGGGGGGTGTAAAGGTCCCTTTTTTTAGTTTTTCTTAAATAACTCGTAAACGGTGGCCCATAGCAAAAAATGTTCCATCACATAAATAATCTGCATAAAATTTTCTACAAAAAAGATATTTTCACTTTTTTACTGGGATCAACATTTAATGAGATACAGAAGGAAGAAGATGGACAATAAAAAACAAACTTACATTTCTTTAAGTATGGCAGGTATATAAATAAAAATAAAAATCCTAATCCTAGTAATATTATAAATGCGAAAGAGAGTGTTTTTCTTGACCATCCAGAATCCAAATAGGCTTGGTTAGGTTAAGTTATTTTTTAACCACCCAGTACCGAAAATTAACCATGTAAAAATTAAACAGGTGCAATAATTATTTTTCGACCACCCAGTACTAAAAATTAATCATGTAAAAAATTAAATACCGATGTACACTAACTATTCTTAATTACCTATTCAACTTTAGAAGTAAAAACTAATTGGACACTTACATCTACCTAGTAATTACCTACTATACTTTACGCACTAACATCTAAATCGTAAAATTCGTTCATTGTGAAATTGTGCGACTTTAGTTTATACATGGAAGTATAATATACTGCGACAAAGTTCTTTGCAGGGAGTGTAAATAGGAGCGGCAAAGCCCGCTCGCACTCAATGATCGAAGACCTTCGTCCTTCTTGCTTTGTTTAGGACATTGTCAGTTTGTATTATTCAATACAAAATTAAGATAAAAAAAACATTTCATTACAAACGATGGTAAAACACACAAGCGATAAATTTGGCATGATTATTATGTACTATGTACACTAAAAAAACAAAAAAAAACTGAAAACCGGTCAAGTGCATAATGGTTTTTACGCATAATGTATCATTACGCATAAAACCTTTTGTCATAAAACGGTTTTTACAATAGAAAGGGTTTTGTTTTAATTATTATTATAACCTAACCTTACCTAATTTAACTTAATCTACACAACGGACGTTTATTAACTTCGGCAATGTCAGCCTAAAAGAGTGTTATGACAAACGATTCTATGCGTAATGATACATTATGCGTAAAAAAATAATGCGTTTCAAAGGAGTCCCGTTTAAAGCACCGGCGTCCTCTAAAACTATGCTAAAATTCGCTTATAAACGAGTTTTTTCCCCTGATTTTGCCTTATTGCTTAGGGTATTGGCCACACATATTGCTGATTTTTGATAGGAAGTACCGCCTGGAAAATTTTGTTATTTTGGCAAGTAGTAGTGCCAATGTATGGTCTATTCTGAGAAAAAAATCTAGAGGTGTCACTATTTCACAACCACATAAAAAATAATGTTTATTTTTTATTTGGTCTTCATTTTCTTTTTTTTATATGATAACTAGTATTTGTTTTTTGGGAAGCGATGCAAATCTATAAAAAGAACATCATCCCAAAGTTTGAACCAAATCGCTTGAATACATCCCGAAAAACAGGAAATTTAAAAAAAATCTTAAAAAAATTATAAGTCGAGAACTGTCACAATTAAGATGTTGATACTCAGCATAAATAATCTTCACTATAAGAGACACCCACAAAAAAAGCCCGAGCCCATTTGATATAAGGGCCGACTTACAATGGAAACCCGATTATGGCCTTTCGGGAATCATTCTTCCCTCCATATCTCATTAAATATTGATACCAGAGAAACAATGTCTAAAACTTTTTTGTACAGAATTTTATGCAGATTAATCATGTAATGGAAAACTTTTTGCTATGGGCCACCGTTTACGAGTTATTTACGAAAAACTAAAAAAAGGGACCTTTAGATTAGACCCCCCCCACCCGAACGCTCCACCCCCACCCGTCAGTACTTTTAGTATGTGGTTTAAAACACCATTCCCTACAACTAAGCCAAAATTCGCTTATACACGAATTATTTCCCCTGAGTTTGCTTCGTTGCTTGAGCTAAAAAGTTATTTACATCTCGTGTCTTTGAATCCCTCGTTACGCTCAGGATTCTAACCTAGAATCACTCGCTACGCTCGTGATTCTATTTATAGAATCCTTCGCTTACTCGGGATTAAAAAACAACACTCGCAGCAAAAACCAACTTTGCTCTCTTGTTGCACAAATAACTATTTAGCGAGTGCATTATCAATTAGGCAGCCTTATACGTTCGAGAAGCCATGCTGCCAAATTGAATACACACGCTGAAATGTGTTTTGTTCGCTTTGACGGGACTACTTAAACTCGCCGCTTGGACAATCACTCCTGCGTTCGCTCACCTTTGCTTTTAAAAGAATCACTACCCTGGTACTTAAACGGAGATACTCTCTTCGTCCATGTATAGGTTGAAAAGTCTAGGTGAGCTTAACCCCCCCTGTCTTACCCTACATTCCAGCCTGTACACGTCCGAGTGCGAGCCAGCCCATCTCACCTGATTAGTCTGGATTCCGAACCAGTAGCGGAACAGGCTAACCACCCCCCTCGGCGTACTGGTATCTCTCTCCAGCTTACTCCACAATAAGTCATATGAGATTAGGACGAAAGCCTTCGACAGGTCCAAGAAACAGGCATAAACAGGTGTCTTCCCATCAATAGTGTAATACTACTGGACGGTATGCTTAATGCCAAACTGAGCATCCTGCGATTGGACATACCTCAAAAGCAAACCGTCCTATTATACCTTACTTCTGCAAAGTATTTCTATACTCCATTTACTTTAACTAGTACTGGAAAAGTGCAGTTACACGTAATTGGCTACTGAGAATTCTCTAAAGCACTCACAGTGGAGCAGGTAATCAGTCGGCTCTTACATCTGTACCCTTACCATGAGTTACTCGGCGGCTAGCGCTCACGGATGATGACGTCATCGTTCAACTGCGGTACGCGCCCTTATATGAACGAGTAAGTTTACAGGGCTATATATTTTTAACCGTAATAAGTAGCCAGTTGAAATTTTCACAGAATACGTGTTATTATAAAATCTATCGTTTAAAACTATAAAATGAACAATAAATCATTCCCATACAAGAAGCATGAAAAAAAATCTTTTGTTTTAGCATCTTTATACGGATTGTATTTTTATAATGACTTCTTATTTTGATGCTATTTTAAGCTTAAATTGTGGTCTAATTTTCATTGTTTACGACTAAGTAGCAATCTTGAGTAAAACTTCTACAAATATGTGACAAAACTGATTTTATCAACACGATGGTTTAGGCGGTCACCCATCCTGTTTTAGACTACGCTTGTAGTTGCTTAACTTTGTAAGTCGTAATACTCGTAATTATTTTTACGAATTCGTTTTGATGTTACTATGGTAGTTATGGTTAGGTATCTATTGTTTTGTATTACATACAGTTTAACTAAACAAACTTTCTGTCACTGACCGGCTTTTCTGTTTGTAATGTTTGTCGAGTAAGTTGGTTAAATAAAATTAGAATAATAAATAGGCATTTTTAATTTTGGGTTCACCGTTTTTTACATAAAAATACCGATAAAGTATGTTGATAGCTAAGGTGAAACATGCCAAAAATTAAAAACCAAGTGCGAGACGCGGGACACAGGCGGCCGAGCCTGCAGCGGTAGGTACTGTAGAGTACAAAGATATGTATACTTACATTTGTGGCCCTTATTTCAATGGAATAAGGTGAAAAAGTGTATACATATCTTTGTACTCGACTGTACTATTCAACAATATTATGATTCACGCAGTTCGCTATATACGCGGTCTCGTACAGCGTACCCGTAGTTTTAAGTGATCTTACTCGTTTAAAATGTCGGAGCCGTAGAAGTCAAGATTGTCCTCTATTGTACCAAAGTGAAACAAAGGGCGTTGGTCCCACAAAAAAAAAACAACACACACTACCTTGAGTGAGGAACCTGGTAGCGCCCGCGCGCGAAATTTGAAATCGATGTAATGAATACACGAAGTATCAGAACTACTACTAGGTCAATCAAAAAATCATGATTTATAGTTCGTTCTTTTATACGGTAGCGATATTAATTCTACATTACTTAACACGAAATTTGTAAAGAAAGGCCTACCACCTAAGTTAAGCAACCACCGCTTACCTAAACATCATGTTGATTTAAACTAGGCACTTTTAAACATATTTGTAAGAGATTTACTACAGTTTACTGTTTGGTCGTAAACTATATATGTTAGTATGGAGTTTAGATTATCATTTAAGCTTAATGTGACACCGAAATAAAAAGCTATCATACAAATACAACCCGTATTTGGGGAGTTTCAAAAAAATAGCACACCAAGAAACGTACTCGTATTGGATTTTGGTAACAAAACGGACAATTCCATACATATTTTTGGGGACATATCGGGAGTACTATTTTTTCTTGTTCAGAATGATGATCCCAACCAACGTGCATTTTTTTTCCCAAATCTGAAGAAAAAGTCAAAGGTGTGCAATTTTTTTGAAACTCCCCATTTCGTCTTCCAAAGTTAAGCAACTACACGCGTAGTCTAAAACAGGATGGGTGACCGCCTAAACCATCGTGTTGATAAAATCAGTTTTGTCACATATTTGCCGAAGTTTTACTTAAGATTGCTATTTAGTCGTAAACAATGAAAATTAGACTACAATTTAAGTTTAAAATAGCATCAAAATAGGAAGCCATTATAAAAATACAATCCGTATAAAAATGCTAAAAATAAAGATTTTTTTTCATGTTTCTTGTATGGGGACCCCTCTTGGGATTTGATTTATTGTTCATTTTATAGTTTTAAACGATAGATTTTATAATAACACGTATTCTGTGAAAATTTCAACTGGCTACTTATTACGGTTAAAAATATATAGCCCTGTAAACTTACTCGTTCATATAAGGGCGCGTACCGCAGTTGAACGATGACGTCACTCAAGCAAGATGGCGTCCACGCGCTTTAATATTATTGACCCAAATTTCAAACGTTTGTAGAATCAAAACTACTGGGTCTATTTGAATGAAATAAAAAGTATTATGTTTGTTTATTTATAAACATTACTGTTACAAAGTTTCAAGCGATTTGGCGTACCTACTGACATTCTTCATTGTAACTCATGGTAAGGGCACTGTATGGCGCGGGACGCGTTTGTTTCCCTTCTTACGACTTATTGTTTATCGTTTACCTGCGACTTGACTAGTGAAACGGACCGATGTCTCCTAAATCTTTTATTTTCAAATACCTTGTGAACGAGTCCCAAGAAGATTATCATTTGTTGCCGCTCACTTGGCTACCTGCCTCTATCCATTGTCTTTGTCATTTGTATGACACTGTGCGAGTGAGAGAAAGTTAAAGTAAATGGAGTATAGTATAATTAAAACAAAATAGTTTACTTGTATCCCAAGTTGTCCAGACATGTTGTGCGTGTCGTGGGGCAGGTATTTCTCCAAACCCAGGTCCAGGTCAGCGGCGACGGCGGCGGCGAATTCTGCCGCAAGACATTGATGGGCACAGGTGTCCCTGGTGAAAGCTCTTGATTGATGTCAGAACTAGTAAAGTGTGTCGCCGCAATACTAGTAGGACTTGACTCCGACACACCAGCCTTAAGCAAATATTTTGTTTTAGACATATCGCTACCACTTAAATCGTTTTTTTCTGACATTACTATACTTATCAATTGTGTTTTTGATTTCGACGTAACTTTAATCAAACCTTTTGTTTGAATTTTTGTTTTTTTACCAGATAATACTGTGCTTCTACTTGGCTTAGTGTAAACTTTTGAGGTGCCAGCATGAATGAAACTGGCTGCTGGTCCATAGCTGGCCTTTGTTCTGGCAGGTGATGGCGAGCTCGAAATATCCCGTCCTGAAGTCCTCGATACAACCTGTCTTGAAGTCTTCGAAAGATCCCGTCTTGAAGTTCTCGAAAGATCCCGTCTTGAACTCCTCGATACAACCCGTGTTGAAGTCTTCGAAAGATCCCGTCTTGAAGTTCTCGAAAGATCCCGTCTTGAACTCCTCGATACAACCCGTGTTGAAGTCTTCGAAAGATCCCGTCTTGAAGTTCTCGAAAGATCTCGTCTTGAACTCCTCGATACAACCCGTGTTGAATTCTTCGAAAGATCCCGTCTTGAAGTTCTCGAAAGATCCCGTCTTGAAGTTCTCGAAAGATCCCGTCTTGAAGTCTTCGAAAGATTCTGTCCTGGAGTCCTCGATACATTAAGTCCTAGATTCCTCAAAAGATCCTGTTTTGGAGTCCACGCAAGATGCTGTCCTAAAGTTCTCGAAAGATCCCGCCCTGGAGTCCAAGATACATTTCGTCCTGAAGTCCTCGAAAGATCCCGTCTTGAAGTTCTCGAAAGATCCCGTCTTGAAGTTCTCGAAAGAACTCGTGCTGGAGTCTTCGAAAGATCCCGTCTTGAAGTCCTTGGGAGATCCCGTCTTGAAGCCGTCGGAAGAACTCGTCTTGGAGTCCTCGAAAGATCCCGTCTTGTATTTTTCGAAATAACTTTGCCTGAACTCTTAGAAGAAATTAAGAGTGAAAATCTCGTAGGTTTCTTTTGGCTTGAACTCCTCGTCGCTTTCATATCTTTAGAGCTTCTATCGATCTTTTTATGTATGCTACCGACGCGATCCAAAAACGTATAATGTTTGGACTCCTTTTTGGTTTTCTGGAGCCATCAAAACTCATAGATGGCCCCAAAAAAACAAAAAGAAGTCATCCATACCACCATCAAACCAACGGCCAACGAACTCCAAACACAATATACAATCAAAACCCTCTTGAGCTCTTGAAAGAGTTATTGCGCCACTTAAAGACCCAGGAGCTGCGATCCTTGTTCCAGATCTTCCTTATTTGGTTCTGCAGGTGGCGATTGCTACTCAGCGGGCTAGTGCTGCTGGAATTATGGGGACATTTGAGCCTGGTACATTATGTGGGCATATTTTGACTGTTTTGAAGTTTGTGTTTAATTTGGCTGTTTATTTTATATTTACACTAGCGGCCCGCCAGCGGCTTCGCCCCGCTGCAAATTTCTGACTTTCCCGGTGGATTTTTCAATTATTTTCTGTCATACAAATCTTGTCCTGACAATCACGAACACAACAAAAAAGAAGTCAGCCAAATCGGTCCAGTCTTTCGGAAGTTATGCGATCACATACATTTTGGCGATTCATTTTTATTTGTATAGATACACATACATACATACCTTCACGCCTGTCTCCCAAGCAGAGGTAGGCAGAGACAAGTGTTCCGTTCTAAACAAACAACTTTCGCTGCCTCTACATTCATCAACCTCTTCATGCGCGTACGTCACTTTCGGGTTTTTTTAAACATTTGTATTTGGTTAATTAAACCGCACAATTTCATTGTATATTCGTTTGGTCGTTGGTTCGAGGGTGGGAGAGCCGAAGTGCTGGAAACTTGTGAATTCTAACTCTTCGCCATAAGGAGATCCGGTGAAATCCGGCAGGATGGGATGGCTGGCGAGTAGATTCCGAATGTTACCTAAAATATGAATTGACATGTATATAATATCAAATTAGGTTAATGAAGAATATCCCTAAGGATACCGGCAGACATATCGTGTGTAACGTAATTCATATCATGTGTTCTGGTGAGCAACACGTCATCGACTAGTAGAACAACCCCCGCCCCCGCGCAGACCATGGGAGTGTCACTAACGAATTTGCCAAGCTATACCTATATTTGACCTAACGATTCTATACCGCGAACACATCCTAGAGATAGTATGAAATACGGACGATAACAGTTCTGTTCTCATATTGTGGTCACATTTGTCGTGGTGGATAGATATGAATTGAGACCACATATGCTGCCACGCCCACACAAGGATCAAAAGGGATGGCTTCATGTGTTTCCTGACAAGGAACATGAGATGGCAATAGTTTGCGCGCGCCTTGGTTGCAGTTTTAAATTCAAAAATGCTGTTTACTTTAATACTACAACTTGTATTGAAAAAACGGTTTACCAGGATTAAGAAGTTATAAGTACTCAAGTAATTGGATTAAAAATCATCATTTAACATCGTAGGGTTTTGAAGATTCAACCAAGAACATGCACAAAGGTGTGTCTTGTTTAAAAAATGAAACTATCGGGGTTTTTTTATAATAGTGTTTTCACGTTAAACAGCTGCAAGGAAATATGACCAAGTATAATATATCCAAAGAACAGTTACAAAGACGTTATAGTTATTGAGATCCAAATCGCGGAACACTACCGACTTTATCATGTGGCCTCTTAAGCATTCGTCACTCTCGCACTTACATACTGGTCAGTAAGGGACAGATGTTTAATACTTTATCCACATTAATAAGCACTTCACTTACCACCATTTAAATAGTCTTCCAACAAAGCGTCTTCTGCTCTGGAAAATGCGAAGAAAAGTACCACCACAAATATATTCATTCTTGGAACTAAATAGCGACGTGTTAGCACATGATTCGATTAAAAAGGCAACTAACAAAAACTGTAAATAATATACAAAATATATAATAAAACTTAAATATCTGAATTCTGCTTTATTAAAAGTACATTGACATATTTCAAACTTTTTGACAAGATTGCACGTTTAAGAATTTTCTTTATCGTTTATGCCAGCCAGAGTTTTGTAGGAAACCAAGGATATATTCTGTTTTTTTCTGTTCTGTGGATATATTACTCTACATATATATGGGAGGCGGTAGTACGGGCGGTAGTGTCACCCAATGTATGGAGAGGTCAAAATTTGGTATTGGATGAATTCACTTGGCACAGATGTATCCTAGGTCAAACTGAGCTGATTTAGCCCGGTAGCCATCAGCCAACCCCTGGTGGGTAGGGAGGGGGGTGTATTCAAAGTTACACGCCGCCGCGCTTCAGATAAAAAATTATATCGGCTTCAGTTTACCTATCACCTCGAGTGTGGTGTCATTTTCTGATAAACCATAGATGGGGCTTTCATTATTGATATAATAATTACACTGTTTCATATAAATTTATGAATATAATAAAGAAGTTTCACAACATCAGCTTATCATTTTTGTTTCAGCACACAATATTTTATAATATATGTATAACATTGTATTTACAAAAAATACGGTTGAAAAGCCCAATTTATGCAGATTTAAAAAACATATAGTTATAATTTACATCATTTATTAGAGATGAGTAGAATAATTAAATATACTCGCGCGGCAGCGTGAATTAAGACAGCGGGCGCAACTAACTGAGGCTTGAATTCGCCACGAAGTATTGAAATGTATCTACTACCTCGAGTGTGGTGTCTATTTTTAATAAAATGGGCATGAGAAATTCATTTTTGAGACATTTAATATACAGTTTTCTAGAAAAAAAGTATAATATTGACGAAAATATCAAAACTGATTTATATTTTTTTTATTAAATAGTCAGTATGTTTGAAAATACTGAAGTTTTTGCAAAGAAATCAATAATATCTTAAAGAACATTTATTCAGCTTTAAACAAATATATATTTTATTATAGTTATCATACAACGTCTATGTGAAAAAGAAATCGAACTACCAAGTATATATTTTAAAATTAACTTTTAGCAAAATTTTGAACATCTCACACTCACCGTGGGTCTCAAACAACCCTCCCCGTAAAGTACGGTGGGCTTTGCATTTGGGCTATTGGTTGTTGTGCTTGTCCGATACAGAGGATGCTTGGCGTGTCTGTTACCAGGGTGAGAATTTGCGAGTCGAAAAAAGCTAGCCAAGCAGCATGTGACCTTATTTCGGTCAAAATTTGCCATCGCAAACTTTTGGAAAATATTCAAAATTTATTCGAGAAGGCCCGTTGCTCCCTTCACGAACCCTAAGGGGTTCTCTTTTAGATCTTTATAAGTACTTTAAGGATAGCTGTGTGCCTCCGCCACGGTCTTAAAGTCTAAGAGCCGCATCCTTGTTGCTGTTGTGGAAATGCGGTCGACGACCTAGGACACCACGGTCTGTGTTACCAATCCAGTGCTGGTCGAGTTTACAGACATGTATCGATAACCTTTTTGATCAGTCGGGCTTTAGCACAATTTCTTTCCCATCTTCGCTTGAGCCCACTGGCCTGTCTGCCTCAGACGAAAAGAGGAATGCACTTTAGTACCGTGGCATCTTGGTCGTCCCTTGGCGCGGGACGTCACTTGCGTTGATACGCGAGCAAAGTCTCATATCCAAGGTTCTGCTCGCAAGCCAGGGAACGTCGCAGACCACGCCCAAGCCATCAGGTGCAGCAAATATGCTTTTTTAAAGCCAAATTACGTAGTTGCTGCCCATGTCATCTGACACAGAGAAATTTATAAAAGAAGTGTCAGATAAATTAATCAGCGTTTCTGGCGACCACAGGCAAGGCTCCTTTTTTGCCCCAAGACTGAGCATCGCGGTGCAGCGGAGTAACGCTGCGAGTGTCCTCGGCACGATGCCGCAAGTGGGTGCAATGGAGGGCTTTACTTTTAAGTCAGCTGTAGTACAAGATTTTATCTTTCACTTTTATTAAATAGTTTTTTTGAACTGATTGTTATTAGAAATTAAGTTAATGCTGTAATTAAGTTATAAAATTCTTAACACATAGTTTAATTTATTATACAACGTCTATCTGAAAAAATTAAGATAGCGTTTATGCCATTATTACATTTTCCACCACAGTGGCATAATTCGGTATATTACTAATGTGCATCTAACACCTCACTGTGACTTGCTCTTGCACCGAATTAGTTCCAGACAACCTGTAGCAGCAACGGGTGCAGTAGTCGGAATTGGTTTCCAATTGTGAATCGATTGTAGTTCCCATCCTCAATCCGCTGGACGAAGAATCGGCACCATCGCTTAGCCCCACACGTGCACACCCTGGTAGACGGCTCTTAGGAGATGCTACTGGCATCCGTAGGCGGAATATTCTTTAGCTCACGGTCCTAAAATTCTTATTTATTATGAATTGACCTTAAGTTTATTTTGTTAATTACGATATTGACGACACGTTGGCCTAGTCGGTTGTGACCCTGCCTTCGAAGCAAGCGGTCCTGGGTTCAAATCCCGGTAAGGGCAGATATTTGTGCGATGAGCGCGAATACTTGTTCCTGAGTCAAGGATGTTTTCTATGTATTTATTTAAGTAGGTATATATTTCCCTATGTAAGTATTTATATCGTTGTCTAGTACCCATTGTACAAGCCTAGAGCTTAGTTTGGGACTAGGTCAATTGGTGTGACATTGTCCCTTGATATTTATATATTTAATATGTAATTTGTGATATCAATAGTATCTAGTGCAGCAGGCTGCGCGGCAAGTTCTCGTCTGAGTTAGTTCCGCCCGCTGTCTTAATTCGCGCTGCCGTGCGGGTATATTTATTTTCATCTCACTAGCTCGGAAAGCCCTTTTTGTTAGTTTGATATCTAATGAGAAAATCGCTTTTTATCCACATGTGAAGAAAGAGTTTTGACATTTGAAGGCAGCTTATTTTTTTTTTCTTGTGTTTTATTCCAGAGGGAAAGGCAAAGGACATTGATCCATACAGCCTAGTGAAGGCAGCTTAAGTGATATTTGACAGCTAACAAAACGTAAAACGTTAAGTGCTGAATTTTTAACATCACAATTGCATCGAGTAAAAAACCCAAAAAAAAATGTATCGACAAAGAGGTAAATAAATAATAGTTGATAGCCCTTTTTTTATATTTTCCTCGCTGTAGTGAGGTGAAAAGTTTTGTGTTATACACGGGTGAAAAGTTATTTTACGTCTCGTGTGTTGAAACACTCGCTACGCTCAGGATTCTATTTTTTAACCACTCGCTTCGCTCGTGGTCAATCATAGAATCCTTTCGCTAGCTCGTGTTTCAAATGAACACTCGCAGGTAAAATACAACTTTCCCCCCTTGTATAACAAATAACTATTATTCTACTCGTCTTAAATTAATGATATAAATTAAAACTTTATGTTTTTTAAATCTGCATAAATTGGGCTTTTCAACCGTATTTTTTGTAAATACAATATTATACATATATTATAAAATATTGTGTATTGAAACAAAAATGATAAGCTGATGTTGTGAAACTTTTTTATGTATATTAATAAATTTATATGAAAGAGTGTAATTATTATATCAAAAATGAAAGCCCCATCTATGGTTTATCAGAAAATGACACAACACTCGAGGTGGTAGGTAAACTGAAGACGATATATTTTTTTATTTGAAGCGCGGCGGCGTGTAACTTTGAATACCCCCCCTCCCTACCCACCAGGGGGTGGCTGATGGCTACCGGGCTAAATCAGCTCAGTTTGACCTAGGATACATCTGTGCCAAGTGAATTCATCCGATATCAAAATTTTTACCTATGGTCGTTACCGCCCGTACTACGGAGGTTGATGTAGGTAGGAAGCGAAAGTTGTCTATTTAGACAGGGGCAACTGGCGTTCCATAGTCTCTGCCTACCCCATTGGGAGAAAGAAAAAAAAAAGAACATTTATTCAGCATAAAAAAGGTACGTAGGTACAAAAACATGAAAAGCAAAAACAAATAACAAACAGAAAGACATAAAACTGTACATTACATAAAGGGGCTTCTAAACGGGCCATATTTTCACTGCAATATTGTGGCCGACAACATTGGTGTCTTTCTCTAACATACGAGTAAGAGAGGGACACCAAAGTTGCCGGCCACATATTGCAGTGAAAATATGGCTCGTTTAGAAGCCTCTTTATATGTCAAAATGAATGTTTTAAAAAACAAAAAACGGCCTTCAAAAACGCAAAAAAAACTTATTTTAAAAGGTAACTATAGGTCAGTCCAACTGAAGTCGGCTTTTGGTTAAAAATATTGTAAGTCGCCGACTTCAGTTTGACTGACCCATGGTAACCCGTCGATGTTTCCAAAAACGTTTGACCGCTGTTTTGTTTCATTTTTCGAAAATCATTTTTCTCTGAACACATTAGCTTGGTTTTCAAAATGTTTACAGAGATACACCCGTAGGTTAGTTAAGGTTTTTTAAAACAATCCAGGAAAGTAAACCGGTTTCAGAGAAAAATGGTTTTCAAACAAACGAAAACTCGGACAAATGAAATAGCGGGCAAAAGTTTCTCGAACTTGAGATAGGTTCCGTATATTTGTGAGTTTTATGTAACACCCGTACATAATCCAGAATGTATTATACATAAAAACCTTCCTCATGAATCTACTATCTACTTATTGATGAAAACAACATTAAAATCCATTGCGTATAGTTTGAAAGATCTAAGCGTGCATGTAGAGTGACAGATGACAGAAAGCGACTTTGTTTTTTACTATGTAACTAATAAAGCAAAGGAACCTACGAGTACATTGGTTTTTACATAGGTATGGTCTTTAAGTTTTGTAAATATAGGCTTTCTTGCCTAAAATAAAGTTATTCTATTCTATCAAGATTGTTACGCAAGTGGCCTCGGATCGATATCAAAACCAAAGATGGCGTCGCCCACCTGTTGGAGGTTCGCTCTGATTGGTCGTCGTCTTGCCTACCTTAGGGGCGGTAGGTATTTGGGGAAAATTCAGTATTATATTCAAAGTGGAGGGATTTTTAGACGTCAGGGGTTAAAGGTGGAACGAGAGATGCGATATGCCTAAGTTACCTACTTGTAGTTTTTTTATTACAAGCTTTTATATCGTTAAAACTTAGAGCGGGCTCGGGCTAGTTTTCCCCAACTCAATGACTTAAATATGCGTTTGCCTATTTCAAACATGTTTAGTTCAAATCTTACAAGTCAACTTTGCACCAGCTTCCGTTATTAAATTGGGCTTAAAAGGTTTGCGAGTGTAGTCATTTGTAAAAGAACTGTAATTTTTTGGTGTGCGGCTATTTGGTAAAGTGGGATACTTATAGTAGATTATACATACATATATTAAATCACGCCTGTTTCCCAGAGGCGTAGGCAGAGACCACTTCTTTCAACCTGCTACGATCCTGACAAATCCCTTTCGCTTCTTCCACATTCATACATAGTACATTATTTTGTTGTGTAATGTAATGCCTACTCTTAGGTGCATCGAAACCGAGATATTATATGACAGTATGGGTACCAGGGCCTACTAAGTAGTAGGTGATGGAGCCAGTAATGAACAAGGACCAATAATGGACACTTGATTCTTATGGTACAGAAGATAAGGGTTATTCATTTATTTTGACACGATCAATTTATAACCTTATGATCTTTGATTTAAGAATTAAGTGTCCATTATTGGTGCCGTCACCCTAGGTACAGTCGAGTTCATAAATATGTGTACACTTTAGTACCTTGTCACTTAAATCACTGTTACAATTCATATATGGCAGTTCAAACATGACATTAAATAGACAAGGTACTAAAGTGTACAGATATTTATGAACTCGACTGTACCAAAAACTTAAGTTACTGACGTATGCAAGAACTTTAGTTTACCAACTTATGTTCGTAAGAAACAGAAATACTCACTCAGATGACTCAATGTATGAATGTGGAAGAAGCGAAAGAGATTTGTCAGGATCGTAGCAAGTGGAAAGAAGTGGTCTCGGCCTACCCCTCTGGGAAACAGGCGTGATTTAATGTATGTATGTATGTGTAGACAATAGGTAGGTAGGTAGAAGAAAGGAAAAGAAGAAGAAACATTTATTTAGGGGAGTTTCAAAAAAAAAGCACACCTTTGACTTTTTTTTAGATTTGGGAAAAAAATTGCACGTTGGTTGGGATCATTATTCTGAATTAGAAAAAAAATTATCCCAATATGTCCCCAAAAATATGTATGGAATTGTCCGTTTTGTTACCAAGAAACGTATTGGATTTTGATAACAAAACGGAACAATTCATACAGTACTTATTACATGTACTAGGTACTAACATTACATTTAGCTCCGAAAGGGCGATCGGCTCAGCAACACGCTGCGATTAAAACTCACAGCGCTGATTAGCGCTGATTGGTATGTACAAAGGCGAACTTATCCCTTTAAGAAATCTCCTTCAGTCGTTGACTTTCATCAGCGAGATTATCAACAGTGTTAGAAGTACAGTCGGTACCAAAAGTGTGGTATTAAAATGAAGTTTTTGAAAAAACTTGGACTGAATCGATTGCATCTTTTAAAAGTGAGTGAGTAAGGTACAGTCGGTAACGAATAAAGCGTGTCAATTGTTTAAACAAGAAACATAATGCTAGCTTATTCTGCAGTTAAGTTTACCCTGCAAGCTAACAATAAAGTTATAAGTAGGTAGTATTTTTTTTTCAAGGGACGGGTTCACACTAATTGACTTAGTCTCAACTTAGCTCTAGGCTGGTACAGGCAACGATATAAATACTTATATAGAGAAATAAATACTTTAGTATATAGAAACCATCCAAGACTCTAAAACAAATACTCGTGCTCATCACACAAATGTTGCCTATACCGAGAATCGAACCCGGGACCGCTAGCTTCGAAGGCACTACCAACTAGGCTATCGCGTCGTCAATTTTCATCTGCCCTTATTTTACTTTACCAAATAATCCCTTGCACCAATGCACATAACTCATAAATGTAATCCTGTTCACACCAAAGCCGGAGTGTCACAGCGGATTAATCAGCTAGAGTGGCCGCGCCCGCCACCGCCCCGCGTATGAAACGAATAAATTTGGCCCAAGTTATGGCTTCCATTTAGAAACTATAGCGGTCATTATATTCTTTCCATCGTGGTAAGAGGCAAGTTTTGAAAGAAACATGGCCGCAAATGCTAGCGTTATATTATCAGCCCTCTATTTTAGGCGATAAAATCTAAATCGAATTAGACCGGTTATGGTATAATTTTTAACGGTTCACTAACGTTTTACCAAATTATCATTTGGCAAACAATGTCATTTTACAAACTCTCATTTCGCAAAGGTGTATTGTCCACCACATAATTTTATATTTTCTGTGGTCAAGCTAACTTATTTAACAAGCCCATGTAGCCTATGTAATATGTAATGGTTTAAGAACAATTTATTTTTTGCGAAATTAAAGTTTGTAAAATGATACGTTTGTCAAATTAACTTTTGGTAATAATAAGTCAGGATACCGTTTTTAACTCGGCCGCCATTACTGTCAAGTAAATAAGAGCTATCAAAACGTTGACAACACGATAACAGGTCAAAAACGATATGGTTTTTGCATCTATATCGCGTGTCAAATGTGGATAAAGCATCCGTCACGGTCGTACTTATTCACGTGTCAGAAGGTGACGGATGCCTTATCCAAACTTGGTCACGCGATAAACGCAGCCATATTAGAGGCCCTGGACCTCACCTTATTGCTATTGAAATGCTATCGTATTGTCAACGTTACGTTAGCTCATTTCCTTCACAATAGGTAATGACGGCCGAGTTGGTTATATATTATATGAGGAGTCAATCAATTATTATTAAATAATTATGAATTTGTGGCGCTTGCAGTGGAGACCATGGGACCTTGGTCAGCTGATATGAAAAGCTTTATTAAGGCCCTGTCATCCCGGCTCATAGACACCTCCGGAGATCCTAGAGCTGGTGCTTACCTCTCCCAAAGGATTGGGCTAGCTATCCAGAGAGGTAAAGCAGCCAGTGTCATAGGGACCATGCCGCGAGCGGACCTGCTAGAGGGGGTGTTCTTTTTATAGTGGTGATTATTATTTACGTCTTTCATATTTGAGTAGCTTAGTTTTTATTTTAATTTAAATAAGTTTAGTTTTAACTTTTAATTGTATTATATTAAATATGTATCAATAGGGAATATTCATGTCTTTTTTTCTCAGCTTCAATAAAAGCTGATTCATGTAACAAACATAGTTAGAAAAATCATTTTTTGTGTTGCTAGCTATAATCAAGCCAGATATAAGGCAACAAAGATCTATCTCTTTCTAGCAAAACAGAATTTAATATGGAGTTTATATGTATAGTGTTACATGACGTCACAGTGCATATCGGATCTCTCCGTCTAATCGCTGTCTAATTAGCACTTTAAAATGCATGTATCATCCGTATTTCTTGACCAATTTTGATTTAACTTTTGTTGATATCTTTTACGGTATTTTCATATTTTGTTGAGAAATGCGATTTGCATATTCCCTAACTTCAATAATCACACAAACCCAAAATGTTTGACGTCGCCAACGCAGCCTTTGTAAAACTGCACAAGTATTCATTCTCCGAAGAATAAACAGAATATACTTAAACAGAAAATAGATACAAATTAGAATTTGTATTACAAGAATTGGCAATCGCAGTCCATCGATCATAACATCCCGCAGCAACTAACAATGGAGCCCCGCGTCACCCTCCGCAATAAATCAGAGAAATAGATCGTCTTTATGGCTCTTCGTTAAACGAGCTCGTGGAGTGGGTATTTGTGAGTCAAGTCAGCGCGGAGAGGTTGGACTTTTTGGAGTTAGCATATCTAGACAAGGGCCTATTTTTTAGGCGTTTATTAGTTTTATAACCATTATTGTCTTTGATCTGTTATGGTATTGTTTAACTCGGCCGCCAGTACCTTACCCCTATACTTGCAAAATTATGGTATCAACGAGCTGATCTGATGATGGCGGAAGGTGGCGACAGGACCTCCGCTATGCTTAAGGTAGACATACCGTGTTAGGTAGGACTCATTAGTTTGGTCTTGATAACATAATGACTTTATAAAAAAAGTACATTCGGCAACAAAACTTTGCCCATATTTTTTTTACAGATACTTATTATTTTAGAAGCCAGCTTCTGCCCGCGACTGCCTCCGCTTCAACCTATACTATAGGGAAAAAGTTTTTGTCGGAATGAAAGTACTTAAGTGTTAATTCAGGATATATAATAGCGGCCTTTACACGTAAAGTTCGGATCGCGGAAAACGTCACGCGCCGTTCCAATCTTCGTTCCAAACCGTATTTTTTTAAATATTTTACTATTACAGTTGCATTTACACTTACGGTTCGGAACGAAGATTGGAACGGCGCATTGCGTTTCCCGCGGTCCGAACTTTACGTGTAAAGGCCGCTAATATTTGGGTAGGCTCCATTCCAAATACCATCCAAATCCGTCCAGCCGTTTCAGCCTAAAGTAGTAACCAAAATACTCACACATACACTCACAAGCTTTCGTATTTATAGTATAACCAACACACAAATAAAAACGTAAACTTATAACTTACAAAAAAAACATCATAAAGTTGCACGTAACGAATTAGAGGAAGTTGGGGACATAAGTTGTATTCGGAATGATCAATTTGTAATGCACGCGTCATGAAACACAAACAGTTGAGAAAAGACAGTCACTGTCGTCGAATGTTTCTACGCGAAGGATCCTATTTTAGGGGCGTATTTTATTATTTCTTTGGAATATTTATTTATTACATTTATCTTATTTTTGACAACACACGTATTTGAACTTTTTACTGGCATGAAAAAAACGAGGCCGTGGCCCTGATGGTAAGTGGTATCTGCAATTCTAAAACTGCAAATATCCATTATTCGAGGTAAATGTAATTTATAACGCGATAAAGTTCTGTTTAAGTGTATTAATAAGTACCTTAATTATTAAATTTAGAGTTAGTTTATTATTTATTATACGCTTTTTGGACTTTATATTAGAAACTAACGACCCGCCCTAGCTTCGCTTTAGTTTATATGCGTTTGGTTTATACCTACTCGTTCATAATATAGAATTTATTATAAGTACATAAAAACCTTCCTTATGATGGAAACCGCATTAAAATCCGTTGCGTAGTTTGAAAGATCTAAGCGTACATACAGATGGACAGACGGCGGGAAGCGACTAAGTTTTACACTATTTAATTAAGTATTAAAAATAATTAAATTTAACGATAAATCTTCTATCGATCGAAATGTAATATAAACACCTAGTAGGTAGTACCTAAACCTAACCAGATTAAAAAAACTCTGAAAGCAGCCTATCTATTACAGTTAAACGTTTAATTTAAAAATTATTCAAATTTAATATCAGTGACTTCCACTTTAACTTAATCAGATTGTCCAAACTGTAGCAATCAACAAAAAGCTTTGCTGTGTTGATATCTGTAACCAGGAACCCTAAAACTAAACCACCCTAAGTAAAAAAACACAAATGCATTTTGTAGCCGAAGCATTTCAAACTCTGTACCTCACACTAAGGGTTTAATTTGCAATACGATTTTATAATGAGTACGTTATTTTTACTTGGGGTTAGTATTTATTATTTTAGGGGTTATTTAACGACAACTGTCTTAATAAACTTATCGAAGGGTCGAAAACAACCCCATAGAACTTAATGGTATTAACTCAATAGACATGCACTTTCAATTTGAATTGTATAAAGATGTGTTAAAGTCGAAATTGGTATGAATTTGGATTGTAAGATAGCTACGAGAAGCTGGTAAACTGGAAAAGCGATAAAATAATAAAATAAATATGAATTAAAAACGTTGGTAAAAGTGTTTTTGTTTAAAAAATATATATCCTTAAAGCTGTTATATTAAATTAAACCTAAAATTAAACGTCTATCAATAAATATAAAACTGTTTTTTACACATGTTTTTATTTCTAACTAATGCCAAGGATATTCTTACATATTTCTATTTACTATTGATAGTGGCTGTATGAATCTGGATTTTCTGAATACATAAATACTATTTATTTACATACATATAGAGTGCACTAGGTACTTAGGATTTTTTTTAAACAGCTTTGTCAATAAATAACACTTTTCACCATAAACCCTTAAATATAAGTCTTATAAACATTTTTACACAAAATAATTATTTATACACATTTTATATTATGTAAGTAGTGTAAGCAAGTGCTTACACTACTTACATAATATAAAATATATATATAATATTTCTATGTGTATCTAGGTAGATACACATAGAAATTACATTATAAACATTAATTGACACAACTTCCTCGCAAAACAAATAACACTTAATTAAAAAAAAAACTCTTAATGTCTCATGCAAAATGACTCTTTTTAGAGCCCCTCGTCAACCAATCATTCACCCCTCCCACGCAAGCAGTAACAAAACGCATCTCAATTAAAACATTCGTAACTATTCCTCATCACATTATTCAAGAAAAACCCAATGTCGCCTCCCTCCCCATCAAAATCATTTGTTATTCCGACCATTAACAGCTTTTTAATTGCCACAGCTTGGCGCGCAGCCACAGACCACAGACAACTAAGGGGCATAGACAAAGCATAGATAATGACAGTTGTTTTTGCAGAGTGCCGTGACTTGCGTTTTGTTATGGCAGTCTGGGTGATCCAATGAGACAAAAGTTCCCTTGAGAGGTCTTAAAAAGTTTGTTAAATGTCTGCCAATTATATTTTTTACCAAACGACTGTTTTCACTTCTTTTACAAATAATATGAATGTCACATGACGAAAATTATCTGTAGGATTAATTAGAATTTGAGAGCATAGAGTTTATTTAACTAATACGTTTTTTTTCAGTTACAAAGCAACTTACTTTAAAGTTACACGTATTTTTACCCGACTGCGGCGAAGCAAAAATGAGGGTTATGTTATTGACCGGTATGTATGTGTGTGTATGTATGAATGTTCATCTGGTCCCTCATTAATTCCATAAACGGCATTATAGCCAGCAAATCAAGTAATTTATCTAAAACTATCAAATTTAGAACTCGTGCTTCGACTTTGAAATTTGATATACTTACATTACATCTATTATCACTATTATCAATCAAGCGTAGGTACCTAAATACGACTGAAAGAGCTAAACATTCCATAAAAAAAAGTTTTCCTTTTATTGTCTTTTAATAAATGATGATCTCTTTCAAGAAAAACCTCAAAGAGTATCTGATTGGCCTACAATTATCCAATACATAGCAGCTGCATTGTGTCAGAATTGCACTGTCGCTTTCACGTTGCATTTTATCTTTTAAAGCACCTCTCTGTGTATGTTTATCCTATTTATCTATACATATATGCATGTACATTTTATTTACAGTTCACATTATATATTCATTTACTTTATATATATACCTACGCTGTTATTTGTACATATGAGCAGCGCTTTCTCCTCCTCCTCCTCGTCTGGTTGCCCTGAAAATCAGCGTCACGGCATTTACATGTCTGACAATATGCCTGAGTGGCACCCAATTTGGTGCAATATAAAATAGTTTTAAGTTTTTGTTCTAAATTATTTTCTTACTGTATTTCGTTTTGTTATTATTGTTCTGTGTCTTGCACCAATAAACGATTTTATTATTATTATTATTATTTTATAATAAAACATAGGCAAAAAAAACTAAGTATTTGTTATACTTTCAACTAACATTCACTTAATTCGTTTTTTTATTTAGGAGAAATAAAAATCTGAAAAGTTGCCTTATCTGTTCCTACTCAGTGTGATTCTTAATTTCATCGGGAAAAGTATAATGTAATAACATCGTCGTAAGCAACTCTCCCCACCGTGCACATTCGGGAAAAAAGCGTAGTTTTCGGAGAAACTGCAAATGGCGGCGTTTCCGGTGAGCAGCTTCCGGCGTGACGTCACTGCGGAAGGATGGAGACAAGTAGAGCGACCATGGCAGTAGAAAGAGGATATGGCCTTTTTTGTAATCGGAGTTGCATTACGAGTCTGTTTCAAGATGAATACACCACAGTTTTTTACTAACATATAGTTTTATAAGTAATCTGTTGGTTTTATTTGTCAGATATTAATTTCATTTCAATTAAAATGTACATATATTTTTCATGATAACTTTTAACGGTACATAATATGGAGAGTTTAAACTTGATTTGTTTTTTATTAATAACGAAGGCTAGTTTAACTACAAAAGCTTAACAAGTTATATAATATACTTTTAAGATATACTTTTATCCTAAAAAATACTAGGTCAAAAGAGCTGTCAAAATTAGTTATGGCATTATTCTGCATTTTTAAGTATAAATGTAATTTTGGTGGTGGAAGAACCTTCTTGTGCAGGTCCGTTCGGATCGCTACCACTAAACTGCCGCTAGACAGTAGTGTTCGCATTGTTGTGCTACGCTGCGGGGTAAGATAACCGGTGAAGTGACTAGCACAGAGGCATTCCCTCTAAGTTGTCATTCCATGTAAGTATGTATTTAAACTACGTACTTTTTCGTCCAAATAGGAAAATAACAAGACAGAAAAAGGTATGTACAAAAGCAAACTTATGTTTTTAAGGGATCTCTTCCAGTTAACCTTTCAGCGATTGCGAAATATTTAAAAACATCAAATAGCCAAACGATAACGTAAGATTGCCATCTTGAGATTGAAATTTCTATGCCTGCCATAAAAATAAATACTGAATATAATTTCGAGCTGAGTATGCCTTGTCACCCCAACCTCCCCGTTTGTCAATTTGCAGCGTTGTGTTGTTCACGTTTTGTTCTGATTTGTGAAGCGGTGCCGAGGGGCGGAACCTACACTAGTTAACCGATTTAAGAAAAGGAAGGTTCTTGTTAAGAGGACGCCGAGCGTCCAATGGCGCCCACATTAATATTATTGTGTTCTAATAAACTAAAGTATTGTCTTGAAATCGAAGGATGGTTTTTGTTGTACGAATAAATTAAGTACAATTATGACATAACTTAATAAATAAAGAAATATCAGGGGACAATAGCATAGAATAGAATAACTTTATTTCAGGCAACAATGCCCATATTTACAAATACCTTACAGCCTAACATACATAACAATATATAACTTAAAATTAACATGACTAATACAGTTTCGCGGTGTCAGCTAGCCGGCGGCCACGGAATCGCAGAAATATGACACCTCTCAACCAGAATTCCTCCTTTAAAAACAAACAGACAGACAGACAGACAGATCTTTGGTCGGTACCCTCACCACAAATGACTTAAAATTAACCTTGTGGCGGGGCTCCAACCACTCGACCCTAAGGCTCACACCTATTAGCGGCGTACATTTTTTACTATTTTACTATTACGGTTGCATTTACACGTACGGTTCGGAACGAAGATTGGAACGGCGCGTGGCGTTTCCCGCGGTCCGAACTTTACTTGTAAAGGCCGCTATTAACCTAGTCCCAAACTAAGCTCTAGGCTTGTACTATGGGTACTAGACAACGATATAAATACTTAAATAGAGAAATATATACTTAAATACATAGAAAACATCCATGACTCAGGAACAAAGGGTAGTTAGATCGGTTCCTAAAACTGATTAATTCCGCGTAGCAACCTTTCCAGTCGCATTTTTTTCCCATTTAAATTTTTCTTCGATCGAAATGTTTCCCATTTTGAATTTTTAGCAATCGCATATTTTGTATACCCCCTTGTAAATAAAACGGCAACTTTTGATTTTTCCGAGAACTTAAAATTAAATAATCTAATTGATTTTATGCTACAAAATGAAGAAAGTATTTTATTACTACTAACAATATTAATCTTATACTTACAAATAATATTAATTGAACTAGGTGGCATATAACAGATTTAAACCAGTCGAAATAATCGTGACCCGTTTTCTGTACAAAGTTAATTTAATAACTAGCGACCCGCCCTCGCTTCGCTTCAGTTTATATGAGTTTTCTGTAACACCCGTACATAATCTAGAATCATTTATATTATACATAACAAACCCTCCTCTTGAATCACACTATCTATTGAAGAAAACCGCATTAAAATCCGTTGCGCAGTTTGAAATATCTAAGTATGTACAGTCAACAGCATAAATAAGTGATCATTTCTGTACCTTGTCGCTTTCAATCGTTTCACAATTTTGTATAACATTTCAAACACGACGTTAAAGTGACAAGGTACATAAATGATCACTTATTTATGCTGTTGACTGTACATACAAAGGGACAGACACGGCGGGAAGTGACTCTGTTTTAAACTATGTAGAGATTATTCACAAATATCATTAGCCATATCGTTCTTTTTTTACTTTTTCAGAATAAGTATTATAAATCAAACCTATAGTCGGTGATCGAATTCGAGATCAAAATCTGACAGTTCCCATCTTGATTATTTAGTTATTTTAACACTATTTCATAAAAACATGAATGAGAACTCGTGTAACCAGTAATATTAGGGTAAGTTTTATTGATAAAAATATCTACACTTAAATCAAAATGCAGTAATCACAGCGAATGTGAACCCGTTGATTTTGATCTCGAATTTGATCACCGACTGTAACCTAACCTAGCCTTACCTACACGTTATAATATCTAAAAAAAACCGGCCAGATGCGAGTCGGACTCGCGCACGTAGGGTTCCGTATTATATTTTAAAAAAATCACATTTGTTGTGTTAAATACTTAAATACTATTTATTTTATTCTGTTTTTAATATTTTTTGTTATAGCGGCAACAGAAATGCATTATCTGTGAAAATTTCAACTGTCTAGCTATCACGGTTCATGAGATACGCCTGGTGACAGACACAGACAGACAGACGGACAGTGGAGTCTTAGTAATAAGGTCCCGTTTTTACCCTTTGGGTACGGAAACTTAAAAATTAGAAAAGTGAACAATTCTAGCGATAAAAAATAAACAAAGACATGACCGAAAATTATTATTATTCTTTTTTTCCGGCGCGTTCAAAAACTAAAAGATCACGCATCATCCACAATATATTTAAATCAACTGTCACCCGAAACATTAGCATGCAGCTTGTAGTATATCAGTCTGCCCCTACTGCCCCTCCTTAACGATGAAGGGCCTGCCGCCTCATTGGGCACGAGGGTTGTCTCTGCGAGAGTAGGGGAGCCCTGACAAGCAGGACCTCAGCTTTGTGGAGATGGTGGGTCTGGGAGTAAACTTAGATCCTGTTGTGGTCAATTCAACGTCAAGCTCTTGGATGTCCGACAGACGGACAGCGGGAAGCGACTTTGTTTTATACTATGTAGTGATTTATTACTTTTTGTATACTGAAATCGAAAAACTAACCATTTATTAGTTGTTTATTAATATTAATTTTGTATTATTATTTATGTTCACGATATCAATGTAATTTCATATTTTATGACATGCAATGCAATTTTAGGCCAGGGATCGAGCCAGTACAGCACCTACACAGAAAAAAAAAGTTGGTCGTTCTAACAAGATTGTGAATATTTTATATTTAACAAGACCTTACGAGTAGAATACGAATTATATAGTTATAGTAGATATTAGAAGCTTGTACGAAATTTCAAGTTTCTAGGTACAGTAGTTTCGGCTGTGCGTTGATATATAAGTCACTAAGTCAGGTTTGCCTTTTATATATACATATAGATTAATTAAATATAGTACTTAATGGAAATGTTCAATTAGTAAACGTGAATGTTTTGTCTTTTGCTGTGTTTCAAGCACTTGATGGTACTTTTCGTGATGTTACTCAGTAGGTATTGCTCTGCTATGTGTCGTAGGATTTTTTTTTTAGTGCACAGATTTGGACAGAAACTTACAAATGTACAGAATCGTCTCATTCAGAAACTGACTGAACCAAAAACTAAAATCAGTGGTACTACTCAGACCTACCACCTCAGGCTTTCCTATCTGACAGTATAGGGTAAGTATCGCTGGAGACCACACGGAGGAGTAATATTGTAGATGATAAATGAATCACTTTTCGCTAATTTGTGTTTTATTATTTAATTTCAGAAAATATGGTTATTACAAGAATATAACTGAATAGTAATAAATTATTTTTATGAGGGTAAAATACACAGACACAAGCTTGTGTCTGGTTCTATTTCAAATTTTCTGGAGAATGAGCTAAAAAATCGATATCCGAATAGATCAAACAATTTTGAATTTGGAAAGATTTAAATCGAAATGTATGAGTGGCCAGGTACGTAAAAAAGGAGGTTATAACAACCTCGTTACAATACCCGGGCTGGCCTGGAAAGAAAAATCCTGAGTTTGGAGTGAAGGATTTTTCTTTTACATTAAGTTCGTATAAAAGAATCTTAAATTAAATGATGGTGGTTGAGGTGTAGGATGAGATGAGTGAGGTGAGTGAGGTGAAAATGAAATATATAGTGGGTATGTACAGTGGGAAGCAATCTATTACTTTCATTATACACCTTACATTCATCATTCAATCATAGTTATGGCCGCATATATCGTAGGTCATAACACCACTCATGTAGAGTATTCTCCTATTAATTAGGTAGAGATATACTCCATAGAAGGTCCCGTAATGGTGTAGGCTTTTTTTAGGGATCAGTCACCAACCGCTGATGTAGGTAGTCTAAGATGATAAAGTTGCTATATACAAGTATTTTATAAAAGTAAAGTTCTCACTAAGAGAAACATGGCGTAGGTAAAGCTTATAAGCTTAAAGTTTAAGCTTGGGTAAGTAATCAACCGCTTCTGGGTTAAAAAGAAATACATGACTAAAGGCTTATTTAACGAGTTGTCAACCGCTCCAGGGTTGGAAAAGAAAGTATGACCTAAGGCTTATTTAACGAGTTGTCAACCGCTCCAGGGTTGGAAAAGAAAGTATGACCTAAGGCTTATTTATAGGGAGTAGTCAGCCGCTCCAGGGGAAAATATGACCTAAGGCTTATTTATAGGGAGTAGTCAGCCGCTCCACTGAGAAAGGAAGAAGAATGGTTAAGAAGAGCAAGAGCGGTAGGGCTCATAGAAAAATAATATATGTATTATATATTATTATTATTTAACTATTTTATTCTAAAAATAGAACAAATTTATGAAATGAAAGAAATGTGTTAGTGATTAATATACAAAAAATAATGAGGCGAGTTATGACCTTAATGTTTGTAAATTAAAATTTCCATAGTATATAGTAATATTATTATTTGTATATATTTCCAAAATTAACTATGATATATATATAAACAAAAAGAGAATAGAAATAGGAGGGGAGAAAGTGGGATTTCTAACAGTAAAATGGTGATTAAAAAATAATAATATGGAACTTAGTCCATTAGTAGCATTGATATTGAGCCATTTCTGACGGTATAGGGTAAGTATCGCTGGAGACCACACGGAGGAGTAATATTGTAGATGATAAATGAATCACTTTTCGCTAATTTGTGTTTTATTATTTAATTTCAGAAAATATGGTTATTACAAGAATATAACTGAATAGTAATAAATTATTTTTATGAGGGTAAAATACACAGACACAAGCTTGTGTCTGGTTCTATTTCAAATTTTCTGGAGAATGAGCTAAAAAATCGATATCCGAATAGATCAAACAATTTTGAATTTGGAAAGATTTAAATCGAAATGTATGAGTGGCCAGGTACGTAAAAAAGGAGGTTATAACAACCTCGTTACACCTATGTCGTTTTTTTTTTCCTTTATTTTTATTATTATATATTTTTTTGTCTGCGCGTTTTTGTTGTGAATAAATGGTTTACTTACTTACTTATGTTTACGATCTTCAACCCCCCCCCTCAAAATAAAAACCTGTTAACTCTAACTCGATTACCACATCGTTTGTAAATCACCGATGCACTCGCCCGAGCGAGAGGGAGACGTAACGCAATCAAAATGGTCGTTTATACCTATTACGGGTTAAGAGGTTTCGATTGAAAATGGTCTAGGTAGTTGGGAAGTTAAATTATGGATATTTTTAGGGTTCCGTAACTACCCTATCTGTTTACGTACTTTTAAAAAGTCAAAATTCTTCATTCTTCAATTTAGGCATAATTATGCACCTATGAATGTCAAAAAGCATTACCACCGGTTCGAAAAATAAAACCTTTGCATGGTATAATAAAAAGAGGCACAACGCGACTTTGTCCAGAGTCATATTTCGTCACCTTCTTAACTCTTCCACAATGTCATATGGCCCACTATTCTAATTCGTCGGCATACCTATATTGTCACCTTCCTAACTCGTCCACTTCCCTATATTGTCACCTTCCTAACTCGTCCACATTCCTATATGGTCCATAGTACTAACTTGTCCACATTCGTATTTCGTCCACAGTGCTAACTGGTCCACATTCCTATATAGTCCACATAGTAGTATAGTAGGTTCGGGTATTTGACTTTTAATCGCTTTAAAATTGAACATCACACTAAGCCACGTTTGAGTCATGTGGACGATATAGGAATGTGGACAAGATAGGAAATTGACGATATAAAAATGTAGATGATTTAGGAAGGTGACAATTTAGGAATTACTTACTGACGACATGGCATTGTTGACGAATTAAGAAGGTGACGAAATCGGACTGTGGACAAAGTCGCACTGAGCCATTTTTTCACAAAATATTATTTTTTATCTTGGTATGGAGTTGGCAATGACCATGACACACAGGCTACCATGGCAAGCGGATTATGTGACCCATAGACATTTGCGTTCTCAAGACAAGAAGAAAATACAAAAAAAAATATTTATTCAGATTGGCCATATGAGGGCTTTTGTACACGTCGGTAATATGGAGTGAATCTACTAGCGCTTCGGATAAGATCATCCTTGCGGAGAAGAAGCGCCGAAATATTTACTACAACATACCAAGTAGTTACGTCTCTGCAGGGGACTGGCAGACGTACCAAAGTTTTTATTAATCCGCCCTCCCCACACGAGACGAGACTTATAAAACAACCCCACGATCATATCTGTCCGCGATTTACAATACATGTCGTAAAATTATCATAAGTAAATGACATTACGTGTGTATCGATTCATGTTTATGCCTTCACAGTGCGTTAGTGCATTGGTTGTGACAAGATAGAAGCGAGATAGCTAAATTCAATCAATAAATTATAATAAGAGTGTCGTTGGCCGTTGGCTTAGGTATCGCAGGCATCGTGATCGTAAGGTACCGAGTTCGAACCCCCGCGGTCACCGTGTAATGTAATGGAACCAGTAATCGACGGGGACCAATGGTAGACATTGATTCTTATATTACAGAAGATAAGGGTTATTCATTTGTTTTGTAACACTCAATTTATGACCGTATGATCTTTGAATTAAGAGTTAAGTGTCGATTATTGGTGCATGTCAGCTTAAAGTGTCGAACACTGGTGCCATTACGTTACCAATGAGCTTTTACGCGTTTTACATAGAGAATTAAATGGGAGCCGAAATATGTTTGCCAAAATGTATTGTTTCCCAACCGTTTCATTTGCCAACCCATTTTTTTTCCTGTAATTGTAAATATTTCAGGACTTATTTCAGTACCATCGTGTAGAACCCTATAGGTTAGGTTAGGTTAATTATAATAAAATCTTGAAATATTTACGGTTACAGAAAACAAATCGGGTTGGCAAATGAAACGATTGGGAAACGATACAATTTATCAAACATATTTCGCCGAATCAAAGGTAACCCGAATTAAATACCTATTTTAAATAGAAAACATCCAAGACTCAGAAACAAATACTCGCACTCATCGCACAAATATTTGCCCTTACTAGGAATCGAACCAGGGACCGCTAGCTTGTAGGCGGGTCACTAGCCTGTGTCACTAGGTACTACCTATGACAACTATATCCCGAGGGAAGTCCCAATTTGGTGTGTGTGTGTGTGTGTGTGTCTTTAATTTATTCGTCGGTTTCGTCGACAAAGCAGCTCAGCAAAATCGGTCGGTAGGTACCTAATAAGGGCCGGTACAGACGGACTACATTGGAACTGCAACCCAGCAGCAAAATGGCAGTTCGAGGGCAGTTCTGATGCAGTTGATGTAACTGCATCAAAACTGCAAACCAACTGCGCAGTCCGCTTGCAGTTGGCGTGCAGTCTACCTAAGCGGACTGCGCAGTTGGTTTACAGTTTTGATGCAGTTACATCAACTGCATCAGAACTGCCTTCGAATTGCCATTTTGCAGCTGGGCTGCAGTTACCTTGCATCAATTTAGCTCCGGGTCCTAAACGTTCTTAGCCCCTAAACCAAGCCCGATTTTCACGATTTTTTAACCGACTTCGAAAAAGGAGGAGGTTATACGTTCCACTGTATGTATTTATTTTTTTTATTTTTTTTATTTATTTTCACCGATTACTCCGTCAATTGTGGACCGATTTTAAAAATTCTTTTTTGGTTTGACAGAGTATACTTCCGAGGTGGTCCCATTGTCAGCAAATCTGAATCTGATGAAGGGATCAGTGAGGAATTGAGGGAACTCCTCAAATATTGTATGCAAACATATAGCGATTTTAGTATTTTTAGTAACAAGTGTAGCATTTGCATTCAGAAAGTGTCACTTGGTGAAGCGGAACTGATGATGAAGACCACAGATGGCCACCGGAACTCCTCAACGGTACCGATTTCAAGGGTGGCGATAAGATATCTCGATTAAGATAGTTGAGCGACTACAACGAAGCACATTTAATTGTTTTAAAATGACTATGATTTTCCCGCGGCGTTGCTTGCGGCGAGCTTGAAATGTCTTAAAGTTTCATATATCAACTAAGAAGTGGGACTACATAAGCTTATTATGATCACTAAAAAGTGTAAAATAAAATAAATGTTTTAAAAAACAAAAAAACCGCCTTCAAAAACGCAAAAAATAACTTCTACTACTAGGTACTTAGTAGTAGGTACCTATCCTATTAGGTTAGTCTAACTGAAGTCGGCGACCACAATATTTTCAACAAAAAGCCGACTTCAGTTGGACTAACCTAATAGGATAGGTACCTACTACTAAGTACCTAGTAGTAGAAGTTATTTTTTGCGTTTTTGAAGGCGGTTTTTTTGTTTTTTAAAACATTTATTTTTAATAAATATGTTGTAGTCATGAAAAATATCAGGGATCATTACACTGTATATGTATTCCAGTGCAGGGGTGAAATGATTCAGCTAAGAAAAACGCGGATTCATCTCACTACAATACAAATCTCGGATCATTGGTTCACCACCGAGACGAAACTGCTAACTTTCGCTTTACAATATTTGGTTTATGTTTTTATATTTACTTTCCATAGGAAAAACAACCGTAATTCCATATCAATACAGATGTATACTGAGTTCAATGAGGGAAAATACATGTTGGTAGAAATGCAGACTGGAAAGTTGTTGTTGTGAAAATAGTTTTTAATCCAAAGTAAACCTTAACGCTCCTAGAATATGGCAGCATCAATAGAAGCAAAACAAAATCAATTTCATTTAATTTCATACTTTTTTTGTAGAGATTTTTGTAGAGTTACTTAATATCTTTACTAGTATTATAAATATGAAAGTAACTTTGTCACGTCTCACGGCTAAACCGATTTTAATGAAATTTGGTATGGTGATAGCTTAACTTTGAACTTTTTATCTCCGAAAATTCGACACATTGAGAGAAATTACGTGTTGGATTAACCGATACACATTCACAAATAAAATTGAACTAGGTAGATTTCGTCTGGTTTTTTTTTTGGTTCAAAATCCTCTTAAACAGACAGAGAAATGCCATTTCTGTAATTTTAGGGGTCCGTAGTCAAACCAGGAATCCTTATAGTATCGCCATGTCCGTCCGTCCGCATCTTAGCTCGTAGTTGTAGAAAACTGTAATTTGGCATGAATATACCGCACTGCTAGATCAAAACAGTAACAACTCAAAATCCTTGCTTGTTTTGTTTCAAGCTCATAGAAGTTGTATTAAAGTTGATTTTAAAAAACGGTTGTATTTTGAGTTACCTACTACTGTTTTGATCTAGCAGTGCGATACATATTAGTCACGCCGACACAGTGGTACGGTCACGAGCGTTAATTTGGGACCCATGTCAAGAAAAATATGCTTGAAATCGTCAATGTCATTAGAGATGTCAAGTCATTTGTAACTTTTAGGAAACTCAACCTCATTGTTGTGGAATGTCAGATTGACTTCGGACCTAAGGTGGGTATCAAATTAAATCTCGTGACTGTACAATAAAATCAAGTCCGATCTACATAATTTTTGAATACTTAATTATGTTGTAGTTATTATAAAGAACTAACTAGGTCTGTCACTGGAAAGAGCTGGAGGAGGCCTTTGCCGAACGGCACTCTGAGATAAGAGATATTATTTAGGATAAAATTAACTATGTTATTTAAATTGAATGTAAATCTTAGAATAAAGGCAATTATTATTATTATTATAACTAGGTCTGTACGTTTCAGTTTTTTGTTTTTTTAACGTACAAACATAGTTTTTCATGATATCTACAACATATACAAAAATCGTTAATATAGGACTAGGTTTAAGGGGAGAGAAACGTTATCGCATTTTGTATGGATTTTTTTAGCTTCACAATCCTATTACTGACGTGCAATCTCACACAACCGCCCCGTGATGTACACAATACGATACAATACAAAACACTTTCTTGTACACCAAATAAAAACATAACCGAGAAACAGCACAATTAAAAATAATATAGGTAAACAACAGGCGGTCTTATCGCTAATTAGCGATCTCTTCCAGACAACCTTAGTAGCGACATGGTGTCAAATCAAAATATAGGCGATGTAGGTACGCGCGTCAGTCTTGTCCTGTATCCTTGTTGTATTCCATCATTGTTGTATGTCTTTGCCACTGCACTCGTCCCCCGCAACCCCCCGATTCTCCCCCGGGGCGGCTATCACTTAGATTTAGTTTTTATTGCCTGGGGATGCTCTAAATAGTTTAATGGGAGAAGTTATGGATTTGTTAATGGTTGTAAACTGAAGGGATGTTATTTTTGGTTCCATTTCGTTAATTGTTTTGATTGCGCTTTAGGGACGAGTTTGTTGATAAAAAGTTATTATTATAATAATAATTGTCAGTTTGTTTGTTATAGGCGCGCGTTGCTGATTTGGGTTGTTGTTGATTTAAATCATGATCACTATGATCGTTAATAATATCGTTATGTTCATTCAACCCGACCACTAGTCCAAATCGGACGTAGCACACACTGTTTTTTTTTTGCAGTAAATAATAAAATGTCTATAAACATGATCTTATTCAAAACACCTATAAAAAAATTCCTATTGTCAATTCTGCGCGCACAAACTGAATAAAAGTTTCTAAATCAACTAAGTTACCCCCCTCTTATCTATCTCAGTTATCTTTAACTGCAATTGCGTCTATATCGGCAAATTGTATTGTCGCGATAAGACTCGACTTTTGTAATAGTCTCGCAAACGTCGTAAATCAGGGCAATAAAAATGGAACTAACCCCGAAAGCGAGAAACTGGCTGAAATTTGAGTTATTTTGGTCTTTGTGCATAGCCCAAAATGCATTCTAACCCCTGAGTTTAAAAGAGCTTTTGACGCGTCTGTCTGTGTGTAACCCCCAACAAAGAAAGAGGGGTGTTATTAGTGTAATTACCCGACTGCGGCGGAGCCCAAAAGGAGGGTTATGTTTTTCACCGTCATGTATGTATGTATGTGTGTCCAGTTCTATGTTCCCCGCTACAGCAAAAACGGCTTGGACGATTTTGACAAATGAGGTATCATTGGATTCGTCTTCGCAGCGAGTGTCATATATAGGCTACATTTTATCCCGGGAAAACGACCTGTGCTTTTTTTTATTAATAAAACTAAAAAGAGTGAAATAAATTAAATTATTTAAAAAACAAAAAACCCGACTGCAATAAAAAGACTGAAAAGCGAAAAACAAGCTCTATAATTTATAAAGAATTGTAGGAGCAATGTACTTATTGATATTTAATAGGATTTGTAATACATTGCTTGTCCCCGCCTGCAATACCTTTTCCAATATTCAAGTTAAATTTAAATTGTTATAAATATCAATAAGTACATTGCTCCTACAATTCTTTATAAATTATAGAGCTTGTTTTTCGTCGAGTTGTTCTCATAGTCTTTATTATTAGTTTAAGGTTTATTGACCTTACATTTGTAATAATTTTATTTTGCTAGTTTTAAGAATTTATTGTTTATTACTTTATTACCTTATTATTACTTAATGTAACTTACTTTTAAGTATTATTTTGTTATTATGATTGAAAAAATGACCTTCTGCTGGAGTTTCTTGCGGTGCTTCTTCTCCGTAATGATGGTCTTGTCTGAAACGCTGGTAGATTCACTCATGTTACCGACGTGTAAAAGAGCCCTCATGTGGCCTATTTACAGAATAAATATTTTGAATTTTGAATTTTGAATTTCGAATTTTGATATAATGAGGCAAGAGTAAATAATATGAGATTCTTGGAAGGGGGAAGTCCAAGGCGAAACGTTCCACGATCAGATCAGGGACGTATTAAGGTGTTAAGAAAGGGTCAGGTCAGGAGACTATACCCTGAACCAACGCACGTTTATGAAGATGCTTACGAAAGAGAGCTGTGGAGTGGACATTAACATTAAAATTCAACTCTAACTGCCGCACTCAGAGACGTCAATTAAATTAAATGCTTGTTTAGTGACGTGTTGTCTTATTCTATTGATATAGCAAAGAAAGAGACAGCAGCAACTTTAATCAAGCATTAAATTTAATTGACGTCTCTGAGTGCGGCAGTTACTTGTACTCATACTCGTTCGTTTATTTAATTGCAATATTTAATTTCATTATAAATATGGATACTTTTAACATTCATAACATTGTGAGATAGATAATATTAAATAATATGTAAAAGAAAATAATTTTGTTTAAAATTGTAATCTTTCATTACCTACTTACCTTAGCAGCTTTACCCACGGCCGAAACCAAGCCAAGAACCAAGAAATTATAGCATCCCTCTGTTTGCTTCGTGGGTTAATCTTCTATATATATGTATATATATAAAAGGCTAAACTGACTGACTGACATATCAACGCACAGCCGAAACTACTGTACCTAGAAACTTGAAATTTGGTACATGGGTTCCTTTCATGATGTAAGTGAAAATCGACCCCCAACGGGAAGAAATGGGGGGGAGTAGCGGGAAACTAATTCTACGCGTACGAAGTCGCGGGCGTCCTCTAGTATTTTAATAACACTCAAAAAAAGCAAATAAATCACGAAGACACTCGATATCTTTTAAAAGGCAAAGAAATATCTGAAAGTGGACAGACAAAGCATATTCATCTCAATTAATACGCGACCATCTCAAATATCTATACTTAGTACCCTTTCGCTGTCACGACTCGTAAGAATAGTTACGCGAGACTGTGTAAAGGATTAAAGCGATAAAGTACTAAAGTGATTGTATATTTATGACTGCATGTCAGTGTAGGGCAGTTGCGGCCCCTCGCCCTCGGAAGGAAGATTTAGTACTGCGGAGGAAAGTGGAAATATTGTAGATATACTTATGTTTGCCTAATTTATGTGTATGACAATAGTATTTTATGTAACTGATACATAAAGAGGGTCCTTAAAATACGAGTGTGGTTTTATGAAACGAGCTGAAGGCGAGTTTCATAATAAGATCACACGAGTGTTTTAAGGCCTAATTATGTACAGTTGCATACATTACTTTATCTACACACATATTATAAGTACTCTAAGATGCGTTCAGTAGGCGGCAAAACAAACAAAATGGCGGCAAAACTATGAACCTGTGTCACGAATATGAATGTTTTTTTTTTAAATCATAGATAAACTAACAAAGTCCCTATTCTAATGTCATTCGAAATCAAAATGGCGTACGACACTTTACTTAAAATATACAGAGTCGACGTTTAATTGATACTAGAATTGGCCCCCTGTTTGAATTGTGTTGGTTTTGGAAGATGTTCCAAATTTGAACAACATTACTTTATCAAAAGTTGTATCGTAATTTTAACTTTTCATTACAGCTACAGATAAGAAAACAAATTGTATCTTGTAATGCTGGTCATTGTCTACGGATTTCTGAACGCATTATAGAGGACTTATGATATGAGTGTAGATAAACCTTATATTCGTTTTCTGGTGTTCAATAAAGAGTATTTGTATTGTATTGTATTGTATATTCTTACTGTTATGTATAAGTGTCTAAGTTAATGGTTTACTTCGCTGAGTTTTCAGTTCATCGACAGGCATTTACACGTGTATAGGAGTTATAATTTTTTGGTGATCACAGATCTAACCTAACCTACGTAACCCATGCTTAAGATAACCTTAAAATTGTTTCAAATAGTTTACATGCTTTGATGTGCCGCCGCTAGAATTGCTAACTACAAAGAAGCCGCCGCGGCCGCGCCGCGGTGTCGGCGACTTCAAAGGGTTGTAATTTGTGACACTATTTGAACGAACGAACTATACTAGGACCACTGGTTTCGTAGGCAGGGTCACTAACAAACAACTAGACTGACCGTAGCGTAAAAAAACAGTACCAAAAACTTATCTTACTAGTACTACTGTATTTTATGCGAAAGTTTGGATGGATGGATGTTAGTTACTCAATCACGCCAGAACAGCTGAACAGATGTATGAAATTTGGCTCCGAGATATGGAATACAGTCAACAGCATAAATAAGTGATCATATCTGTACCTTGTCGCTTTCAATCGCTTCACAATTTTGTATAATATTTCAAACACGACGTTAAAGTGACAAGGTACATAAATGATCACTTATTTATGCTGTTGACTGTACATAGGCTACTTTGCCTCCGGGAAAATTGGATAGTTTCACTTATAGATAAGTTTTAATAATCAAGACACGACGGCATCCATAGGCCCTACTTTGAAAATGGAAGTTCAAAGTTACGTTAGCTCCATCCCTGTCTCTCGATTTAGTGTCAAGAGTCGATTGACAGGGACCCTGCATCCGAAGTTTCGAATTCAGTGGTTCATGGTAGCTTCCACGTTCGCGAGTGTTCGCGACAAATCGGTCTCAAAGCCCCTTGATCGGAACAAATGGCGCGCTCCCACGAATTGCTCATATCATATACACGCTGGATGAGTCTTTCTTTAAAAATAAGTTTCTGTCAAAAAAATCATTTTTGGGGCAAGCATTTGTTGCTGACTGTACTTTTTTGCAAAGTCACTGCTTATCAAGACCAAACTATATTGAATCCTAACACGGTGGGTCTGTGGTAAGAATAGTGAAGATCCTGTCAACTTCCGACTCCATCACCAGATCAGCTCTTAAATACCAATACACGGTTTACAAATGGCGTCCAACTTTCAGCCCATTCGACTGTTCAATAGGGAATATGTATGGATTTTTTAAATCGCATTTCTCAACAAAATATGATCGAAAGTGAAATTCAAATTAAAATTGGTCAAGAAATACGGATGATATAAGCATTTTAAACTGCTAATTAGACACCGATTAGACAGAGAGATTCGATATGCACTGTAAACTGTAAACTGTAACGTCATGTAACACGTCGGCCATATAAACTCCATATTAAATTCTGTTTTGCTAGAAAGAGGAACAAATCTTGGTTATTTTCGTAGCTATTTATAAAATGATTTTTTCTCAATGAAGCTGTGAAAAAAAAGTCTTGAATATTCCCTATTTGTGGACGAAATATTAATTTAATCGGCAAACCTTTATTGTCCAGTCACAGCATTATTAACAAGATATCAACAAAATATTGAAAACAGCCTCTTCCAGCAGCTTTAAGCTATGCCAATCCCACCCTCCCAAACCAAAAAAGTCGTATACAATTCACCAACCAAACCATAACTAACCTTCTCTTATATCCAATAAAGTTGCGTTTAAATTTAGATCAATGACAGATGTGACGTTTTTGGGTGAAATGGTGGTATAGTGACGCCAATAAGCTAAGAGCTAAAGCAGTTGGGTCAATATTTGGGTTTACTTACCACATTCACTTACTCTGTGAATTGGGTGACAACCCTTCATAAATGGGAGAACTACTTTAGTTCTAAAGTAGTAGGTTGACTATTTTTTCCCATCATAACCATTGGATTGGCAGGTAAGTCGGTACTAATAATTTGCACTAAACCTAACGTTTGCATATTCTATAGGCTTCATACTTTCGATTAGTATGAAATTGGTCTATTAGACAAGCAAGAGCAATTTTAAAAAAAAGTTCATTTTTATATTTTTTTCTAATTATGGTCTGTACTGGGCTGAAATTTTTCAGTCAACCTATTCGCCATATATTACTTACAAAAAAAAGTAAAGTCAGCAACGAAAGCTTGTCCCAAAAAAAAATTTTTCTGACACTCCTTGTTTATAACCGACTTTAAAAAAGGGAGTAGGGTCTCAATTCGCCTGGTTTTTAGGGTTCCGTACCAAAATGGTACAAAAGGAACCCTTATGGTGAGACTTCGTTGTCTGTCTGTCTGTCTGTCTGTATGTCACAGCAGGTTTTCTCAGCAACTACAAATGCTATCAACTTGAAATTTGGCATAGTTGTACAACTTGCTTGCCCGCATCTATTTGTAGTAAAAAAAATATGAAATTCATTTTATTATAATTGAAAAGGGGTCTAGAACGGGGGGTTTAAAAATGAAAGTGGTTCGATTATAGCAAATGGGGTGTCATATGAAAGGTCTTAATCTGCACATTACACAACTATTTTTTTGAAAAAATTTTGTGATGTACTTTTTGATTTATAGCCAAAAATTTACAAAAAATGACCGTTCCCCCCCCCTTATCTCCGAAGTTTATTAATCAAAAATTCTGAAAAAAATCCTGACGTATAGATAATTACTTATATTTTCTGGGAAAAATAAAATAAAGTGTTCATTATTTACAGTTTTTGAGAAATAATAAAAAAACTAAGAAAATCTGTATTAAAATTTAGGCTAGTCAAAATCGACCTTATTGCCTAGAAAATAAAGCTTATAACAAAATGAGTATTTTCTTTTGCGGTTACCGAGCATATTTATCTTCAATACGGAACCCTCGGTGCGCGAGTCCGACTCGCACTTGACCGGTTTTTTTTTAATGTATTTTCCCCGATTACCTAGTAGGTACTCTGACCGCTGCGCTAGACTGATTTGAAAAAAATGTTTTTTTGTTTGAAACGGTCTACCAACTTTCTAGTTGGTCCGATTGTCAACACGTCATGATCTGATGGGGAATCTAGGGAAGTCAGTCATAAATATATGTAATATGTTCCCAGGCGACAACAACATCCACACGCCCCTGATAATAAGGTCTATAGTGACATATATTAGTGCTTTTGACATATTAATTCAGAAAACTTAAAAACAAGAAAATATAACATGAAACGGTTTTATTTTGTGGCGCTTATAAAAACTGCCATGCACGGGGAATCAAACCACATGAAAAATGTTAGGTACCCTATATCTAGCCTTGTTCAGTTTATCCCACGGGTGGGAAAAAGCCGTCGGAGCCTCTATTACCCGTGGTCCACCTATGTTGTCCACCTGGGCATTTTAGCAGACCTCAGCAAGTCGACAGAGCTCCGCTAAGTGGAGCTCCTACTCCTACATTATTTTGGCCCTTCGGGTCCTCTGAAGTACTAACATAACCTAAACCTACCTATTGATTTTGTACAGTTTACTCTCCGTAATCCACATAGGTGGACCAACATAGGTGGACCAAGGGGAATACACTTTTCAGTGGAATACTTAGTTAACACTGAAACAAATTATATACATAGCCGAATTATTTATTCAAATACACGAAAATGCTAGATTTTCAAGAAGGCTTACTAACCCTCATTTGACCCTAAATCAAATGCTAATTGCTAAACCCATTTACTTACTTGCTCTAAAATCAAGTTCTATAACGGCCAACCATATTCATGTGTTCAATCATTTTGTAGATTTTTAAATTGTAGAATATAAGCTGTTTCCCGCGGGAAACCTTTAGTACCGTTTGGTAACCAACATTTCGTAACCAGATACAGCATCAAATTAAATTTAGTGCTGGTTACGAAATCTTATATACTGGATAAAATCATAGGCTACTTTTTATCCCGGAAAAATTAAAAGTTTCCGAGGGAATAACGATACTCGAAATCTACGCGGACGAAGTCGCGGGCAGAAGCTAGTGAATGATAAATGATAATACTGCGTAGCAGTTAGTTTATATTTAGCACATGATTTAAGCGAAACAATATACACCCTTTCCGAATCATTTCCCGAAATGAATGTTCTGTGTATTCCTCAGAATCCAAGTAGTATAGAAGGAGACGTTCGTAAAAATAGCCAATTTAGTGTCACACTCTTTCGGCCGCATGGCTAGTAAGCCGACAACTCGGTCTTTATTATAAACCGGTCCAAACTCTGTCACGAAACAGTCGTCATGCTTTGACATATCAACGCAGATCAGACTCTCATCCGCAAGTTCTACACCGTAAGCCTCATAGCACTTCCCAGGATGCACTATGGCCATCTTGTAAATATCGAAGTCATTCGTCAAGTACATTTTCTTGTCCATTGTAAACACAGTCTTCCACATGCTAGCTTCCAGGACAGTAACAGGTGAACGGTCAAAAGACGCCGGTTGAATGCTGTAAGGGTTTGCCTCATTATTCAATTTGGCGACCGCTATATCATACATCGGAGAATTATTGCTAGTGTTAAATCTTTCATGGATCCTCCAGAATATGATAGAGTATGTATGAGACTGGTTTTTAGCGTACTCATAATATAGTAATACTCTGTGAATGTAGCCTTTTACTCTGCAATGGGCAGTGGACACTATCCACTTTTGAAGGATGATACTTCCGAAACAGGAGAAGATCCAGTTGTTAGTATGGTTCCTCATGACTGCTGCGGTGTAAGGGATCCTGTGTGAATAGACGACGGACTGGTTCTGGTTGATATTGATGACGCCCATGTTTCTGACGAAGTTGTGGACCCCTCCGGGAGCCTGGTCTTTATGCCTCTCGTCTACTCTGATCATGGTAGCGAACTTGACCATGCAGATGATGGCCACGATGGAGATTACGGTGACGACTGTCAGAATGATGCACGCGGATTTCATTTTGGAATAGGGAATTGTTATATAAACATGTAAATAGCGAAATTTTATAGACGTTACTGTGAAGTTTTGGAGAAAAAAGATTTGTCTATGGTTATAGGGTGAAGAGGATTACTAGAGAAGAGGTTTCAATAGTTACAACTCCAGCGAAAGTAATGCTTTTTGAGTTCAATATTAACGAAACGCCCCAAATCTAAAAAAAATATTAACATGTTTTGTTATGCAATGAATGACACCTCACCCGATGTTATGTTATAATGTAAAAAAACATTTTCCTTTAGGTACTTTAAAAGAAGAGGAGGAACACGAAAAAAAAAACAATATTTTATTTTACACCTTTCCCGGCAGAATTTAAATGAAAGAAATAAAGAAAACAAGGCGAAACTATAAGGGTTCCTTGTTGCCTACGGAACCCTAAGAAGCTGACAATAGAATTGGGTAGGTAAATACGCTCGTTCGTCGAAATGGTTCTTTTAAACGACTATTTATCGTAAAATTATGATCTAAAGAAGCTAATTCACGGATTGCGAAACGCCGCGCCGCCGCTTTAATCGCGAAGTTGTTTGTACTCGTAAAAAAAAAAGATAATTGAATACTTATCTGTATCTACGTTTCTTAAATTTGTTTCAATCTTAGAAACATTTTCTTGAAAAGGGAAGCGTACAGACATAGTTTATCATGATATCTACAAAATATCCAAAAAGCGTGACAATCGGACTAGATTTAAGAGGGGAGAAACGTTACCGCATTTTGTATGGAAATTTTTAGCTTGACAAACTTCTTAAGCGGGTTTAAGACTTGGTTTGCCCAGTAACGATGCATTAAAGCGTCTATATCAACAATACCCTCAATTTGGCGAGTGCAACGAGATCCCAAATTGGTCAGCCGCCGGACCCCCGCAATAAAAACGCAATCGGATCGCAGCGATAATTAACTGCGGTTACTCGACGCGGGCGACGGCCGGGGCTGCCGAGGCTAGATTTATTAGATAAAGGCCATCTGTTCGTCTGAAGGAATAAAACTTTAGTACTTATTGTTACTTTTAGGCGATTAGCACACCGAGCCGCACCGCTCCGTGTGTCCCACCGCCGACGATGAGCGGCAAGCGAGTACAGGGTAGTGATTCTCTCATAAGCAAAGGTGAGCGAATGCGGGAGTGAAGTCCAAGCGGCGAGTTTAAGTAGTCCCGTCAGAGCGAACAAAACACATATTAGCGCGTGCATTCTCAATTAGGCAGCCTTATACGTTCGAGAAGCCATGCTGCCAAATTGAATACACGCGCTGAAATGTGTTTTGCTCGCTCTGCCGGGACTACTTAAACTCGCCGCTTGGACTTCACTCCTGAGGCTGTACTTTGAAATCCGTAATTCGAACTTCGTCTATTGCTATCCCTTTTGCTCTCGAAGTGGCACTAATTCGCAAGAAAGTGACGGGGCGATCCGAAGTTCGAATAACTGATTTCAAAGTAGAGCCCCTGCATTCGCTCACCTTTGCTTATGAGAGAATTACTACCCAGCCAGCGATCAACCATTAATATTTGCGTCTTTTTTTATTGACACGCAATCTACATTTTTTGTTTCGACAAACTAGTGGAAAGAGTTCTCGCCGGCAGTGTGAACAGCCAGCGACCAACTTTTAATACCCTTGTTCGTTGGTGGTAACCGTAGCCAGATAACTGGTTATCTGCGAAGATTTTTTTCCTCCAGAGGCTCTACTTTGAAATCCGTAATTCGAACTTCGTCTATTGTTATCCCCTTTACTCTCGACGCGTCACTAATTCGCAAGAAAGTGACGGGGCGGTCGGGGCGATCCGAAGTTCGAATTACTGATTTCAAAGTAGAGCCCCAGTATAACTAGTTATCTCCGAGTATTTTATTTTCCTCGCAGATAACTGTTATTTTTAACAATTATCTGTAAAGAAAATATTTTCCTTCGAGATAACTAGTTACCTATCTCCAAGGATTTTATTATCCTCATAGATAACTGTTCTTTTTAACAGTTGTCTGTAAGGACACTTTATTATGTTTCTGTTTGTGTCTGTTTGACTTTTATCTTACAGGTAACATTTGAATATTTGAAAAATATCAAAATAGGACAATTAAAGTGTCCTTACAACTGTTTAAAAAACAATACAAATAACTCTTATTTTTTAAAGTTATCAGCGAGGAAAACAATATCCTCGGAGATAACTAGTTATACTGGAGCGAAAGAACTTTTCACAGATAACTAGTTATCTGGCCACGGTACATCCAAGGAACAAGGGTAATATATGTGTCTGTTTTATTGACACGAGATCTATATTTTTTGTTCGTTTCTTGAGCGAGAAAATAGTCGATAGCTAATCGCTTCCTCGTCTTTGTGGGACCAGTACAGTACAGTACAGTACAGTACCTAGCGCCCACGAGACGGTCAATTGCACTTTTTTAGATATAGTCCATCTTATTGTACTAAATACTAATGTATAATTGAAATACTAGGCATGCTGCATGTAACAAAATGCAAATTTGTACGCTCCAAGCACATAGTGATACAAATGACAAATGTAACTTACCTATGTTGGATAAATAAATATTTGTACACAAGACAGCTGATGGTAAGTGGAGGCGCGCTGCGGGCCTAGTATGGCTGCGTCTATATCGCGCGTCAAATAAATAAATAAATATCAGGGGACAATGTCACACCAATTGACCTAGTCCCAAACTAAGCTCTAGGCTTGTACTATGGGTACTAGACAACGATATAAATACTTATATAGAGAAATATGTACTTAAATACATAGAAAACATCCATGACTCAGGAACAAACATTCGAGCTCATCACACAAATATCTGCCCTTACCAGGATTTGAACCCGGGACCGTAAGCTTCGTAGGCAGGGTCACTTCCAACTAGGCCAGCGCGTCGTCAAATGTGGATAAAGCATCCGTCACTCTCGTACTTATTTACGTGTCAGAAGGTGACGGATGCCTTATCATAACTTTATAATAAACGCAGCCATATTAGGGCCCCTGAAGTGGAGTGGACGGTGGGTGGGGATACTATAACATGTCATGTTTACAGAGTAGAATACAGCCTTGCCTGGTTAGTCTAAACTAAACTAGGAGCGAAAGCGCCTGCAAGAAACATATAGGCAATCCATTGAGAATTATGTAAAATATTATTATACTAGGTACTTAACTCTTACCGCTACGGGCTGTTGTTTATCGCTATTGCCTAGGGAGTTGTTTGATTTTCTGAGTTCGAAAATACAGTACGTGAGCACTTGGAATACCATTCGGTTTGTACTTTTCTCTCACTCGCTCTCAATAAGAGCGTATGAGAGCGTGTGAGAGACAAGTACAACCGAATGTTTTTCACGGAATTATAAAATGACTAGCGACCCGCCCTCGCTTCGCTTCGGTTTATTTGAGTTTACTGTAACACCCGTACAATAAACCAGCATTAATTATACATTAAAACCTTCCTTTTGAATCACTCTATCTATTGAAAAAAACCGGATCAAAATCTGTTGCGTAGTTTTTAAGATCTAAGCATACATAGGGACAGACAGACAGACAGCGGGAAGCGACTTTGTTTTATACTATGTACGAGTAGTCGAGTACCTATGTAGTTAAGAAACAAAATCTACCTAGCCTCAATCTAAGCTCTAGGCTTGTACTATGGGTATTAGGCAACGATAAACATATGCTTATATAGAGAAATAAATACTTATATGCATAGAAAACACCCAAGACTCAGAAACAAATACTCACAGACAAATATCTTGCCCTGACCGGGATTCGAAACAGGGGCTGCGTTTGTAGACAGGGTCACTGCCACTAAGCTAAACGCGTCGTCAATCGTCATAGTCAATAACGTTAATCACTAATTTTGGCGTAATTTCTTTCATCTGGTTTGACGCTGTCAATATGACAGGGTTCCATAATGGCATAACAATTAAAGTCCTTGACTGTATGTACTGTAACGAGGTTGTTAGAACCTCCTTTTTACGTACCTGGCCACTCTTACATTTCGATTTAAATCTTTCCAAATTCAAAATTGTTTGATCTATTCGGATATCGATCCTTAAGCTCATTCTCCAGAAAATTTCAATAGAACCAGACACGAGCTCGTGTCTGTGTACCTTACCCTCATTAAAATAATTTATTACTATTCAATTATATTCTTGTAATAACCATATTTTCCGAAATTAAATATTAAAACACAAATTAGCAAAAAGTGATTCATTTATCAACTACAATACTACTCCTCCGTGTGGGTCTCAGCGATACTACCCTATACCGTCAGAGTACTACTTAACTACTTACTTACCTTTTTAACTTAATTCAATAACTAGCGACCCGCCCTCGCTTCGCTTCGGTTTATGAGAGTTTTTTGTAACACCCGTACTTAATCCAGAACTTATTATACATAAAAATCGTCCAAACCTGATTCACTATCTATTGCTGAAAACTGCATTAAAATCAGTCGAGTAGTTAAGATCTAAGCGAACAGACAGCGGAAAGCGACTTTATACTATTTAAAAATAAAGAAGATAAATAAACACGGTTAAGGTGTTACACTGTAAAGACAAACAAACAAACAAACAAACTCCTTTTCGCAGTGATAATTTCATAAAAGTAAGAATAAAGAGAAACTGAAAGATTAAGAAAACCTTTTCAGTTTTAAAAAAGAAAAAAGTTTCTGTCAAAATTTAATTTTTGGGACAAGCTTTTGTTGTTCAAAGTCATTATCTACTTTTCTAGACCAAACTAAGTGTCCCAACACGGTGGGTCTAAGGATCCTCCACTAAATAAACGCACTGTGTTCAATACAGTTTTGTGGTTTTGTGAATGTGATTAGTGTCCTTTTTGACCGACCTTTTGTTTATGAGACGATTTGAACCAACCTGTGCATTCGTGAGCACTGTGAGACCTCATAGTGACGTTTGTGAATACGGGTGTACGTGTCAATAGCGGAGATCCTGTCGCCACCTTCCGACTCCATCATCAGATCATCTTACATACCATAATAGTTTGAGCATTTTTAATATTATTACGTATAGAGTATAAAATGCTTCGCCTACTACATTTCTGTTCACCTTTGGTACGGCAATTTGGCTCAAGTAAAAAAAGTTACAATGAGTCTTGTACCTATATGTCGCTGCACAATTTAGTACCTTGACGCTTTAATGCCTTTGGCAGATCAATGCAGCAGTTCCAGAGGCGTATTTACCCTAGGGCCAAGGGGGCCATGGCCCGGGGCGGCAGCCTTCTCAGGGCGCCTGGGTCCATAGCCCGGGGCGGCAGGCTTCTCAGGCGCCGAACGCCGCCGCCATGATAGGTACCCGAGAATATTTTACTGTAAATACTTTTTCGTCACTTTATGGGGCGGCAAATCTAACTGGCCCGGGGCGCCAAATCTTTAAATACGCCTCTGAGCAGTTCAAACATGACGTTAAACGGTTAAAGCGACAGAGTACTAAAGTGTGCAACTACTTTAGGCCACTCGTGTACCTACGTACTTAAGTAAATGTTACATCTACCCTTTTTTGTTAGGAGCTAAGCTAAGACGACTTAGCGATATCTATTGTTAAGATTATCTCCTATTTCTGTCAGGAACGAGTGCAAAATCTAAATTAAACGCTTCGGCTATCCTATCTCTCTCCCTCTTTATGTTGATTGCATCTAGAGAAAGAGACAAGCTATCGTAACGCCGACCTCTACGTTAAAAACCTTAAAAAAATGTAAAGCGTAGTGCAATTCTTTTTAATGGTTTCATAAATTATTAGAAAATACGTCTGCATTGCAACGGGCTCTTGTTTCTACTAGGTCTTGTGAACGGACGCTATCTGAATACTAGTGAAGTATTGCAAAGTACCGCAAACTGACTACTTTCCATGTAAGGAAATGTCCTTGTCCACTTGGCTTACAGAGGAATTCGACTTGTAAACTTCACCGTAAACACGGAAACAGTTGAAAAAATAGCTAACAAAATTGCGCGAAATTAATTACGTGTAACGTAGGCGTCGTCACAGTGAATCAGCTGCTAAGAAAATCAATACAAACGCGCTTGTGACGATATTAAACGGACGTGTTGCCGATTGAACACATCGTGCCACTTTTAATTGTAATTAAATAATCAATAATAGCGTCATTACTATTCCTGTTATAGAAAATAAGGTCTAAATTAAAAGTTTGCATCACTAATTACGACCAAAATAAAATTTAACACCGCCGTGAAGTTAGCTGCAGGTTGCGTTAAATACGTAAACTCACCAGATGGCGCAGTGTACCCGTGATGTTATTACATGAATGGGCGTGTGAGTGCTTGTGACAAAAAAAATGTGTTTTGTGTTGTTTTAAACGCTAATGGAGAATAAACACGGTGAGTACGTTTAGTTAATTATATTATCTATCTAATACACTAGCGACAAAAATGTGGTGTTGATAGCTAACGCGTTAAAATAGGGAATCCGTACATATGTCCGATCGGACGTATAATCCGGCTGAATTTGGGTCGTGTCAGCATCGGTGCACTTCCTCGTGCTCCCGTTATATCTCATTTTGTCGGGTTATATTCCCGCCATCTTGTACTTGGGAGCTTTCAGGATTTCGTATAAATATATCGATCGGAAGCTTTCTGTAACCTCATTCCGTTTAAGTACGCGTTCTGAACAATCCTTTGAAGTTACGGTCTTGTTTTAATAGTTTCCGCAGCCATCTATCTGTCTTTATATGGTTAGAAACGCTTTGTTGACATAAGAAGTTCGCACTTAGGTCCTGAAAAAGTTCGATTTAATTCAATTTTCGCGGTTTAGGGCCCAAAAAGTTACCTGAATGACTTCTTAAATAGGTTGTCTCAAGGTTTCCTCGATGTTTGTTAGCATGTTTCTATGGCCTTGCTTTCCGCGCCTACAACAGGCATAAGAGGTGACATCACAAATTTTAAATAGAATTGTACGAATACAGTGTTTTTCGAGCGAGCGTCCTCGGCTGGGCGATGCTAGACGCTTGCTTTTCAATTAGAATGATTTATAAGTAACAAGCCAAAACTCACGACGATACTATACGACCATAGAAGGAAACATTGAATGAAACAGCTGACCAATAGTTTTTTTTTCTACAACAAACTTTGCTCGTGCGTGTCATACAGCCAGTACACGTATAAAAAATCGATATTATGTTTTAAGCATCAATAAATTTACGATTTACAGACATTATGATGATTCATTTTATCATCTAGTTAGTTATTGTTTACACTTATTTATTTAGTTGAATAACTAAACTACAAAAGGCAATGGAATGTGTAATACAGCCAACTAATTAATGTTAGACTTTGATAAGGCAATTGGAATGTAATTTCAATTTTATTAATGCGGTTCGATGTGTTTAATGAATTTAATGATTAGTGTTTTAATTGGGTTTAATAACAGCCAACTTAAATTATAATAGTCAGTTTTATTTTATTGATACCTTCTGGGTAAAATGTATTGACTTGACAGGACATCATAACCTGAAATTGGAATAGTCGGATCAACATGATAAAAATTACATTTCACCAAATAATATTGTTCATGTAATAAAAATGTCAATAATTTTATATTTAGATACCTTGTTAGGTATATAATTAGGATAGTAATAAAATCCTTTTTTTATGCTAGTAGGTCATACATACCCATTTTTTAAACCCAAGTTATTACCTACTTGTTATTGCATTTTTATAGATTAAAGGTAGATAATTGTCACACTGTTAAGCATAACTATTAGTCTTGAAGCTGGTTATGGTAAATATTGCAGATTATAAATATTACCTACCTATGCTATGATTCCTTATCGGTCTTAATTAGTTCATACATACAGGGTTTAATTCATACCTCCACGTAGAATAGGTACTTAATTTCCTGTTATCGGAGGGTATATATGTAAGAAATGTGTCTGCTAATTTTAGATCCATTCGGTTTGGACATACAGACAAACAAATACTGAAGTAAGTTTATAAAAGTTGAAAGGATACTTATGCGAATATTTGCTAAAAAAATATTTATTTTTAATGTATGCCATTTTACAAGAATCCTAAGTCTACACCTTATTTATAAAACATAAACCTATTTTAGTTAAAGTATTCCTTGTCACTTTCTGTCAAACTGAACATCATAATAACAGACAAGGACAAAGTATATTTGAAGCTCACTTTAGCTTTTAGCTATGGCGCATGACTATGAGGGTTAGTATTTGTCACACACAAGTGTCTAGTCATTTATCCTTATATAATTGTATACCTACCATAGAAAATAGGGCAACCTAGTTCCTTAACTTTTTTTTTTGTAATTGTACCAAATTACATAAATCTGTAGACGGCTACAGAATCTTAAAAAAAACTTAATATTCAGTTTAAAACAGTGTAATAATCAGCAACTTATTTGACCTTTCGCAATTCGTCCTTAATTTTAAATTACCGCGATCGGCGTAATTGGGTCAGTTATCGAGAATTGGCCGATTGAACTCTTCTCGTCTCTTTCACGCGATCGTTTTTAGGCTTGAGAGCGAGAGGGAAAGCAAAAGTAAATTTCGTTGTAAAGGTCTTATTGATGATGCAACGGGTCTAAGTGGTGAACTGAAGCGATTTGGGGATTATTTAATATTAGCTTTTGCCCGCGACTCCGTCCGCGCAGAAAAATAAAACATAACCTAAGTTACTCAGGGATAATGTAGCATACTAATGATGAAATAATTTTTGAAATCGGTCCAGTAGTTTTCGAGTTTATTCGTTACAAACATACATACATTCAAATCTTTCCTCTTTATAATATTAGTGTATTGTATAGATTATTTTTATGCTACGTCGAAACCCTTAGTAGATGTGGGTACCTGTTTGTCATTCTCGGATTTCTCTGTATTTCTTATGTCGTACAAATTAAAGTTAAGAATCTCGTTGTAGTATGATTCCGTATCACCTACCGACAATCGAAAATAATATTATTCCTGTGGAAAAAAATATTAAATTATTAAGAAAACGTGAACGCGATCGTGCCTCGAACGTAAAAACTTAAAGGTCAATAATTATGTCACTATGCATACATAAATATGGTCACAACAAATAATGATTATTGGTAATAGTTGCCTTGCTATGTGTAGGAAACGGGTCAGCCCTGGGTAATACCAATCTGACAGAATATCACGTGCGTCGGTTCAGGGTACGTATAGTCGCCTGACCTGGCCCTTTCATACGTCCCCGTTATGATCGTGGAACTTTCGCGTTGGCCTTCCCCTTACAAAATTCCCATTTACTCTTGCTATTTAGTTCATAATGACTGAAAAAATGCCCTACATTCAGGTTAACGAGGTGTAATCGCTTCACTTTCTAACTTGGACCGTAAAGTTACTCATTACCGTGAACTTTCAAAAGACCTCGATGTAATTGCTATAGTATTTACTTACTAACAAAATGCTATATTTGGAGTGTTCAGATTATCCGTATTTATAAGTCTTTTTAACCCTTGACAGAATAACTATTAGAACTGTGAGCCCTTCTGAGCTGATATCTCATAAACGGCCCGACTGATTTTCATGAAATCTTGCTAAGAACCACCGCTAGGAAACCTGCTTTCAAATAAAAATAAAAGCATCCAAATCGGTTCACCCGGTGAAGAGCTACGGTGCCACATTTTCTAGCGGTGGTTCTTAGCTTTAGCTAGGTCTCATAAAGATCGGTTGGGCCTTTTTAGGGTGAAGCCACACAGGCGTAATTTGTTGACTTGCGAGTCGCGTAGGATGACGGAACCAATCATGGACAAGGACCCATAATGGACACTTGATTCTTATTTTACAGAAGATAAGGGTTCGTTCGTTTTGCAACAAACAAATTAAGAACCGTATGAAATATGAATTTAGAGTGAAGTGTCCATTACTGGTGCCTGTCAGCTAAAAGTAACAATAGTAGTCATTGGTGCCGTCACCCTAATTTCTGATGCATAAAAAAGGCCAGCTGATTTTGCGTCGCCGTTCGAACCAAACAGGAATTTTGTATGAAACCGAATGTAGCAGAAATTACGCGACTCACAACTTACAAAATTACGGTCATGTGGCTTGGCTTGACAGTCTTCACACTAAGAGATATCAGTTTCGAAAGAAGTGGTCACCATTAGTGTTGTTAGACGTCCCGATTTACGCGGCACGTCCCGATTTTTAGGGATCTATGGACACATCCCCCTTGATTTACCCTTGAAGAATTTTCACTGGGTTGAATATTAAATAACATTATAGAAATAAAACTTAATTGTGCGGAAGAAAAAGAAAAATCTTTTAATCACCTGTTAGACATCAAGTGACAGGACAACATCATAGAGAATACCTAGTCTTTCAAAATCAAAATCAAAATCAAATCAATTTTCTTTCTTTCCTTCTAATCCTAACAATAGTAACAACCTAACAACCCTTGATCGAGACATCAATTGAGCGATCATAAGAATAAGATTACAACCGGAGGTCAAAAACTGTACACCACATTTTTCATTGTGAGACAGTTGTAAGTCGCGCGGGTTACCTTTGTTTTGGCGAAATATATTTTCCAAATATATCGTTTCCCAACCGTTTCATTTGCCAACCCGCTTCGTTTTTCTGTAACCGTAAATATTTCAGGATTTTATAAAAACTAACCTAACCTAACCTATCGGGTTCTACACAATGGTACTGAAATAAATCCTGAAATATTTATATAAAAATGGGTTGGCAAATGAAAATGTTGGGAAACGATACATTTGGCTAACATATTTTTGCCAAACGGCAGGCTCCGCGCTCGATTGTATAACTAGATTATTTGTACTGTACCGATTTAAAAACTTAGGTCCCGATTTTTCTAGCACAGTCCCGATTTTTGTAGGACTTCACCTGGCAACACTAGTCACCATTAATACCATTATATATCGGGGGTTTTACCTACCTAATACCTGTTATCTCGTTCAAAAAACGAAAAGATATAGATCCCGTGCCAATAAAAGAGACACTTGACTTGATCGCTCTGCTTCTCCGCAATGATGGTCTTGTCCGAAGCGCTAGTAGATTCACTCCATATTACCGACGTGTAAAAGAGGCCTCATGTGGCCAATTTACTGAATGAATATTTTGAATTTGAATTTTGAATTTTACTCACTGTACTCGCTTCTCGCTCATCGGCGGCGGTGGGACGAGTGCCTAAGTTACCAAAGACCTCGATAAGAATCTAGATCGTAATCGCGGCGGGGCTGTTTACTAACAGTTGCTATTTATAGAGTCAGAGTAGAGTGCTGAATGTTTTTAGGGTTCCGTACAAAAAATAAAAAAACGGACCCCTTATAGGATCACTCGTGCGTCTGTCTGTCACAGCCAATTTGCTCCGAATCTACTGGACCAAATCAGGTGAAATTTAATAGGATGGTGTAATCCTATGACCCAAACACAGATGTGCAAAGTATTTTTTTTTTAAATAAGTGTCATTTTCGGGGGACTAATTAGGAAATTTAAAAAAAAGTTTTGCAAACCTTTCTGTGTCATATATAAAATAAAAGCGCTCGTTATGAGGATCTCAAATATATTTTTGTTGTTGTAAAATAAATTGTTTTGCTTTTATTCATGAAAGAAGACGAAAATTGAGCGAACAGAACACATTTTTGCGCGTGCGCATTCTCAATTAGGCAGCCTGATCTTATCGACAGAAGCCATGCTGTGAATGTGGTCAAAATATTACACCCATCCAGTTGTATACACTCCATCTGTTGCCTAGATAAACGGAGCGGTCGTGAATGCCCAGCTTTATATTATAAGCAAAAGTAACGCAACTACGTTGGCGTCTTTTTTACGGCTCAGTACCCAAAGGGTAAAAACGGGACCCTATTACTAAGACTCCGTTGTCCGTCTGTCTGTCTGTCACCAGGCTGTATCTCATGAACCGCGATAGCTAGACAATTGAAATTTTTACAGATGATGTATTTCTGTTGCCGCTATAACAACAAATACTAAAAACAGAATAAAATACATATTTAAGGGGGGCTCCCATACAACTATCGTGTTATTTTGCCGATTTTGGCTAATGTTGTATAGATAATGGTACGGAACCCTGCGTGCGCGAGTCCGTCTCGCACTTGACCGGTTTTTACTTATTAGTTATTTATTCGCTTGTTCATATTTTCTCAATCATACGAATTAAGTGTACGAGTTTATTTTATAACAACAAAAGCGAGATGACGGCTGGTGACGCACCATTTATTATTGCCTATTGGTCACGTCTGTATTAACAGAAATATTGAGCAATGAGTCATTTTTCCAGGAGATCTATTGAGAGTAATGATTTGGAGGTATTTTGACATAGTCATTGTAATGTAGATTTTTAGGGTTCCGTACCAAAATGGTAAAAAAGGAACCCTCATGGTGAGACTTCGGTGTCTGTCTGTCTGTATGTCACAGTAGTTTTTCTCTGATACTGTAGAAGCTATCAAGTTGAAATTTGGCATAGGTATTTGTACAACTTGTTTCAGTAAAAACAAAATGAAATTATTTTTCTAAATATTTGAAAAGGGGTCTAGAATGGGGGGTTGAGAAATAATTTGATATAGCAAACGGGGTGTCATATGAAAGGGCTCAATCTGCAAATTTCACAAAACATTTTTTTTTTAAATTTCCATTGCTTACTTTTTGATTTATAGATAAATTACTTACCTTTCCCCCCTCTTAGTATATGGACCAAAAAATCTAAAAAAAAATTTACGCGTAAAATCACAATGAAGTCAAATTTAACAGTTTTTGAAAATTATCAAAAATGTATAAAAATCTGTATTAAAATTTAGTGTAGTCAAAATGGATCTTATTTCATAGAAGTTAAAGTTCATTACAAAATGAGTAGGTATTTTCTTTTGCGTTTCCCAACAATATGGTTGGAAAATCTTAAATACGGAACCCTTCGTGCGCGAATCCCACTCGCACTTGACCGGTTTTTTTTTACTTTTGGTGAATGAATGTGGATAGGAAAAGTGATTGTGTGTGTCTTTGCCTGTCGTTTATTCCTTACATCAAATCAAATGTCTTTGAAAATTAACATTTTTTCCGTAACTCAAAAACTGACCAAGTGCGTGTCGGACTTCGCACATCATACGTGCAACGTGGATCGCAAGAAAAAATGGTTATGCGTGACTCATCAACCGAGAGTGGTTCCTACCCACTAAAAACCCAGACTCTCCCTCCACGCCATTGTTGGCGAGGGTCGCAGATTCTGCTTGCGCTTTCGACAGTCGAAAGGTCGAAATTCGACTCCGACCATTTTCATACATACTTAACGTGACCACTTTTTTTTTTACTCAAAACGGGACATCGGGTTATTTACGTCAATTGGCAGGTTATCAATAAAAAACTAACAAAAAAAATCTAATGTCCATTAATTTACTATAAGTAAGTATATGAAGTTAGATACTATTACAAATTAAAATATTAGGTACGGAACTACTTAGTTATATTTATATCGGCGTGAATCGGCTGTCGAAGACGCGGTCTCCCTCCCCCGCACCGATTTTCGCGCGGTTTCGGGAAACGGGACAATTGTGCGTCCCGGAGCTTCTTTTTGGGACGACGGGACAGATAACCGAAAAAAGGGATGGTCCCGTTTAAAACGGGACGTATGGTCACGTTATACATACTACACCTTTAGTAAGGGAAAACCCACTAGTGGACCTACTAGAAATAATCTACATTAGTATTTCCTCTTTACGCCTAAAGGCTGACTCACACGCCATAGATCATTTCTTACACTATCTGGCTGGCCGCCAGCATTCGTGTTTGAAGTACTCCGTCTATGCCCGGCCTATTGTGTAAAAAAACATTCGGAAATACTCTATGGAGTTTTTCATAAAGAGTTTGAAGTGGTTTATGTATGTTTTTATCGCTTTTGAATCTTAAGAGGGCGTTAAATAAAGATTTACGTAAAGTTGTGTTATGATTTGATTTATTAGAAGCGATCAGACGAGATTTTTGGCTTATAAAGAGACTTAATAGTGTCAAAGCAAACAACTATCACATAGGACTTATAGACTACATCAATTTGTTTAAAAGTTGTCAAAAAATATTTAGATTTAAGTAGATATGATTAGGTTACAAGCACTCTTGAATCAAACGAGCAACTACTGAATATAACTGTATTTTAAAATCAACTTTAATACAACTTCTATGAACCTAAAACAAAACTAGCAAGTTTTTTGAGTTGTTACTATTTTGATCTACCGGTGCGGATGTGTTTGTTAATATTCTTAGCTTTAGTCATGGTGATTTAGCTGGAAGCGAGCGGCATAAGGTCTACAATGCCCTTTCCAGAACTCTGCACACTAGCACAAGTCGCTCGGATCTCCCGTTCTATCTAGTCGGTAATGATGGAGACGCGCTGAGCGACAAACGAGAAAATGCAACTTGTGCTACCCGAACTGGGAAGGTGCTGGGTGGTAGCGGAAACAGAGGGCGACAAACGGCACGCACTTGTCAGATGCATAGAAATCGTCTTATCGCATATCGCCGCGCCACTTAGCATGCTTCATTTCAATCTTATTTCAATTAATTTCTGTTTGGCCAGCCAGTTTTTTGGAGCAGACCTTTACAGCTTCTGTACTCCTGGTAGGGTGACTGACAAGGGTGTCGCCAAGGGGGGCACGGGGGAGGCAGCTGCCTTTCCCATTTTTTGTCAATGTTGACATTCATGTACCCGCCATACTCTGCCATCCTCTATACTTCTACAAGCCCCCCTCCCCCCCCCCTTGGTTATTGGCAGACGACGCCCTTGGTGGCAAAACACCCTCATCTGAATGATGAGAACAGCTTGACGAACGGATTCAAGGAGCCTTGACATTCACTATGCATTTAAATAAAGAAACAAACATCAGGCGTCAATGTTACACAAATTGACCTAGTCCCAACTAAGCTCTAGGCTTGTTACGTACCTATATGGACTATGGGTACTAGGCATCGGTGGAAACAGTATATATAATATGAATCATAATAATATGAAGTTCATATGTTACGTACGTGGGTAAATGATAGAAATGCACGAATACACCGATAGTTAAGAATAGATTTTATTAACGCACTCACTTTAGTCGTTACAAATTATCGCACAATAAACTTCAAGTACTTAGATGATCGCTCGGGGCGATCTTGTTCACACTGGGCCGAGATTCTAGCCGATAAAACCATATCGTCTTTGATCTGTTATCGTTATTGTCATTGATGAAGCGAGCTCACACAGATGCCTATTCATCCTAGCTTTAAACAGGTTCAGGGGGCCTAATATGGCTGCATATATCGCGTGACAAATTGTGTATAAAACATCTGTCACTTTCTGACACTTATATAAGCACGACAGTGACGGCTGCTTTATCCACATTTTGTCACGCGATAAACGCAACCGTACTAGGCCCGCAGATAGCACTCGGAACTACAGACCAAAAAAGGAAAACAACGGGCTCCCGTTGCAAGTGTTGCAACTCTTTCATAATGATTATGTCAGAACATCCAACGCCGTAGTCGCTGCATGATGACTCATTGAGCGGCACAGTAATCAACTGTGGCTGGCTACTGAGCAGTAATCATTTCCGGTGCGATTACGCAGATTGGGTTGCAGATGCGCTGTCGATCATTGTGCCTTTCTACGCATGTTGCGTTCTAATAACGTCACTTAAAGATACTATTATTTTTTTATTATCCTAAAGCCCGCTTCTCACCGGGGCACCATGGTGGCGCAACCAGGGGCCCTATATGGCTGCGTTGATCGCGTGACAAAGTTTGGACAAGGCATCCGTCACCTTCTGACACGTAATATAAGTACGAGAGTGACGGATGCTTTATCCACATTTGACGCGCGATATAGACGCAGCCATACTAAGACCGTAGTCGCCGCAACCAACAAAATATATACAGCTCTATTGAGTATGTCTCACCTGGTCTACGCTACGCTATACATACACCGGGAATTGAACCTCGCTAGCTTCTCTTAGGCAACGAGAGTGACGGATGCTTTATCCACATTTGACGCGCGATATAGACGCAGCCATACTAAGACCGTAGTCGCCGCAACCAACAAAATATATACAGCTCTATTGAGGATGTCTCACCTGGTCTACGCTACGCTATACATACACCGGGAATTGAACCTCGCTAGCTTCTCTTAGGCAGGGTCACTTCTAGGGCAGCCGCGTCGTCTTAGTCTCTTGTAATTGATTTGTCAGATGTTTTTAAGCCGAATGTTGGTAAGATATTATTGCTGAATCCATATGTGATGACAAATGATAAAAACAGTAGGTACTTGTTCAGTCTGATAGATCGTTTTCAATTGCTATAATTGTATCACTTGCCACAAAAGCATATTGTATTCATTTGTCTTAAAGGCATTTTTTCTGAAACCGTAAATCTTTCAGGTAATTTTTACATGCCATCGTATAGAGCCCAATAGGTTAGTTTAAGTTAGTTTTATAACAATTCTGAATAGTTCACGTTTTCAGAAAAAATGCCTTCAATGCAAATGAATATTATGGCAAGTGATAAAATTATGTCAATTGGAATTCGGGCAAACGATACTGGACCCGTTTTCGGAACCCAAAAATCTCCTATCTCCTTATTTTCATTAAAATCGTCAGCCGTTTTCAACAAATCAAGCATTGCTCGCGTAATCGAATACAATTTTATTTATAAACACGTTGGAGGAAAATATTGCGTATGTTTAAGGTATAGGTAAATCAAATTAAAGATGAATAAACACAGTTTTCATTGAAATATTCGTCAATGACCAATTATCCTTTTTTAACGAAACCGCACAAATGATGTTCCCTTTTATCCTTGGCACAGTGGCATAATTACATGTTTACCTGTTCGTTGTAATTGTTTGCGTTTTCCCTTTACCTCGTTATGAATGACTGATGATGCGAAATGATGCGTCATTATGTGACGCAACACGTGCGTGGGAGTTTCTTTATGTTGGTGTTGATTTCCAAAAATCATCGTAACTTGAAGACGCGCCGTTATTTTGTCTTGTTTAGGAAAGTCCTTCCTTAGCGCACTCATGTTGTACCAAAGGAATATTCCATCCAAATTACGAACCCCTAGGTTCAAAGTTGACAATACGATTACATGTCGAAAGCGAAAGCGAGTGTCTAAGATTGAAAAGGGCATGCTTCGATGGTTCGGTCATTTGGAAAAATTGGATGAAAGAAGATTGGCGAAAGAGATAAACAGAGCGAAAGTGAGTGGAAGGGTCGGGCCCTAGGCGTACTTTTATGAATCAAATCGGAGAAGTTCTGGAAAAGCGCCGAATCATAAGTAGTTTAAGTACCCGAAACCGACGAGCGTGCATGACTCGATGTATGTATGTGGAAAGAGCGAAAGAGATTTGTCAGGATCGTAGCAGGTGGAAAGAAGTGGTCTCTGCCTACGCCTGGGAAACAGGCGTGATTTAATGTATGTATGTATGTCAAAAGCGATATGGTTTACCGTGTAGAATAGAGAGGTCATTTATTATATATCATATGTAGTTGATTGTACATTCGACTACGAAGGGATATATCCACTTTTGGACCTTATTACAATGCAGTAAAGTGAAAAATTGGATACATCTCTTTGTAGTCGACTGTACCTACACAATGGTGGCTCTATCTATAGGAATTATAATTGGTAAGTAAAAATCGATTGTTAGTAGGTATTATTGCAAAGGAACTTCATGCTAAAAACAATATCAGACAGGACAATCTCACGCAAATTGACCTCAGGTAAAAGCTCCCATTATGGACAGTGCTCCAGTAAGTTTCCGAAATTGATATGCTTTTAGCGTTACAATTAGATTATATTTAAATTATTCGGGATTACCTTTATTAGAATGAAATGTTCGGTATTGCAATGCTTTCATAAAAAAAATGTAAATGTTTATCACTGGAGCATTGTCCATAATGGTGCTTTTACCTTAGTCCCAAACTAAATACATTCTTAAAAACATAGAAAACATCCAAGACTCGCGGGAACAAATACTTGCGCTCATCGCACAAATACCCTTACCGACGAAAATCAACTCGCGGAGCCGTTAGTTACGAAGAAGGCTAACTGCGTCATCAAAAGATCTACCGCTTTCGAAAAAAAACATGTGCAGTCAGCAGCAGAACTTGCAGACAGTCAAAGAGTTCACAATTATCTATACCCGCGCTTATTCTCTTGACAATAGAACCTTGTCAAGATATTTTTTTACCTCTTCGACTGTCCCTACTTTTGCTGCTGGCTGTATCCAAGGGAATATTTATCAACTAGTTAGCGGGTTAACTTTTTAGTGGTGGTAGGAACTTGTGCAGCGTTCGTCCGGATCGCTATGACCATCCACCATTATTGTGTTTCGATGTGGGAATAAGACAACCGGTGTAATTACTAGCGTAGAGGCATTCCATCTTAGTCCGCAGGGCTGGCAATGCTTTTGCGGTCTTAGGATTGCAGTCTTAAGATTGCGTCATAGGTCATCCATCCTAATATTATAAATGTGAAAGTGTGTCTGTCTGTTACCTCTTCACGCTTAAACCGCTGAACCGATTTAGATGAGATTTGGTATGGAGATAGCTTGAGTCCCGGGGAAGGACATAGGCTACTTTTATCCCGGAAAATTAGACAGACCCCGAGGGAGCAGCGATAAACGACTTCAACGCGGACGGAGTCGCGGTCAAAAGCTAGTAGGTCATAGATCCCCCTTACCTTCAAGTGACCGTGCTCGTTTACCTTCTACATGAAAAAAATTTTTCTTGTAATTCCCTGACCCATTTTGTCTGCTCACCTGTATGTACCGTTCGACGGAAGCCCAGATTTATCCGAAAGCTCGCTCCACTTTAGCAACGCGCGCGCAACGTCCGGTGCGTGGGCGCGCACCTACGCCCCGCCCACTCCGCCGTCCAGAAGAATAAGGCTGTATAACAGTAGGATGTCCATATGCGCATACGGCATTTTTGCTCGGTCGGTAAAACTAAGGTCGGGCGAGAGTAGAGAAGCGTAGGTCTGCACCGAAGGGCTTGAAGTTGTTTGGAAATAATCCCTTGCGTTTAGAGAATTGGATTGTTGTTTTTTTTAAATAAATGATTAATAAGATAAATAAATGTAATAAAATGAAATAATTAAAATAATTAATAAATATCAGGGGACCATAACTATCACACGAATCGACCTAGGCCCAAACTAAGTTCTAGGCTTGTACTATGGGTACCTACAAGACAACAATCAACTTACTTATACAACGTGTTACAAAATACCCGGTAAAAAATATAATAAATTATCAAAGCCAAAAATATTGTCAACCCTAGTAAGCTGTCATGTGAGGGAACCGGAGTTAGCATAGATTTTTTAACAGAGAGGCCAACCTACCAATTTAATAATTGTCAACTTTAATGGTTTTTCTGGTTTTCATCCACAAAGGTTCAATACTGTCATTATGCTTAAGTACTGGCTTCAAAAATCGTCAAGACGGAAAAAATGTTATGATATCAATTTCAAATAGTTCTTTTGTGCCTTTAATGTCACTGTTGGATTTAACGTGCGAATTGTTTCGTGTTTTTTCCAAAATGTCGATGTTTTCTAACTCAGAATATTACAACTCCAAAACTCGACTTGTAATATCTATCTAATCGAATTCTGTACATTTTGTTAGTATGTCTCTTGATCGTTTCACGAATTAGGTAAAATTGTACATAAACATTCTGCGTGGTTTACTCTTTAATTTTACTGAAATAGGGTTAGCGCATCAATGAAAAAAATAATGTTTTTTTTTTCCGGTTAGTCATACGGTGATTGTAAGGTTCTCAAATATTGTAAATGGACTTGTTATAAGGCACCATTTAACCCCCTTCCGGCTTTACGGGTATTTTTGTAACACCTTGTATAAAGAAATACATAAAAAACATACAAGACTCAGAAACAAATAGGTACTCGCGCTCATCAAAAAACTGCCCTTACCGGGATTGGAAATTGGTTTCTGATTTGTTTTAATAAACTGGTCTTTACTGAGATGCGCATCTCAAGACTCGTCCGATACGACAGTTTACTATGACTTGACGTTTATTTTGATATATCTTTAGATGGGCGTCTCAGACTTAATTAATCATAGAAGATACGTACAAAAATACCTAATTGCTAAACAGATATAACTTTATTTCGAGAATGTCATTTATGGGACAAGCTTTTGTTGCAGACTGTAGTTTTTTTTGCAGCTATATGTGGCGTTATCTATGAAAAGGGACCTTATTGTCGATGGCGCTTCCGTCATTATTAACGATGCTCCGATATAAATACAACGTCGCGTGACGCAGGGCGGCGTAAGCGCCATCGACAATAAAGGTCCCTTTTCATAGATAACGCCACATATATGCTTATCAAGGCCGATAGAAGTCCCAATGTTTTCTATTCTGTTTTATTCAATACGGTGGGTCTACTTAAATATCCTGTCGCCACTTTCCGACTCCATCATCAGACCAGCTCGATGGTGCCATATTATTGTATTGTCATCGAAGTTATGCAGATATACCACAGCTCAATCGGTCTCCGGGTAGTGGTTCGAATCTTCCTTACAATATTTGACCAGAACATTATTATACTAAAAAGCTTGTACTAAATAGTTTAAAAACAGAATTAACTCGACCATCAACGATTTTAAATGTTGATCCACCATAGAACCTTGTCATAATGACAGTGTCAAGTGACGAGGTTGAAATTACATAGGAATTAATCGTAGGTTTTATACCACAAGGATCTATAGTAGTTCATCATCATCACTTAAAGTCTGACCGTACACGCGTTAGGCTCAGTGAGTATTGTAACTTAATATTTAAAATCTTATCTTAAATGTTACATATCAGGCAAATTCTTCCAAAGAAAGACCACCACTGTCTAGTATTTATCAACCATTAGGTGCAAATATTAAATTATCTCATACACTTTAGCGTATCATACAAAACAAGATATAGCCACATCAATTCGAAAACTTAGTATTAACATCACAAGGTTCAGTTTGTATTGAACAGTATTAAAGGGGCTATACTGTCCTGCTGGCAAATGGTGATATCTCTGACAAAATTCCTGTAGCAAGTGCAACCTTATTACTAAGGCGAGAGGGTTGTATTTGCTTCGGCTATTGAGTATGAGATATCGCTTTTTGGCTTATGACAGTACCCTTACCATGTTACAATTACCGAACTCGCTAGCGAGTCGAATGCTCTGTCCCTTGCACTCTATAAGAATACTGCAATGTCTGCGAGGGACGGCATTCGACTCGCTAGCCAGTACGTTTATTGTGACTCATGGTTAGGTTATAGTATATTGAATAAACGGCCGGTTTGTTTGTTGTCGCGTGCCGGCGCGTGCGCTTGTAAACGAAACGCAATGGACGCACAGACCGACTAATAGTTGAGTGATGAGATGTGTGAACCTGCGGGTTTATTATGAACTATATATGTGGATAAATATTTCTACTAGAAATATTGTTTGGGTGAACGACATTTTATTTAAGAGTAGGTAAATGAAAAAATAACAAATTGAAACTAAACTAAAGATTAATAAAAACCGGTAAAGTGCGAGTCGGACTCGCGCACCGAGGGTTCCCTATTAGATCCCTAGATAATGTGGTTGGAAAACTTCATTTCGCTCTCTTCTAACACAAGTGAGTGCGTTTGCTATGATTAAATCACTTTATTTCTAAACCCCCCATTATAGACCCGTTTTCAAATATTTAGAAAATAAAATTGAAGTTGCTAGGTTCTATACTTTCAGAGAAAATAAATGCTTAATTTGCTCATTAGACATTTTAATTAATCACGTAGGTATTAGCTTTAGTACATATTTTTACTGTTTACCATTTAATTAGCGTGCATATTGTGTAAGCACGGAACCCTCGGTGCGCTAGGCTGACTCGTACTTGACTTATTTGCCCTGATGTAACCGCGACCGGTCCACAAACAAGGAAAAGTCGTAAAACACTTCGATACCATTTACGGCTTATGGCGAAAGTTTGAAATCTGGGTCTTGTCATTTTTTTATGTAAAAAGGTGTATTCTTCCATGCGCTGATTCTGTTAAACAAGTTGACCTTATTAACCGGTAAATTAATAACGGCGAGTTATTTTATTTATAACCCGTTTTTTAAAGAGGTATTTTATTTATTTATATTTACTAGCTCTTTTGGCCACCTGCTACTCACGATCTAGCCCATACTAATAAAACCAAAACTATGAATGACAGAATACTGTTCTTAAAACGTTCCAGATGTTTTAAATCCGACATGAAATGAACAGAAAAGATTACTTATTGTTTTCTTAGACTTTGATCCAAACTGTCTGTCATTGTCATTTTTAGGGTTCCGTAGCCAGAGGGTAAAAACGGAACCCTATTACTAAGACTCCACTGTCCGTCTGTATGTCTGTCACCAGGCTGTATCTCATGAACCGTGATAGCTAGATAGTTGAAATTTTCACAGATGATGTATTTCTGTTGCCGCTATAACAACAAATACTAAAAACAGAATAAAAAAAATATTTAAGTGGGGCTCCCATACAACAAACATGATTTTTTTGCCGTTTTTTGCTCGATATTAATAACGGCAACTGGTTTAGTGTATAATGTATAGATAATGGTACGGAACCCTACGTGCGCGAGCCCGACTCGCACTTGGCCGGTTTTTTAATTGTTGTTGGCAGTGTTGGCACTGAACTATGGTACGTACATTCAAAGAATATTTTAACAACAATTTATACCAATTCAGAAAATAGATATTTCTTTACATAGTATAAAACAAAGTCGCTTCCCGTCGTCTCTCCCTCTTTATGTACGCTCAGGGCTCGGACACCTGGTTTTTTTTTATCCAACTATTCAGTAACGTCATACATTTCAAATAGAGCATTTTTTTTTCGATTACGCTCAACCAGAATCGATATTATTCCGGTTCTGATCAAAGGGCAAAATAAAACTGTTCCTGCTCGAAATAAAGGTTAATTTCGCTCGCTAATTTGTTCGCACCGCCAACCACAGCCATCGTTTTGTTGTCTTTCCTACCCTATTTAGTTGGATTCTCACTTGCTCAGCTTGAAGTCAAGACAGCCTTATCATTTTAAAACACCATAGAACCATAGTCGCCACCCCATCCAAGTTACGGAAGAATCCTAAACGAAAAAGCCAGGTTAATCCCAGCGGTGATACCGCTCCGAGCGAGCTTTTACGAAGAACCATCATTATCCTGAATTTTTCGAATCGTTCCCAAGCCCTGATCGTAACCATGCACAAGAAGGTAACATTCAATCTCACAATCGAGAGGTGCATTAATTCTGTTCTGGGGGTCTAGAAAGCATGCATCACGCTAGCTATTTTCGAAATCAGACAAACGATTGACGTAAGCTGTCGATCTATCGCGTTGGCCGCTGATGTTAATTCTCATTTCACCAGTTATCGAGAATCGCTAACGATATACACCTACACGGGCAATTTATTAAGCAATAATTTCCCGTTAATAGTACGGACGTTTGTTGCACCAAATTAGATGAGGACAGCTATTGTTGACGTAGAATTATTCCTCAAAAGATTGCCTTTAGTGCACCTTAAGCGTTCTGCGTATTGTCCAGCCCCCCCTAAATCGCCCTGTTGACCACTGCCAACCGCCTCAAGTTACCTATCACCACATTCCCTGAGCAGTAATATCGAAAACTGAAATTCCCGCGTTGTATAACAGGCTCCGGGCCGGCGGCAGACTCGGCCCAGACGGCGCCGGCCCGGCGGGCGCCCGGAGCGGGACAGCAGTCGGATTTCTCGCTCGCAGGATAAGTGGCGCCCAACGTGGGACTGCTCTAGTTAGACCCCTGGGAGATTGGAGCGTTTAAGGATCAAAATGGAGGATTGTTAGATTGCGAATATTGCCAATTTTCCTTTAGAAAACATTGCAGGTTTTGAATTAAAAAATTGCTCAATTTGGACGGAAAATGTACGAACTATACTGTAGAATCAGGAAACGATGGCCTTTGAGTAATTAGGGTGAATGCGTTATTTGAAAAATCTAGGTCTTTTTCCTGTTATTTACATTAGGTGACCTTTTTTGCGTATTTTTAGACAACGATGGATATGCTGTGATTGAACCTATTTCGCTTTATCCTTTACTTTAAAGGCAAATCCTTATTAAAAAATAATAATCCTTAATACAAAATATGTAGTCGTATCTATTTACATGAATAAAGATAGCTGTCTATGTTCTGAAACTTAACCAGTTGACGTATCGTCGCTCGAAAGTAGTTTACCGTTTCACTTGCGAGATAGTGGCGCCCAACATGGGACTAGAACAAAAATATAGGCAGTTATAGCTTTTTCAAGAAAGGGAAACTATATGCTTTGCTTCACAACTCGTGGAGTATTTTGCAAGCTGTATAATCAAGTGAATAAATGTTTTATTTTATTTATTATTAATAAAAAAAGTGTTACATAGGGTTATAAAAGTTTGTCCCCTTTAAACCCAGCAGGGTTTGTGAGGGAGTAGAGCTGCTGGTTTAACTAATCACATAACGTTAAAGTATGCTGTATTATTATTATTATAAACTAAGCTAATTTACTTGACATAAAGTGAGTTGTTTTGCCGCTCCTGCGGAAACCATCAGGTTCTCCTGATTTGGTCTATCTCTGGTCGTTCCGTCGTGGCTGAAGGTCTGACTGGGTGACTGTAATGATTTTATTTTGTGTAAGTAGTAGTACTAGTAATTATTATGATATTACCTACTTTACCTTGCCCTTGTGATGTAAGTTGTAACGTAATTTTGAGTATCAATGTATTTTATTATTGAAAAAATTTCTTTCTGCTAGAGCTTCTCGCGGCGTTTCTCCGTAATCATGGTGCTGGTAGATTCACTCCAATCTCCATGTTACCGACGTGTAAAAGAGCCCTCATGTGGCTAATTTGTTAACTAAATATTTTGAAATTTCAAATAACGTGGACATTAGCGGACGATTTACACTTGCATTTTAATGATTTGCCTCAATTTCTGTCTATTGCATTTATTACTAACTCCCATCCTTATGGGCAAAAAAACTCGTGCTACCGTATTGTTTTTAACTCGGCCCCCATTACTATCAAGAAATAAGAGCTATCAAAACGTTGGCAATACGATAACAGGTCAAAGACGATATGCTTTTCACTGCCTATTGCCAACCTTGCTGTTTACCAACATAATCCCCCGATCTTTCACCACCAAACAATGAATTACTGGCTGGGTATCGAGCTGTTATGAATCTATCCGACATGCTTTCCCCTTACATATTCATGTGATCACCTCCCACGTCTAAACAGCTTGCACACGTTAACCTTTCCGGCTGTCTAACCCTATCGTACCCACGCGGTACCTAGTTGACAGTTTCGTTTTAACTTATCAGTTTAAATGCATATTCACGAAGATGACAGACGTGTTGAATTAGTTTCCCACTAGTTCTGCTATTTCTTCCCGTTGGGATTTTCGAAAAGTCCTATCTTAGCGCACCTAGGGTACCTAAGACATATTCTCTCCAAATTTCAAGACCCTAGGTCCAGCAGTTAAGGCTTTTGATGTCTGTGAGCTTTACCAAATTTTCCTCTGCACCAAATATTAAGTCAATCTATCAAGACATTGGACTGTTAAGATGAAAGAAAAACAAAGATACAGATGCACTTTCCCATTTATTACATAAGCAAAACATTTACCGCCTATTTAACAATCGACAAGTAAAATATATTTGACAGAAATATTACCACTTTCGTGTTTTTACGCTTAGGTAAAAATAGACATGGAGAGAGCCAACTTTTAATAGCATATAAATTTACTCGTCGATTGTGAAACAGGCCCTTAATCTCAAAATGAAACCTATTTTATGATTAAGTCATGCTTAAATAACGTATGTGGAAAATGACGCCATTTGGTTGAATTTGTCAAGAACGCTCACACTTAATATTAGCATTTGGCACAGATCTTTAATCAGAAAAATTACGTCATCTTCCGGTACCTACAACCGTTTTGGGTTTTAGTCGATTTTATCCTTATAACCGGGACAAAAAGTATCTAAAGAATAGTATTCACTTAAGTCCAGTACGGTTATAGTTATGTTGTGGATTTATTGTTTTCATGGTCGATTTCTAATGAGTTTACTCACTACGTTGTTATTAAGTTATGTGTTGTCACTTTTGCATTGTACTGTATCACAACAAAACAATTGGATGGATAGGCACATAGATAAAATAGGTAATGTCTGTTTTCTTTTTTTGATCCATGTAGGGCTAAGGGACTGTTGCCCATTCCGCCATATAAGGACAGGCATGGAAAACTTTTTGCGAATTTATGAATTTAACGTTATTTTTTCTCATTTTATTATTTATGTTTTGTGTTCAATTAATTATGTGTTTGTAACCTTCCGTGGTTTCACCTGATGGTTCCATCGGAAGGCCAGCGCTGACTTTAATGCCAACATTACGCTGGGTTGGGACCATTTTGTGGCTACTTTCTTCTTGTACGTTTTTATCTGTTCTTGGTTATGTTTGTCACGAATAAATGATTTTCTTCTTCTTCTATTTTTACTGGTTTTTACATGTTTTAAATTTTAGCTTCACATGTTTGTTTCCCTTCCTTACCATTGTGAGAACTATCCCGAGCTACATTAAAAAAAAGTTATAATCAATCCATCAGCTACGATGCCACAGAAAAATATTAATATTGTTTTCTTTTTCTTCCCCAGGTATAACTGAGATGTGAGAGAGAGACAGAAACACGCCCAAACAAGTGCCTTATTATATTACACAGCCAACGAAACAGTGCCTTCATTAGCAGTTAATCTACAAACGAACGAGTTTTACTACGAACGAAGATATTTTTGTATTTGGTAAGTATATTTAGTTCATTAGTTATCTTGCCACACTGACTGGAACAGACATATAGCTTCAGACTGTTACAGGTATTATTTTGCTTAGTAGGAGATCCCAACCTTTTCAATATATTTTATGGACTGTACCAAAAGTCAATATATTTCATGTATTTAAATAAATAAATATCGGGGGAGAATCTCAAAAAAATTGACCTATTCCCAAACGATAAACATAATTATTTAGAAGAATAAATACTTCGATACATAGAAAACACCCGACTCAAAAACAAATACTTGCGGATTCTAGTGCATACAGTGTGTCCCTGGATGAAGTGAACAAACGAATAGGGAAGATAGAGCAGCTAAAAAGCTATCGATTTAACCCCTATGTATGTTGAGCGATTTTCACTAGCTTCGGAGATATTGATAATTTTAATCTGATTTTTTGTAATAATACTAATTATGTAAGATACACTGAAAAACTTATGAAATAAAACACGATTTTTTGTGCCATTGGCATAAGGGAAAATTACAAAAATTCAGATTAAAATTATCAATATCTCCGAAGCTAGTGAAAATCGCTGAACATACATAGGGGTTAAATCGATAGCTTTTTAGCTGCTCTATCTTCCATATTCGTTTGTGCACTTTATCCGCGGACACACTGTATAAACTCCGCTCGAATCCACAGATGGATCTAAACTAAATGCACGAAAGGTTCACTCTACTCCATTGATGGATCCTGCCGATGAATCCTAGTGCCGGAGGAGACGCGATCCCTTTTTAGTTGATTCTTACTTTAAGGGTATTTTGAGAAAAATGGTAAATGTATGCATCACAGCAGGAGGTCCGTGTTTCGTGAGCGGTATCCATGGGGGCTTAATGGAGAAAAATCTGGCCGGGCTTCCGAATGTATGGATCGGACACGTTACGGATTATGGGGGCGCATGGGATGTTTCTGCGTTGATTTTTCTAACCTCTGAGGCGAACAGAGGGAAGTAATGCAAGGGGTTTACCCTTGAAATGTCGAAAAACATTTCACCGAATATTCATTTCATCGAATTTTCATTTCATCGAACAGGCATTTCCACGTGCAGGAGTTATAATTTTTTGGTGGTCACAGGTCTAACCTAACCTAACCTACGTAACCCATGCTTAAGATAACCTAAAAACAATAAGGTTTCAGTAGAAATTAGCTTTCGATGAAATGAATAATTCTATGTTTCGTTTGTCGATATTTCAAGGAGATCCCAATGCAAGGTTTAAGTGTATGTAAACTCATTAGTGCACAAAATATGGATTTACTGTCATTAGGTACAAATGGAAAATCGTCCCCTTCAAATTATACGTCAGTACAGAAAAATTACCATTTGAAATACAACAACAAGGAAAATCGTCCATCCTGAATAACGTCTAAAATGGAATCATGTCCCATGGTAAAATTGTCCAATATGATATTGGTCGAAAAAAATATGTCTGTTTGTATTTACGTACACTCAGAAATATGACCAATTGTAAATACGTCCTACCTGAAACATGTACAATTTATATTATATTTATATGGTCTTAATTAATATTAGACTACATTCAATTGTGCGTATTTCATTTTGCTCATAATTTACAATGGACAAAATTCCATTGGGACTTAATTAAGTTACAACGAAAATAAATTTGGTTTTAAATACTTTTCAGCACAATTACATTTTGACTAATTTCACTTTGGATAATATTACTTTTAACCCAACTTCAGAATGGTAATTTCACGTTGACGATTTTCCATTTGTACCTAATGACAGTAAATCAACGTATCCTGACTTTTTACCAATTCATCATTTGACAAAGAACACTTAGCAAAAATAACCGCCCACCCGTCTTTTGTTCATACAAGGGTTATCAAATGTTACTTCTTAAATTAGACAATAACGTCAAGAATGCTCAACCAATTTGATTCATCTTGTTTTATTTTTCATCTAAATAACCCAGGTTTAAAATGGCGTACAAATATTCTTCTTAATCGTCGTGAATTTTCCCAAAGAAATAACAAAGGATCCGCAAATCACCCGTCCATAGTAAGTTATTGCGTTTTGTTCGATATGTCTTTCAAGTGACTTTATAAATACATTTTTATTTTTTTCTACTTTAACCATTGAGTTAAAATTGAAGATTATGACTTTAATTTATAGGTTATCACATACTATAAACGAACGAACTTACAAGCTTACTTAAAACTACACTAATCTAACAAACCGCTACCAGTGGGCATTGTTCCCAAAATGCTGGCAAGTGTAGTTTTGAAAAGCACTGTTTCTTTTATGATTATTATTGGTACGCTATTTTGTGCCTCGATAATTTTTATGGAAAACAAAACCTGAAGTGAATTTGGTTAATTATTTTTGACGTTATTATCTGATTTGAGAAGGTATATTTGTTAACACCTGTATGAATAAAAGACTGGTGGGCAGTTATTTTTGCCGCTGGATATATATCATTTTACAAACTTTCATTTCGCAAAAATGTAATTGTGCTTAAACCATTACATATTAGATAGGTTACATGAGCTTATTAAATAAGTTAGGTTAGTTTAGATTAATGACCACAAAAAAAGTATGTGGCTGGAAGTATATAATTGCGAATTGAAAGTTTAAAAATGATATACTTGCTCAAATGATGATTTGGTAAAACATTAGTGAACCACAAAATACCTACATATTACAATATTGTTATTAAACTAACGTACAAAGGTACACTCCCTCCCTCTAAATGGGATCTATTATCAAGTATCATTGTCATTAGCAATATTTAAAAATGACTGACTTAAGTTTCTTTCGCCATTCTTCTCAGCAGAGGTGTCCCCTTGGGAAGCGCTGGTAGATTTTTGACGTGTGAAAGTGCCCGTGCGCCCTACTTATTGAATAAACATCTTTTTCACCTCAGCAGCTCAAACAAGCAGGTTTTGCTGCTTAAAAACAGTGAGCAAAATTCAATTTTGCTGCGAGCGTGAGGCAAAGTAGCTTTTTAATTATTTTTTTTAAATGCCGTGAGCAGTGCTGGGTCTACTCACAACATTCGATAGAATTGAACTTCACTTTGTTCTGTCACTTTCACTTCGATACGAAAAAAGCGAGAGATAGAAACAAGTTGATTATAAGTTCGATTTTCAAATTCCATACCTAGTAGGCCCTAAAAGAAACAAACAATAAAACGTTCGGATACACTTATAACCGTAAAATTGTAAAAATGTGTTAAAAACTTAAAAGTTTTAAATGTGATTATTATATTTTTATAATCGAATTATATTTTTTATAATGAAATAAACAGTATATTTCATAAAAAATACGCAGTTAATCATGTACCCATCTACATGATTTATCGTTTTAACAATCTTTAATTTTGTTACATAAACCGCGGGTGCAGTATCAGAACGCATCTTTAAAAAATAGCGGGATTATTTTTATTGCTTTTGTTTATAGTTCTGTTACGCTATCTACTTTCGATACACGTTGAATATTATAAAAGTACTTAATAATAAATAAATATGAGTGAGTCCAGTGACGAAGTCTGCTATTTAACACCGGAAGCATTAAAGCAGAGCGTGTAAAAAATGCAGAATTAAGTTTCCTGCCTGAAAAGTCTCGCGAAAAATATCTAAAAGCGTAAGTATGATATTTTTAAGCAATGAAGACTTGCAAAGGGTGCAAACACTGTAATGTTAGCGTACTTACTTCATTAAATTATCACAATCACAAACGGAACAACCGTCTACAATGTGGAGTATTTACGCAATGTTGAAAACCACAATAGAGAATGTGTCGGTAGGGCACGAATTGCCATCTAAGGTTAAAAAGTTTTTTTATGAAGCTCCGGACTACAATTTTCTCGCTACAAACGTGTATTTATCCGTCATAAGTATAAAAATATATGTCTGTGCACACTAACCATTTGATTATGTTCTCGCTGCTGAGGTGAAAAGTTGTATGTGTCACACGAGACCAAAGTTATTTACATCTCGTGTCTTTGAATCCCTCGCTACGCTCAGGATTCTAACCTAGAATCACTCGCTACGCTCGTGATTCTATTTATAGAATCCTTCGCTTACTCGGGATTCAAAAACAACACTCGCAGCAAAAACCAACTTTGCTCTCTTGTTGCACAAATAACTATTATCTGTGAATTACAATCGAAACACATTAATCTGGGACTTTGTATTCTATTGGGTAAAACCTTTGACGAACCAGCTTAGAACCTTGTCGCATAAAACCAACAATTAATTCCTATGTCGTTTCTATCACTTACACACACCTATACACTTGACGCTGTCATTATGACAAGGTTCCATGGTAGATCAAGAATTAAAGTCCTTGATGGTACCTACCATCCTAGAATATTTGCCATCGTACGGAGAGTTTGTTTTTAATGTTAGATATTACATAAATAAACAGATATATCTATTTAGTTTGCCATTTCTAATTGTAAACTCGTTATCGTGTTTGTCATATTAGAATAAACACTCGACAAAGTGCAATATTGTTGTGCAAACTTTAGCCTACTTCGGAGGCTCTTGAAATATGTAACCGTTTAAACAGCGACGCGCGTTCCCACTGTTCCCAGCAATAATATACCGGGTGTACAATCCAGATGGGTCAGTATGGAGAAGTCGGAAACTATGAGAGATAGCGAGATCTGTTCTTAGGAACCATGACGTCGATTTTAGATTTAATAATAATTATATTCAAACTATCCTTATCTTATTGGTGGGTTTTTCTTTCAATTATTTAAACAAGATTCCATTAGTGTTGTGCTTCTTGCGACTTGCAGAATTATTGATTTTGACCAGGTTCGATTCCCGGTTATGTATGAGAGTTAATAAAAAAGTTTGAATGTAATTATTATTAAATCTAAAAACGACGTCATGGTTCCTAAGAACAGATCTCGCTATCTCTCATAGTTTCCGACTTCTCCATACTGACCCATTTGGATTGTACACCCTGTATTATCCAACATTGCACTTTCAAATCTCTGACACGCTCTTATGCCTCGAGGAATCAAGTGTCGTGAAATTCACAGTATGTCTGTGTTCATGGCTTCGCCAACATCAAAGCTTTATTTTTGTATTGTTTCGGATCCCAGAGACACTCATTTCGCTGGTATTCCTTGATAAATGTTATATTTTTATCAGCTGTTCAACGTTGGTTTGACATTGTCAATTTTTTTCGAATAACGCCGCCCACCCCGCGACTAAAAAACAAACGTCTTATCAGGCGCTTTCGCGACAGTAGTTTACGTCGCGTAATCGCGTTTATACGATGACATTAGTTGCATAACACTAGTTTTATATCCAAAAATCGCGCGCGACACGAAACTGATTCACTGTCGTGAAATCGATGCATGCATTGTAAAGTGTCTATGCAATGTTTTAACATGATTTGGAAAAAATATACTAAAGTTCAACAACAAGTTCAATTACGCATTTATTGAATCTCAATCAAAATCAAGAAAAACGAAAACACACTGCTTTTGTAACAGACCTAAATAATTATTCCGAATTTCTGATCCGATAATATAATAACGTGACGTGTCGTGTAACAACGGGACCGCGCCCCGTGGGACTAGCGAGGCTGGCATAATATTGACTCGGAAGGGTTGCACTTATTGGCTCGTCCTCGCCCAATCATGTTACAATTCTTTACAAATGTGTAGATTTTTACTCGCTTTTTGATAAGTAAATCAATGGGGGGACAATCTCACACAAAATTGTCCTGGTCCCAAACTAAGCTCTTAATACATACATATACTATACATAAAAAACATCCAAGACTCATGAACAAATTGACAAAAGGTTTTTTTCTACTCGCGTACTATAAACCGCTAATATTGATATCGTTAATGGTGTCAGAATACCACCTATAGCGTAACCGAAGAGTAAAAACAATTCTATAATTAGCGTTGCCATGGTAATAACAGTGCTATAATTTATTATAGCATTGTTATTACCATGGTAACGGTCATTCCGGATATCAGTCTTGGCGTTTAGTTAACACTTGACATCCTAATAATTTGTATATAAACCGTTAAAAACATTTTAACACCAATTAAAATTACGAATATTAAAAATAAAATTAATTTTGAGACTAAATATGTGTTTAAAATAACATTTTTATTCAATTACTAAAAATAGATGGTTAATATCCATCGATTTGTTATTTGGTTACCATGGTTACGTTCAATATGGATATCAACAAAATGGCGTCTCGTTTGGCATTCCAACTTGTTTATGATAATTTGATAGAACTGTTTTTAGTATCTATTAAAATTCGCATTTAATTTGTTTACATTTATCAATAAAATTCACAAACTATTAATGCGCATCGGAATAGTGAAAATGTCTTTGATGACAAGTAATTTGTTAGCAGAAAAATCGAGTAAAGTATACGAGAAAAGTTAGCGATTGTTTATTTTTATCATTATCATTTTAAGCTTGTAGAAAAAGTTATGTATGCAACGGTTCATAATTAGCTCTTAAGGTACTCGTGCCTATAATTAGAGCGCTCGCAAGCTCGCGCTCTAACCTCGGCTCTCGTACCTTAAGAGGCCTCATTATGTACCAGTTACATAAATAACTATTTTTAACTTTTCCTAAAAAAAATAGGCTTATAACAGTTTTTTTTTAATTATTTGGTCATTATTTCCTGGTTAAGAGCCGAATTTTAAGTATCCGAAACCGACGTGCGTGCATGACTCGATGTATGAATGTGGAAGAAGCGAAAGAGATTTGTCAAGATCGTAGAAGGTGGAACGAAGTGGTCTCTGCCTACCCCTCTGGGAAACAGGCGTGATTTAATGTATGTATGTACGTATTTCCTAAGATAATTAATAAAAATACATTTCTGCTAATGGCTAATGAGTAATGAGCTTAAATGTCACATGGTCTTTTCTACGTCACAGCTAAGTGCTAGCAAAACGCGGTTACAAACAAAATGACGTCATTCCAACCACCAGTCTAAACCGGGCGTAGCAAACAATGATGAATATAATTAAAAAAAAAACAGAAAATAATAATAAACAAAAAAAAAATGCTTTTGAGATTTTTAAGCATGATTTTTATTAAAACCTTTTCTAAAAATTCCCTGTTATCAAATTGCTACATTATTCCCTTTTAGCTAAACCAACATTACCCAAATTGCTTAATGTTTGTTAGCGCTGTATCAGTCGACCCTAAACTACCCTAACCCTTGCGTCGCCGCCTATTACTTCCAACCCGGCGACTGCACAAATACTTATAATTGTCCAAAACACTACCCATCAAAAGGGTGCAACTGTACAACTTGCATTGTTAATGCGTCTTTATTAACTATGAAAACGACTGAATTTGCTCTAACAACTATATTGCAGTTGTGTCATTTTATTATAATAACTGCGAGTTCATATATACGCAGTGATAATCGCACTAACTTCATTGATATAAGGACTATTTTTCAGTTTTGCGTATAAGTGATCTTTGTTGTTAATTTTATCGGTCCCAGTGGCCTTTTTGATTCCAAGCGCATTGACCTTAAAGTCATTTTTAATAAAGTTGCAATTTTATCCGACTGCATCAGAAAGATTATGGTTGTAGCTGTATATCGTGCGGAATGTTGGATTTTTCGAACTAGCGTTTTTTCCTTTTTTTTACTGTTGTTCCAGGCCATGCATCCAACCAAAGAATTTGCATGTTCAACCATTTTAAGTAAATTTATTTAATTACTAATTGATTTTAGTTTCATTGTATGTTTTTGTGCAAATGTATTAAAAAACCTCATTTGATTGACACGTGCGGAACTGTCATTTTCACTCGTCCCCAAGACACCTCGGGACTCGTGTAAAATGACATACTTTCCGCTCTTGCATCAAATTTTTACCTACTATTTTAATTATTTCACTAACAGCAGAGTTATTTTGTAATAAATAACAACTGTACTTTTGAACTATTTGACGTGCTTTAAAGCTGTTGATCTATTCTCATTCAGTTCTCTCTTTTGACACTATGTTCTAGTTAAGAGTGGACAGTATTATATGATTTAAGTAGCATCTCTCAAAGAGCAGATTTTATATCTAACTGTAACTCTAACGCTGGCATAATGACAGTATTAATAACTCCAGAGCCCCAAGCGAATCAATAAACAAAATCACGAGCGGAAATCCGAGCGGAGTCCGAGATGCATTTCCATCTTTCACCGTCTTCACCCTCCGAAACATCCCTAAAGTTTCTCCCCTCTCAGTCGCACCCGCGCGCACAAGTGAAACAGAGGGTGGTTACCACGCATGCGCGGATCAACCCCTCATGAGCGTTAGAGAGGCTGGGTAGTGTGGCATCAGGTCTTGTCAAGAAGCTTCCTCCGCGAGTCATTCCTCCGTAGGCCGTCCGCGAAAGCGGAGGTCCCCTTTCACACCCTGAAATCTCTCCAACGTTAACTGCTCCAGCAGTCTTGAAGACTTTGCAGGGCGTGAAAGAGCGGGGAAGAGTAATTTTATCTAAAGTGGGAACGAGACGACGCGATGGCCCGCCGCAGTCGGAGGTAAGTGCCACTTGACAGCCACGTGCTAAAACTTTTAGTTTCAGGCGGCTATTTGGCGGCTTTGTTCCGCTTTTGTTCAGTCACGTATTATTCGAGTTTGTGGTTAATTGTTGCAGTTTCAAAGGCTTTAAGTAGTTTTTGTTTTAATATTCAGTGCAGTTTTTAATGGATGAAAGGAACCTGGCACACTATTAAACAATATCTCTTCTTTTTTTCATTACATCGTCATTATTGCCAGAATCAGGCTGTACGATTCCACTTTTGGACATAGGCCACCGAGCACGATTCTCGGCCTTTCTTATGTTGTTATTGCTCAATGTTAGATCAACTTACAGTGTTAAAATCTTCTTTCCATCGAATTTAACTTCTATATTAGTTTCTAATTGTTCAAACTTATAATGGAATTCTCTTCCTAAATCTTAAGTAGAGACTGAATAGGTAGGACTATCTAGAAAGCGTGCTTCGTCTTCATCATCACTTACATCAGGTGAGGTTGTGTTTAGCGAGTTTATACTTAAATAAATATCTCTTTCATTAACTTCTTCATTGCCTTTAAAATACAGTCCTTACACTGTATTATCATCGATTTGCTCAATTAAATCGGGGTCGTCGCCCTGTAATCTGTTTGTTTAGGGTTGCATTGAGTTCCTCGTGCGCGCTGCAGTCTGTCATTAAAGTTCGTTAGAGCCCCTTTTCTGGAATGACAGGCTACAGCGTCCACGTTGGTTGTGTTTTAATTTTCATCGCTTGTTATATTAACATCTTTATCACAGAGTTCATCTATAATTTCGCAATTAGATATTTTATTCTGACACACTTTGAATTCCGACAAATACATTGATTCTCAATTCAACTCTCATGTTTATTGAGCTCTATGATGTTTTCAACTAACTTGAGCTCTGAGCTTGCAAATATGCAAATGGTAGCTAAAAGACTTGAAACGGTTTTTTTTTAAATCTTTTAGATTAGGTACTTACTATTTCGCACGTTGTAAAGGTATTGAATGTACTATAATGTAATGATAATGGAATGTTTTAAACGATCGTTTTAACAATAGACACTTTGGCGCTTAAGAAATCCTTCAGAGTAAAACCAGTTTTTCCTAAAAAAAATATATATTATTAGAATTCTACGTCCCACCAGGTTTTTTTTAATCAGTATAGTTTAAACTTTGATTTCTGATAACTTTAAAAATTGAAGTAGTAACTAGTAACTTACGAGTAACTTACGAGTAAGTCAGGTTGTGGAAGGGCTGATTTTTTCAATCCCCACACAAAGGTATGCGAGTCTGATTTAAAGTGGTCATTTAAAGGAAAAGAACAAAGCTACAAATTTATGTTATTGATATCTCATCATCTGAAGATTCAAAAATTTTCCCTTCCCATTTTCAACTAGGTATTGCCTGTGTATGACACTTAAGACCTAAGCTGAACTTGAATGATCATTGATCTTATCAGAATTTCATAGTCCTATGCTTCACGTAAAAGTAGCCTTGTGGCATTAAAACTGAAAAATCATTCTAAATATATCTCAACCCTGCCAAAAGGTACTGCAATTGCCCTTCATTACTCTGTCCAATCACTCCCTGATTCTCCTATTCATCCCTTGTTACTCAATCTACCTCCAGGGGGCTTCTCATTATTCAAATCTCCTTCGTTATCCCAGCATGTGGTCCAGATCGATCTAATTGCTAAATTGTAGGGTCTGGCTTGAAGATTATTGGTTGATTGATGTTTGTCGTTTTCGCTGGCTAATGAAGTTCATTGATAGGTGGTGTATCATTTATTTCTATTTCAACTCCCTCTTCGCTTTTAGAGCCACTTAGTGAATTAGCTTTTAGATTTATTTCGTCAGCGTCAGAGTCATGACTAAGACTACAATTTAAATTCAAAGTGAACGTAGACATTACGATTGGTTTTATTGTACATAGCTTTGTATATAATCATCCCTAATTTCCAATGAAAGTCATTTAAAGCTAAGAGTGGAAAGATTTTGGCTCTGTTTCGCATTGAAATTCTGCTTTTATTTCATGTGTTTTGTTCAAGATTACAGTTTCTTATGCTTTTTGTAAGAGTTAATTTTAGTCTCATATTTAATGTTTTCTGGATCTTCCTAAAAACCCAACAGTTAATGTCCAATTTGCTATTCAATCTAAGAATAATCAAGAAATTCATGTATACACATAGAATTATCGGGTACTCTTATTAACTATTAGTCATACTGTCTTTATTGTTATTACGGAAAATAAAATGCCCCGAAATTGCAAGAGGGAAAATGGCCTGTCATTCCGCATAATTTCTTGATTAATGTCTCCAAGTCCAATAAAACCGTCGTTTACGGTCCACTAGACATCACTTCATCATCCCCTCCGCGCTCATCCCCTAATTCGCTAATAGAAAACAGACTATCAGATTTCTCGGACAGCGTGACAGCTTCCTCCGGAAGGGCAATATGGCGGAGATGGGCATGGGAGAGTTTGCTTTTGTCGCTAAAATACATTAGCCAGCGATGACATGACAAATTGAATCTTATTGATAAATATTCTAGCTTGCTTTTTTTTGTAACGTTTGTTCTTTTTGTTAGGACAGATTGACGTTAAATGGAAGTCTATTGGTTGAAGAGCATCTTCTCTATAGAATTCATGAAAGGTTATTCTATAGATTTTTTAAAACGCCTTTTTTACTTTCCTCGCCTTCTCCATCACCATTTTTTTCGTTTTAAAATGCGATTTTGTCTCTTTGTTCATTAGGTACCGATTTTTTTCATGATCTAGAAAAATCAGATTTTACGTCTTGCAACCTTTATCTGCATTAGCCGCGCCTTAATCTCATCCTCTTTCTTCCCATTTTAATTCCTAAGTGCGAGGGAGACGTAGCTCGTAGGCGCCAGACAACCCGGCGCCAGAGTCTATCGATCCCCCCTTCTTCCTTCTAAGGGGGGGTCACGCATGCGCCTTAAGTTGTTTGCGCAGATTTCTCCAGATTTATGGATTTTCTTGCCTTATGTAATGGATATATAAATATATAATCTTCAGTATGGGTTGGTATTGATTTCCTGCGGTCTTTCCATTTATAGCTCTGGTAATTTGTGGTTTTGTTTATTGTTTTCCTCCAATGTTCGAGTTGAAATAATAAAGCCATATCTGTTTTTGTGTGATATTGTACCTTTTTGTAATTTCCTTATTCTAAGTCTTCTTCCTTTTATATTGTCTTAGGTATATATTTTTTATTTTCAGTCTTACTCTTTAGTTCTGGATTTTGAATCGCCTTTGATTCCTATTAATTAACTTCTACTAAATAAAATAACTCTTCTTTCTCTTATTTATACGCCTTTGTGTTGTTATTGCCCATTTTAATTGGCACTGTTACCTTATATATATCAAATATGAGATTAACCTTTCTATGATACCCCTCATGCTTTCAATCCTTTCAATCTCCATTATGTCCAGTGACAATTACCGCTACCCGATACTTTTACGTGTCGGTAAGATGTCACTGTCGCCTGTCGCAGGCTTTGTATGGTTAATATTGTTACTGATCGTTGATAGGTTGATGGGTAGTGTGTGGGTTAATAATAGATGTTTCCTTTGCTTCGTCTTGGTCTTAGGTATCTTGTTTAGCAGTTTGTTTAGGGCTGTTGTTTTATCTTTTGTTTTATTTTCTGTCATCTATAGTTTGTATTTTATTGTGTTTATCATTGTTTATAGGTACATAGTATAAGCTTTAGAACTGGATTTTTAGATTTGAATTAATTACCGTGTTTTCTGATATGTTCTCAAGAAATTACTTAATATTAACTTCGTTTATTCAGGAGGGGTTTGCGAGTTCGACCGTTATTATTCTCAACAAAAAAATGAAGTCGTTTGTGTAATATATCTCCTTATATTTAGTTAATTAATTGTTTATAATATGAATAGGTTCGTGCTCGTGTACATGTGCATGTATATGTCTAGCAGTGGAATAGTACAGGCTGATGATGATGACAATAAATAAATATCGGGAGACAAGACCTAGCCACAAACTCTAGCTCTAGGATTTGTACTATGGGTACTAGGCAACGATAAACATACAAAGACAAATAAAAACTTATATTACACTTTACCTACAACTTCGAGTGTAAGATCCATTATAGACCGGTATTTATTCAACGCATTCTTCATAGGATTTCTTTGACTTATTATATAACAAGAAGTTTTGTTTGTTAGTTCTATACCGTGTCGTGTAGCCAAGAAAATAGAAATACTCGAACCGAATATATTCGGCACCAAAACGAAATAATTCGGCCGAATACAAATAGTGAAAAAGATGCCGGATTCGCAAAATACTAAATACTAAACGAATATTCGGCGCATCTCAACTTACAACTATTTATTTTTATACAAATATACCTAAGCGTTTTGTTGCCTTAACTAAATCAAACACTTCATAAACATTAACTACTTTTATGATGTTGATGATGCTAATGATGAATAGGTTTTCTAGCAAAGCGATACTCTCGCCTTAACTGGCATTTCCTGTTCTAGTCGTTGCCAAGCAACGTCCCGACGCCGCGGCGCCTAGCGTCGGAACTAGGTCGGCGTCTGCGCTCTAGAGACTTGCGATCGGTGCCCAAGGTGTCAATATGGGGCCCGCTTTATAAAGGAAACTAGCTACCTGCTCTCGCTTTATTTGAGTTTTCTGTAACACGCGTACATAATTCAGAATTTATTATACATGAAAACCTTCCTCTTGAATCACTCTATCTATTGATGAAAACCACATTAAAATGCGTGGTTTAAAACTAAGTGTACATACAGATGTAGGAAGCGACTTTGTTTTATACTATGTAAAGATTGGAGACTTTGGTAGGGTACACGATAACGTAAGCTGGCATTCCTACACAATTGTGATCGATGCCCAAAATGTCAATATGGGGTCCGATTTATAAAGGAAATTGGAAACTTTGGTAGGGAATGCGTTTAAGGTGCTAATAAGTTTGCGTTTCTATACAATTGTATTTATTTTAGTATTAAAATGGCTTGTTGGATTAAGACGAAGTGAAGCATGAGTGAACTAAACTATTGTTAGTTAATATTAAATAATAGTTATTGAAAAATAAAGTCTGGCTGCTAGCCTTAGGGTCGTCATCCCATTTAAACTTTTTGTATGCATTTTATTTATACTGTTTATTAAACACCATAAACACAAAACACGGAACATTAAAAGTACAAGTGTAACAGGCGGTCTTACCGCTTATTATCGATCTCTTACAGACAACCTTGGACAGACGAATAGCTAAGGACACAAACAAATGGCAGGCATATACTTATTACTACTTATTACTTTTAGGTATATCGGGTTGGTTGTTGGTCCGTGTTACCCCCTAAAGGATAAAAGTTATTTAAGACTGCTCTATAATTCTTCAGGCAAATAAGTTTCTGTCAAAAAATATATTTTTGGGACAAGCTTTTGTTGCCGCCTGTACTTTTTGTGCAGTCATTATCTGCTTATCAAGACCAAACAAGTGAGCCCCAACACGGTGGGTCTACTTTAAGTATAGCGGCGATTCTGTCGCCACCTTGCCACTCCATCATCAGATCAGCTCCATGTCATAATAGTATTGCATTGTCATCCAATTTACACAGGTATGCAAATTTTCAGCTTCATCGGAAACCGGGAAGTGGGTCAAATTTAACTTGCAAGATTTGACCCGTACATACATACATACATTGCAAGCTAAATAAAAGCTTGTAAAGTACAACGTATAAATAATAATAACACATTTCAGCTAGCCATAAAATATCCCATAAATTTTACCTTACGCGGAAATGACTTGGCAGCCGTAAAGCACGCGTAAGGGTTGGAAGGGGCGCGTGCGCAACGGACTGTAAAAGATCCGTCTCGACAACTTGACACGCTGTCACGTGTCGCGCGAGCATCAGCCCCATTACGTTATGGCGGCACTTGATTCTACTGTTATTTCTTAAATATTTTTAAACTCTTGACGACAAGAGGGGTGCACAGGGCGTCCCGGAAACCGACGTGAATCCGCCTAGGGCTGATAGAGCAGCTAAAAAGGTATCGATTTAACCCCTATGTATGATCAGCGATTTTTACTAGTTTCGGGGATATTGATCATTTTAATCTGAATTTTTGTAATTTACCATTATGTCCTTGTCACGAAAAATAATTAATTTCATGTCTTATTTCAAACGTTTATCAGTGGTATCTCTTTCGTACAATCATTACGAGTCAGCGAAGTTTTTAAACCGATTTGCTCGTTTTTTTTACAATAAACTTTTTAAGTAATTAACTCGAAACTCGAATTCAAGACCGAAATCCTAACCTCAACGGGCGCACATTCGCTGTGATTACTGCATTTTGGTTTAAGTGTAGGTATTTTTATCAATAAAACTTACCCTAATATTACAGGTTACACGAGTTCTCATTCATGTTTTTATGAAATAATGTTAAAATAACTAAATAATCAAGATGGGAATTGTCAGATTTTGGTCTTGAGTTCGAGTTTCGAGTATAGTAATGACATCAAGTTTGTTTCTCCATACTACTCGTAGGTGTCCCACCCAATGCTGGTCTTTCACGATGTAGGGGAAAAAAAACCTTATGTGATTACTAGTAAAAGTTGATTATAAAAAATATATCGGCAAAAGAGTTTAAAAACTTCGCTGATTCGTAATGATTCTAATTATGTAAGATACCCCTGATGGTAGTGATCATCGCGACCCATATACACCCGCAATGCCATAGGAATCACAGGTGCACTGCCGGCCTTTGAGAAAAGAGTAGGCAAATTTTACTGTCAAACAGATTCAAAACCCCCTTAAAATTCCCCATAAGTCTGACGTGGCCATTCGCAGCCCCTTGGTTAAATGGCGTATGAGGAACGTTCCGACTTCGAGGCATTACCATAGTGTAATACATTACTGCCTCGATTTAACACCGGGTTTATTGCTGGTTGCTTGGATGCGTTTTGAAATGTTTTATTATCTGTGTGGCTGGCTCGTAAAAAAACAATTTTCAAGTTTGTATGTCGTATTAAAAACTAATAGGTATCCTAGCAATGTACTGATGAGAAATTTCTCAAATTGGGAAACTAGGCTATGAGATTTTCTCAATAACTTCCAGAATCCAAATTTATTCTAATGGCGGCCGAGTTGAAAACAATGCCATAACATGGTATGGTTTTTACGGCCTAGAATACAGGCCCAGGTCATAGACGATATGGGTTTTACCCCTAGAATCTCGGGCCAAGTCTTATAGTCTATCATAAGTTAGGCCTTTCCTAAAACCCGCGTTTTGAAACTGACCTGGATTTCTCAGAAACCTGCTCGGCCGCGGAGTTATCTCTCAGGTTAATAGGTGAGGAGTTATCTTATCAATGCAAGCATAATACTTTTTAGGTTCTTTGCCTACGGTATTATCGGTGCTTTAATCGGTTAAATTTGCGTAGCGTTATTGCATCTCGTTCGATGTGGATTCTAGAAAAGTTTGAGTTTAATAAAATACCGGAGAAGTATCAGGGGTCAATATCACAAAAATGGACCTAGTCCCAAACTAAGCTCTAGGCTTGTACTAGGTATGGGTACTAAGTAGACAACGATAAACATACTTATATAAAGAAATACATGCTTAAAAACATAGAAAAAATCCAAAAATTAGGAACAAATATTCGAGCTCATCACACAAATATCTGCCCCTCCCGGGATTTAAACCCAGGACTGCTAGCTTCGTAGGGACACTACCAACTAGGCCAACGCTAATCTAATTTGAAGGTCTGAGGCTCTACTTTGAAATCCGTAATTCTAACTTCGTCTATTGCTATCCCTTTTGCTCTCGACGCGTCACTAATTCGCAAGAAAGTGACGGGGCGATCCGAAGTTCGAATTACTGATTTCAAAGTAGACCCTCTGGGTCCAGCACGCTTTCCCCAATCGCCTGGCCATCTCAAACCCCGACAGTTTAATCTAAAACGCTAAAATTAAGCGAATACCGCCATTAAACTCAGTTATGACTCCATCGGAATTCCCCTGGACCTTTTTATTAACCCCCGTCGCGAAAAGAGGGATGTTAATATGCAAAATACTGCAATAACTCTCCTTACGCCCTTGTTAAAATGAACTTCTCAAAATTTCAACGGACTTTAAACTTTATTATCACTGAATAAGGGTTAAGCAACATGTTACTTCATGATTTTTAGTGAAGACGTTTGTTACCAGTGGGTAAGGTTCGTTTTCGAATGCTATCACGTTGAGTGCCACGGCGTTGACTGACGTGGTAAATAGGAGTCCTTCTTTGTATGGAATGTGAATGGGTTTTAATATGAGACTGGTTCCATTTTAGTGCGTAATTTGTTCGTTTTGAGTTATTAGGTATGACTGTGAGAAGTTATGCGGTATTAATGGACAGACCGACTGAGAATGAAGGTTTAATATTAGATTACGGGATCTTCTATCTATAGGTATATCTAACTATTTATCAATACATATAAAACGGTTCCGTTAAAACTGTGACTGGCAGTCAGAAACACCTGGACATAGAGCCATTTGGGGGCAGTATTCTTTGGGTACCATAGGGGTACACCAAATTTTCATATTTTTTTTATAGACACAAGTCTGACCTAGCCTAACCTACATAAGTAATTACATACATACATTAAATCACGCCTGTTTCGCAGAGGGGTAGGCAGAGACCACTTCTTTCTACCTGTTACGATCCTGACAAATCCCTTTCGCTACTTCCATATTCATACATCGAGTCATGCACGCACGTCGGTTTCAGGTACTTAAGATTCGGCCCTTTTCCAGTATCTCTCCAATTTGATTCGAAAAATTACGCCTAGGGCGAGACCCCTTCCGACCCTCCCACTCACTTTCGCTCTGTATATCTCTTTCGTCAATCTTCTTTCATCCATCCATTCCAAATGACCGAACCAACGAAGCATGCCCTTTTCAATTTCACACGGTTTTAGCAAAGAACTCCGAACATTTGCAAAAAACTTAACTCGTACAGTTTTAATTTCGGCTCTATTTTCTATAGAAATTAGAGCGCTGGGCGTTTAACGTGCTCTGGAAAGTCATTGGCCTAAAAGATCTGTTGTTGAAATCAGTTCATTCATGGCACGCTAAATATAGTATGGTAGTACCATCATTTGACAGATGTATGAACCTTATTGCTGGTGTTATAAGGTTCATAATTGGTATGACATTGTCACTCATCTTTGTGGATAGGTTTAGTGTGATATGGGACTAGTTGCAAGCGGGGGGTAAACTTTATTTCTTTAATATAAGGTTTAGAATTGTTTACGTATTGTGTTTGTGGTATAGAGGTTTTAATTGGTGAAGTGTGTATGGAACAGTATGAATTGCTTTAAATTATGTACCGTACTAGCACTAGCGACCCGCCCTCACTTCGCTTCTGTGAGTTTTCTTTAACACCCGTAAATAATCCGGAATTAGGTATACATAAAAACCTTCCTCTTGAATCACTCATCTATTGATGAAAACTGCATTAAAATCCGCTGCGTAGTTTGAAAGATCTAAGTGTACATACAGAAGGACTGACGGCGGGAAGCGAGTGTGTTTTAAATACTGTATATTGTAAAGATTAAATAATACATACACACAATCACGTCTCTTTCCCGTAGGGCTAGGCAAAGACCACATCTTTCCACTTGCTAAGATCCAGACAAACTTCCCTCGCTTCCCCCACACTCATAAGTCTCTTCATACACGTGCGTCGGTTCAGGCTATAGTCTCCTGACCTGGCCCTTTCTTAACACGTCCCCGATCTTTAAATTCTGTTATAATAACATGTATATATACCTAACCGAATTCAATAATAACCAGCCAATGCCGAGACGTAAACTCTTAACTGTTTCGACTCTTGCGCACGCGTTGGTTATTATTAGAACGATCGCGCGTGACAGACGCCTGTCGAACACAGTTACTATGATTGCGCGCCGTTTACCTGTATTTAAAAAAAGTTTTAATACGCACCTACTCTTATTATTAAAAAACAGGTCAAGTGCGAGTCATTCTCGTGCACCGAGGGTTCCGTATTTAAGATAATATGCTTGGTAACCGCAAAAGAAAATACTCATGTTGTTGTAAACTTTATTTTCTATGCATTGAATGACTAGGATAACAACACGACGAGGTCTCTATGTCAACATTAATACTATACACGTTCCCAAGATGTCTAACATATTTACACGCCTCTATGTCATTGATAATAATATATTAGACGCGATAGCTGTATAAATATTTGTGCTTTTGACTGTAATTTTTAGAATTACATAGAAAACATCCAAGACTCAATAAGAAATACTGGCGCTCATCACACAAACATTTGCCCAAACCTGGAATCGAACCCATGACCGCTAGTTTCGTAGGCAAGATCACTACCAACTTAGTCTAAACGCGTCAACCCCTTTGTTGACCGTTTAAATCAAATCAAATCTTTATCGGTCGGTTTGTGATCACCTAGTTCCGGCAATTGTTGGGTTATCTGTATGTTGTACAATTCAATCTAGAACATATTGTCACCAATAAGCTGGCGTTGATTCGAGCTACAGTACAAACGCACGACACTACTGCGCATTAATATGGATGTGTATGGGCTCTTCAGACTTACTTTTGCTTTCTTTACATTCATCAACCTCTTCATGCTACGTCGGTTTCAGGTGCTTTTGATTTGGCCCTTATTCAGTACATCGCGAATCTGGTCACTGTATGTGCGTCCACCGCGTCCCCTGCCGACATCTCCACTCACTTGCTCGCCATAGCTTTTTCGTAACTTCTTTCATCCATCCTTTCTAAATGACCAAACCATCTTAGCATACCCTTTTCGATCTTTGTCACTAGGTACATCATCTTTCAATCCACATCGTTCTCGGATCTCGATAATTCTATCTCTATCTATCATCACTAACTCCACACATACTTCACAGCTCATAGCACTTATTACTTCCATAATTTGTACATAATACCGGTGCTAGGTAACTTATAACTACTTACTGTGACTCTAGTAAAAAAAAAAACGGTCGAAATGAGAAACTCCTCCTTTTTTGAAGTCGTTTAAAACAGGGATACAGGTTCGAGGTTAAAGGTCACAGCTCATTAGAGCCACCCGGCACCCGACCCGCACCGCCTCGCCTCGAGCGGTTAGTATTCTTTATATCGAGTTGTTTGGGCATACTAACCGCTCGAGGCGAGGCGGTGCGGGTCGGGTGCCGGGTGGTTCTAATGTGCTGTGACCTTTAGGTGAAAAACGGTATAAGTCTACCTCTATTATACTCTGTACATGACGTTTACCCTTTCTTATTAAGAGCTAAATCGACTTGTATCCGTCTTCACTAGAGCCAAAGTTATAAGGTACTAGAGGACGCCCGCGACTTCGTACGCGTGGAATTAGTTTCCAGCTACTCCCCCCATTTCTTCCCGTTGGGGGTCGATTTTCGGGAAATCCTTTCTTAGTGCTCACTTACATCATGAAAGGAACCCCTGTACCAAATTTCAAGTTTCTAGGTAGGTACAGTAGTTTCGGCTGTGCGTTGATATATAAGTCAGTCAGGTTTGCCCTTTATGTATATAGATAGATGAGGTATATGGACCCTGGTAGGGCACAGCAACTTGCAAACTAGTGAGAGGCTTGTTTACTAACAATGCAACATTTTGGGTCATCAGTTTGTTGCTAATTCAAGTAAAACTCGTTACTGAAATAGCTTTGATTGTTTCCGCGTCCATTGCTCAACTCGTAAGTCGGTCACGCTGGCAGATGGCGCTACAGACGGCGGCCTGATTTTCACTCAGCCTCATTGATGGAACCCAGTTCTAGGGTTATGTGGAGATACTTTGTCTGATACATCATATACAGGACAGATATTTGAGCGGAGCGGCGAATATTTGTTCCCGCGTCTTGAATGTTTTCTATGTATTTAAGTATGTATTTCTGTATCTACTAGTAAGTTTATCGCGTTCTAGTACCCATAGTACAAACCTAGAGCTTAGTTTGTGTGACATTGTCCCCTGTTTTTTATTATTCACAATACGATGCAAATAAGTCTTTAAATATTTAAGTATTATGTTTCAAATCTGTTTTTGTTTCTTTTTATTACAATGTTGGTACAGTCAGCGTCATTATAATTCGGTGCACCATATTAATTGTATTAACTGCCCTTTATACCTTGTAACACCATTATCTGAATGTAGGTAAATGACAATACAATTTGAAATAAATAAAATACCGTAAAAGAGATCACCAAAGGTGAAATTAAAATCGGCCATGAAATACGGATGTAAAATTTTCTTGTGTTATAATTTAATGTTGTGCGTTTTTTGTTGCAGACGGACCCTGACCCCGCACCGCAAGCATCGGCCGCGTGACGCAGCCTGCGCGAGCGCATCGACGCGCTCTACGACAACTGGACACGGTTGACCTCTGTACGTACCCACAGATTCATTATTTATTTATACTTCTATAGGTGTGAGTCCAGAGTTAACAGTGGATAGAGGAGAGAGGAAGAAGAAAACATGATGTGCCGACTGTAGTATGGGACAAGGGCAGGAATATAATGATAATTATACTTGTATTCACACTACAAATAAATGTCAAAAGTACAAATGGCGGACTTAATGGGTTACAAAGGGTTCATCCTCGCACCATTATGTAAGTTAAACACGTCCTCTCCTGGAGATAACTTTTCTCTTGTATTCAACGACACTTATCGACGGTCACCTTAATTAAAGGCAAGAGTTTTACCACCATACACTTACATATTTTCTTCGTATGTAACTGCCTCCTGTCATATGCCCCGAAAGGTAAAATCTACATTGACGTCTGATTCTCGAGTCGATTTCGAAAACGTCGTCGTAAATTATTTAAGATTGTATCATTTTGAAATCTGCGAGGCGCTTTTCTTGCTAGGTCAAACATTTGACATTTTTGTTCGCATGACGATATTTAATTCTTTAAATCATTGCTTGCCACTGCTAAATTACTGTGTTTTGTGCAGGGTCGGCAACCAAGGGAGCGGTTACGCTCGTTCAGTCAGCCGCGCCGCCGCCGGCCGAGCGCGCTCTCGCTCGACCTCCCCCCGCACAGCCCGGAGCGCACCAACCGCACCGCCACCGTCACAGTGCACAGGTCAGTCTACCCTCAAATACGAGCTAGCTGGTGGTACTCGAAGGTCACTACCAACACACGCTAACCTTGAAGCGGCAGTTTTAGTATGGTTAAAAACGTAGGACCCACATACACATATACTCACGCCTTCATTCCCAGAGCAGGGTACGCAAAGCTTGATGACCAACAACTTGATGTTAATTCTGTAACCACATTTTGCACAAACAGGCTAAGATGTTTACCAGTGTACCTACCTATAAGTATATTAGGGAAAAGCAAGCCCATCGCCTTATAATACTACAAGCCTTTATTCCCTTAGTCGTCTCTTACGACTTCCACGAGAAGACTTGGAGTGGCACTATTCTAAGCCGGCAACCACACGGCTTCAGGAGCCATTTCAAAAAAAAGTGCTAATGTCGTCAATGTCATTAAACAGGGATAGAAGCTTTCCGTCTACATCTCGATATGACAAGGTAGCTAATACGACCACAATGCTTTGTGACTACATCTCGGTCTGACTACATCGCTTTGTGCCTAGATCGCAATACGACTAGTTCGCTTTGCGACTACATCTCAATAGGTCTGAGTCGCTAAATGACCACATTGTTTTTTCATGTTATGTCTGTGTTAGCAATGTCGACGGAGCCCCGCATGGCGGGGCTCCTATTCCTGGGCAATTTGCCCTTCGGGCATTTGAAGTTACCTAACGAACCTAACCTACCTAGTAACGCAAGAGAAGTGGTCATTTTACAACTCGGACTTTAAGAGATGTAGTCGTAAAGCGATCTGGTTGTATTGCGATCTAGGCACAAAGCAATGTAGTCTAATCGAGATGTACTCGCAAAGCGATCTGGTCGTATTTGCTACCTAGTCCTAACGAGATGTGGACCTAAAGCTTCTATACCATTAAACATGCCAAGTCATTTGTAACTTATAGGAAACAACCTTATACCTAACCGACCTAAGGTGGGTCACAAATTAAGGCTTTGGCTGTACGTTCCTGTATGAAATCACATTGAAACACTTCGCTTTGGTCTTCGATCAAGAATCTGACGAAAGCAAAATCTGACCTTCATCACCCAGCTTGCATGGCACTACTGCAGTATTTCATCATCATCATCATATCAGCCGAACTTCCACTGTAAGATGACTGGGATTTTAGGGTTGTTTGTTATTTTGTAGATTCTAATGACGAAATAATAACACATGCCACCGAGTTACGTACTATGCGTACCAGGAAACAACCGACACGTTATTTTATACGTTATAGAGACAACAAAATAACAACGCGCTCTTTATCGAATTCTTTCCTATTGTCCAGAATCCTATTTCAAGAATCTTGCAGAGATATTTGACAGCCTTGTAGTAAGGAACTTTTGTTTTTTTACGAAGCTTACACGCGCTGAAGGCACTTGGTTGAAAGCCAGGGAAATGCTTATATGCGTTGCTGGCAATGAATGTATTAATTGAACATGGCCAACACGCGAGACGCAAATCATTACCTCTATTATCACACAAACGATTACAACTATCAAACATCTTTCTAACAGAATATTCCTCATTCCAGAGCTCACTCCCTGAGCAAGATGGCGACGCTGTCCCTGAAGATATCCCTCGAGGGCGGCAAGGTGGTGAAGACCATCCAGTTCGACCCCTCCACCACCGTCTACGACGCCTGCCGCATCATCAGGGAGAAGATCCTCGAAGCCAGCGCCAGTGACCGTGAGTTCTCACTATGATTAATCAAATAAACTTATCTGAACATTTCATGCAAAATCCATTAAAATGGGATTGATTTCTTCCTCCCCAGATGTAGGATGCGTGAATCGGGTGACATATGAATTGTGATAAAAAGACAGAAATAGTTAGATAAGATGTGTGGGCGAGTGTGAAAGAGATTTATGGTATCGAAGACGCTTGAGTAATTTTGTAATAAATTGAACTGCAAGTAAAACAAGATAGCTTTTTCTTATCGAACCCTAGACAGTTAATTATTTATATCCACTCTTTCTCGTCCCTTTCCTTTAAAATACTCTGTACCAAATTTCACACCTGTAGGTTTACTGTTAAATCGTGAATGCTACACAAACAAACACACGCATCTACCTATGACATTACTTTAAATCATGATGTGACTGAGAATTCAGACCTTAAACAAATAAATTACGACATCTCCCTCCCACAGCGAAAGAATACGGCCTGTTCCTCGCGTCAGAAGAGGACAACAAGAAAGGCATCTGGTTAGAGGCATCCCGCAGCCTAGACTACTACATGCTCCGGAATGGAGACATCCTGGAGTACAGCCGGAAGACCAGGAACCTCAGGGTCCGCATGTTGGACGGTGAGTGGCTTAACTGATCCCCTAGACAAGATCCATAACGCTAACGTAAATGGCTTTCGAAAATAAAGAATGAAAAAACATTTATTCGTGACTAATAAAATAAACATACAAAAGGAATAAAATACTGACATAGATAAAATAACTGTTGTCAAGAAATGGTTCCAATTCAGCTGGCATGAAAGCCAGCGCTGGTCTTCCGTTGGAGCCATCTAGTGAGACCACGGCCGATCACACACACTAAACTAAGCTAATTAAATATAACAGAAAGAAAAACCGCAATATAAAGTAACAAATTCTAGATTTATACATATTATTGAATTTAAATCTGAAATTGCGTTATCTAAATGATTCGGCATACGCGCTGGTCTTTCTTCTTGTCCCATTCTACTTTATGCTAGAGGAACTCTTTAGACTTCAGTGGTGATTTGGCAAGAATAGACAAGTTTTTTATCATTAGAGCTAAAGCTATGACCTGGCCTTTTTTAGCATTTACACTTTGCAAATGTGCAAGTGTCTTTCTGTATTCTCCTTTCTAACTTTTTAAGGATTGAAGTAAGGTCAATGGAGATGGCAAAAGATTTAAAATAATTAATAATGATCTAGAGAAATGTAAATCATTAAAAATGTTATTATGGAGTAATAATAATTAATTGGTACATATTTGGCCATTTCCATTGAGGCTGACCATACATTTATGATTTAAAAATACAATGCCACAGACAGGCACAAGAAGGCAAAGAGACTCAAGGATTCCCTTCGATCCATATCCTCTTTGGTACAACCAAGCAAGCAGTGAGTAGTGAATCCTTAGTCACTTTTTTACTGTCTTTGTCCTCTTTAGTGTAATGTAGAGTTTTACTCGAATATATTTTTTGGGCAGGATCCGTAAAAACGCTGCTGGTGGATGACAGTCAAGTGGTCGCCAACCTGATGGTAGTGATCTGCACCAAGATCGGCATCACCAACTACGACGAGTATGGCCTGGTTAGTAACACTTCTGAAAGCGACGTCCAACCACACTGGATTATTTCTAGGGTTCCAAAGTTAAACTAGGAACTGACTTAAATAACTCCCTCTAGGATCACTGTTTTGAACAATATACTTTAATAGCTCAGCTAATAGAAATAAATAATAATCTCTGATTAAGTTTGTGCAATCAATTCTAAGGCATATTTTAATACATTATTTTTCGCAGGTCCGCGAGGAACAGAAGGACGAGCCTGACCCATGCGAGAAGCCCAACTACGGAACCCTCACGCTCAAGAGAAAGCACCAGGACAAGGAGCGAGACGCCAAGATGGACCAGCTGCGCAAGAAGCTGCGCACCGACGACGAAGGTAACGTCATGAATTAGCATTATTATTATTATTATTATTCATTAGCCTCGTAAGGCCTACCATACTACAAACAGGAAAGTTTTTGTGAGTGCTACTTTGAATCTACCAGCAAGGCAATAAAGTTCAATTACGTTTGTTCGATAATCCCATTTTCAGTTCATGAAGATAGGAAAATAAACTTTATTCCCGTTGTGTTACAGTTCAAATTGAATTGCCTTGATTATATACATATATCCTATTGCGCACTGAGCCTTACGAGGTTAGAACGAATCAAAACATACTTAAGCAACAGGACTCAATACGTCCAAACATCAGGATATCCCATCATCCGCCGTCATCATACGCCTAACGAGTCTGGTGTGCCTCAGGGCAGTATTTTGGGTCCTCTTCTTTTCTTGCTGTACATTAATGATTTAATTTTGAAAAATGTATTGTGTCACGAATGTATCTTATTCGCTGATGACACTACTATAATTGAGGGAAACGATAGGCAAACGCAACTTACCGACGACGAAGGTAACATCACCAAATTCACTCGAGGGAAACTCGTAAAGGGCTGGAGATCAACTATTTTTTCTATTTTTATGGCGTCTTTTTGAATATCGGTCCAGTTATAATATATTAAACAGTCTTTAGGTATATAACAGCAATTTTAAAATTATTTTTCTCCACAGTAAACTGGGTGGAGCCAGCCAAGACCCTCCGCGAGCAAGGCATCGACGTCACCGAGACCTTGCTGCTCCGGCGGAAGCTGTTCTTCTCGGACCGTAACGTGGACTCGCGGGACCCCGTACAGCTGAATCTGCTGTACGTGCAGGCCAGGGACGCCATCCTGGACGGGACGCACCCCGTCACCCAGGACAAGGGTCAGTACATGAATCTAAAGATATAAAACAGTACCGTGACTGAGTGACTGACTGGCAGAGATCGCACAGCCTAAACCGCTGGACCTAGGGACTTGAAATTTGGAGGGAGTATTCCTTGGTTAACCTAGAGGTGCCATTTTCCGAAAATCCTTAGGGGAGTAGCAGGAAACTAATTCTACGCGTACGAAGTCGCGGGCGTCCTCTAGTAAATCTTATCTTACTAATATTACAAATGAGTAAGGGAGGGGGGAAGTTTGTATGTTTGTTACTCAATCACGCTTCAACCACTGAACGAATCGGGATAAAATTTGGCACATACGAAATAACGCTTTCGCGGAATCCATCTAACAAATCATATAGGGTAGGTCCTGAAATGGGAAATAGGATAATTTTTGTCCCGGAAAAATGTACGGTGCCCGTGGGATGGCAAAATTTCTAATTCTACGCGGACGGAGTCGCGGGCAGAAGCTAGACTAGAATAAGAATAAATAAATTGGAAGAGATCCCTTAAAGGGATAAGTTCGCCATTGTACACGTTATCTTGAATTTAAGTAAGTACTTACTTGTTATTGGTTTTATGTGCAATAAAGAGTTTACATACATACATACATAAATATCGGGGTAAAATCACACACAAATTGACGTCTTAAACTAAGCCATTGGCTTGTAAAGTGGTTTTTAAACAACGATGAACATACTTATATAGAGATATACTTAAATATGTACATAGAAAAGCCTTTAGCACATGCTATAGGAAGAAAGAAAGAAAGAAAAATCATTTTTTCGTGACAAACAGACAAACAAAACTGAACAAAATAGGGTGTTAGTGGGATATGAGGTTTATGGACATTTGTAGTATGGAAATCAATGCCAAATGGCCAGCAATGGCATCGTCACCGAGACTCAAAATGATGACGTATCTCATTGTTACAGCTTGCGAGTTCGCGGGCGTGCAGTGCCAGATACAATTCGGAGACCATAAGGAGGACAAGCACACCATCGGGTTCCTAGAGTAAGTAAATGATGTTTGTTCACGCCGCAATCTAGTCGCTCCATAAAACAGACGCTTGACGCTTCTCACCACCTGGCAACACAACCACACCGATCAACAACGCGCTGACAAACGTTCTTTGGAAAGAAGAAAATGTAAATCTCTAATTGTTCGCCTGAAGAATGATTCATAACTTTTTAACACAAATTAGTCCGTCGAATTATGCGCTCTTGTATTGGTCAATGTGTGTATGTTTGTTCACGATAGCAACACCATAGCAACACTTGATTTTCAGTAAATTATTCTAGTTCAATTTCGACGTAGATTCGTCGTGTACCTAGTCATTGTTTTTAATTTATTGTTACTGACAAACTTGATACAACAGCAGACCTTACAATGTTACATGATTGATGTTTTTTTTTCTAGTTTTAATAATTATAACTTATTACTTAATTACCTTCTCATGCAAAATTTTCTATTAAGTATTATTGTATTTTATGATTGTGAAAACGACCTTGGTCTTGTCTCAAGCAGCTATTTACTATTACGACGTATAAAAGAGCCCTCATGTGGCCAATTGACTGAAATATTTTGAATTTAGAATCATCATCATCATCATCATCCCCTAATGAGCGCCATAGCGCCCTGTCTTCAGCTTGCCGCATCCAGCATCTGCCTGCAGTTTTTCACAGATCGTCATCCCACCTGGCCTGGCCTGGCCTGAATTTTGAATATTTCCATGATATTAACTGTATTATCGTTCCACAGCCTGAAGGAGTTCCTCCCCGCGTCCTACATGAAGGTGAAGGGCGCGGAGAAGAAGGTGTTCCGCGAGCACAAGCGGCACGCCGGCCTCAGCGAGCTCGACGCCAAGGTGCTCTACACCAAGAACGCCAGGGACCTGCCCACTTACGGAGTCGCCTTCTTTCTTGTCAAGGTAACCCTTTAAACTTGAGTTAACACAATCCAGGATTTAGGTCTTACGTTGGACACTAGATTAGACATGCGCGATCATATATGTAATATTTGCAAAACCGCTAGTAGGGTACTGGGTCTTATAATTAGGGCAGCGTCCCAATTCCGTGACGATAGAGTTGCCATATTGTTATACAATACCTGCGTTCGGAGTAAACTCGAGTACAATGCAGTAGCTTGGGATCCACGGGAGGAAAAATATAGCCTAATGATCGAGCGTGTCCAACGCAAATTCGCGAGATACCTATATAAAATCGTCAGCCTAGTGTATGGTTACAACGGAAGATCAGCGCTGACTTTAATGCCAGCATTTCCTTGAGTTATCACCATTTCGTGGCTACTTTCGTCACGAATAAATCATTGTCTTTCTTATTAATATTTACGTACCAAATATACCATACATTTTGTTATACCTGGGTGGTAATGGTAACCATGACATGTCTCTAAGCAATTCCTAAATAACTTAATAATAACTCGTCATAAAAATATGTAGACATTCTATCTTGTATAGGGGACGCGCTTTCTGTAGGAGAACGTGGTTGATTGTTATCAGAACACCTTTCAAAAAGTTCCTCTTGTCAATTAATTCCTTTTTACAGGAAAAAATGAAAGGCAAAAACAAACTAGTCCCGCGCTTGCTCGGCGTGACCAAGGACTCGGTGCTCCGGCTGGACGAGAAGACCAAGGAGATCCTGCAGACCTGGCCGCTCACCACCGTGCGCCGCTGGTGCGCCAGCCCCAACACCTTCACCCTGGACTTTGGGGACTACAGGTAACTAAACACAAGCTGGTCCCGCGCTGGCGCGGCGTGACCAAGGACACGGTGCTCCGGCTGGACGAAAAATACATACTTGGGGAAAAATGTGACTGGGTGAAATCTCAACTGGGAAAAAATGTGACCGGGTAAAATCTCAACTGGGGAAAAATGTGACTGGGTGAAATCTCAACTGGGGAAAAATGTGACCGGGTAAAATCTCAACTGGGGAAAAATGTGACTGGTAAAATCTCAACTGGGGAAAAATGTGACTGGGGTAAAATCTTAACTGGGGAAAAAATGTGACTTGTGTAAAATCTCAACTGGGGAAAAATGTGACTGGTAAAATCTCAACTGGGGAAAAATGTGACTGGGGTAAAATCTTAACTGGGGAAAAATGTGACTGGTAAAATCTCAACTGGGGAAAAATGTGACTGGTAAAATCTCAACTGGGGAAAAATGTGACTTTTGTTTAATTTCATCTGGGGAAAAATGTGACTGGGGAAAAAATGTGACTGGTAAAATCTCAACTAGGGAAAAATGTGATCAAATAAGATCACGAAAAATTTCTATGAGGGATTACTGATTTTGGGAAAAGAAGGAGTAAAAGAGTCCCGATTGACACTAATAAGGTGCGGAATTAAAAAAAAAACAAGGTCTGAAAGCGCGGTTGACCGGCGGTTACATGTAGTGTATGGTTGCAGCGACCAGTACTACTCGGTGCAGACGACGGAGGCGGAGCAGATCCTGCAGGTGATCGCCGGCTACATCGACATCATCGTGCGCCGGCGCCGCGCCAAGGACCACCTCGGCATCGACGGCGACGAGGGCTCCGCCATGCTCGAGGACTCCGTCTCGCCCTCCAAGTCAGTACACCAAAACATCCAAACTTACCTTTTCCAACACTTCAAAATTGGTTGCAAAAGCCGATGTCTAAAGCGTACTATAGGGTCGAGGGCAATCTAACAGAAACTTAGTCATTAATAATTTGCGCAACTGCACAAGTTGTATCTTGTCTAGGGGACACGGTTGATGTAGGAAAACATGTCGACAATTTTATGTGGTCGTCTTGCACCGTCTTATATACACATAAGTAGGTTATTTTCCCCGTCTATCTCTCTCGTAATATTTTTGGCTTGTTTCTGCTGAACTACACATGATATTTTTTTACATAATGCTAGACTAAGTAGTATCATTGTAATATGAAATATGTTAAAAAAAGGACTGATGAGTTTCTCGTGGCGTTTCTTCTCAGCAGTGGTCTCCTCATTGGGAGCGTTGGTAGATTTTTGACGTGTAAAAGTACCCGTGCGTCCTACCTACTGAATAAATATCTTTTATCTTTTATCCATACACACAACAACGTTAGAGTATGGTAGTGACTACCTGCGAAGCTAGCGGAGGTGTATACTCATACTCAAGTTCATACTCATTTATATATAACTAGCGGACGCCCGCGACTTCGTACGCGTACCTTCCCGCTCCTACCCCTATTTGAACCTCTTAGGAGATGAATTTCCAAAAATCCTTTCTTGGTGCACCTCTAACCTCGTAAGGAACCTTCAAGCCAAATTTGAAATCTCTAGACCTAGCGGTTTGGGCTGTGCGTTGATATGTCAGTTAGTCACTCACTAGTTTCTTCTTTTATATATTTAGATTTAAATGTCAAATATTGCGTGTCAATTTATTTTATCTCTGGTTACCTAATTACACTAAACAATATTGAAAAAAATCGGTAAACAGGATTATTAAAGCAGTAAAACTCATTCATGTCATGCAACACCTGTGGCCCGTTTCACGAAACTACAAGTTACAAATTACAAGCGGAACTCTCTTTCTAGCAGGAGGAGTTAGAAAGAGACTTCCGCTTGTAATTTGTAACTTGTAGCTTCGTGAAATGGGCCTCTGGCCTAACAGCCATTTTTTTATTTGATTTCAAAATTTGTAGTGTGCAATTAGAGCTCCATTAAAGCCTCCCGAACCTTCCAGAAGTTGATTCAACCTTTGTTGCAGGGCTAACATCATCCAGCATGACACGTTCAAGTCGGGCAAGGTCAACACCGAGTCCGTCGCCAAGCCGGCCGTCATGCGGCCCGGTGCTGAAGGTACTGTTTTATATTTTATCTTTACTAATAGGGTCTTATTTATTATGAGTTATTGCGTATAGTGTAAAAGGGCCGACTGGCAAACTTAGTTTTCACAAGCTTTTATGTGTCATATATATACCTAGATATTTTTCTAGCATTAATAACATGTGGTTAGTGCTTGAGATAATTATAATATCGACAAACCTGTTATAGATTCACTCAACCACTTCAACGTCATTGAGAAAATACTCGTAGGTACATCAATATATAATTGTTAAGAAAATATTTACGATGGTCTGGAACTCATTGAAGTACCAAATAAGAAAATAGCTAAATCGTTTCATCAAGGAAAAAAATGGCAATCATATATGTCATATGATTTATATAACAATGTGGTGCGTTATATAAAAAAAAGAACTATCAATTTATCAATATTTTATATACTTCGATGGAAATCGCTCTATGACGTTAAAATGATACCTACTTATCGATAACAGGACTGTCGATGTTTTTATTATGTCAAGCACTATCAACACGTCGTTCGTGCTAGGAAATCACTAGGTATAGTCATACACATTCGAAAAAACAAAAGTTGTCTCTCCTGTGGTCAATAGTTAAAGGGTTGTGTGCGTATAAATTATGTTTTTATTTGATATATTCTGTTTATTACCCTTATTTAACTTCACTTGTATGTCCTGGAATTTCAGCCCATTCCATTAATGGGAACTGATTCAAAATTGACTTTTTATGGACTACTTAGTTACAAAGATACGAACAGTGCAAGTTAAATGAAAGTATACGTCAGTAGGATGACGGAACCAGTATAATGGACAGGGACCAATGATGGGCACTTGATTCTTATTGTATTGTATTGTATTGTTTGTTGTTATTGGTTATGCTTTTTATTATGCAACAATCAATTTATGACCGTATGATCTTTGGATTAAGAGTTATGTGTCCATTACTGGTTCCTAACAGCTTAAAGTGTCCAACATTGGTGCCATCACCCTGCTTCGTAAAAAAAATACTTATTCGACCGGTTCACTTTTTTTTCACAATATCTTTATCTCACCATATTTATTTCTAGTGTTGCTTGAATATTATTTTGCCACTGATTTTTTTATTTTGTTTATATTTTATTCCGCGCTAGGTGCTAAGCCGTTCGCGGTCGGCCACATGACGGGGGCGCAGCAGACCACGGTCTCAGGACAAGTTATCACCGGACATACCCCGCCTGCTGTTGGTTTTTGTTTTATTTATTTTTGTACTAGTTTGGGCATCGAGTCTCAAGATAACTATGCGACAGATAGACATACAAACACAGATATACAAGTAAAACTAAAAAAAACAACCCCTCCTTTAAGTTTCTCTTTAAATATAATGCCATTTAAAGTTACCACCACAGTTTTTTTTTTAATAATTAAGACTTGATGCCTTGACTAGAATCTCTTCAGTGTTTTTTTTATCATATACGAAACTAGAATCACGAACCAAAACAAATAAGCCCGGTCAATGTGTATACAAGATGTTTTTTTATTATTTGTTACCAGTGTATCTAGTATCTTATATGAGGTTAATAATTAAGTAATAATAAGCCCGATTAAAAAAAAACTTTTTTTTGTTTACACAGGGTGATGGAACGAGGACCAATGATGGACACTTCGATTCTTATGTTACAGAAGATAAGGGTTATTTTGAGAGAAGCCATTTACAACCTTATGTTCTCTGATTTAAGAGTTAGGTGTCCATTATTGGTGGCTTCAACTAAAAGTGTCCAACATTGGTGCCGTCACCCTAATTATTTATTGTCCATTTTTTTAACTTTATTTTCTTGTATTGAACTGATATTAATTGTTTTCTCTCTTGTTTCACGCTCTAACCTTGGATTTTAGTCTACGAGATAGGCTGTGTAGGTACATACTAACCAAATTAATTATTTAAACTAGTTGCTTTATTTGGTTGTGTCCAAATGTATGGGACGTCAGACCTATAATCAGATTTGTTAGTTTTGGTACTATATCACTTTCTTAAAAAAAAGTCAGTTAATTCGCCGTAATAACATATTTAAAAAAAAACTCGCTATCTAGTAGATGTAGCGGTTTTGGCCATCTTAAGACCTTTTTTGGTGACTCCAAATTTTAACTAATATCTCAAGCATTATGATATTACAAAAATATTTATATTTAGTCATAACTATTTATTAATATTATTTTTAGTTATACAGTATTTTTGATACTCATTTCAACCTTAAGTGGCCAAAAAAGGTACAGTTGCCATAAACGGTACTTCTACCCTATTATGGTTCAAAAGATACAGCTCTTTAAAGTCAACACGGACAGACAAACGGACAGACGAACGGCCAGCGTAGACATAGTAATAGGGACCCACGGCACTTCGGTTACGGAACCCTAAAAAAAAATATCTGATAAAAGTCTGACAGTATCATAAATTTCGAAATTACTAAACCATACCATAACGATTTTTTTTTGACCCTTAGACAGTATTTAACCAAGTTTTCCCATTACCCAGGCGTCTCAGGTGCAGCAGACTCGAGTCACATCAATAACGAGCGAGCCGCAGCGCGCCCTGCTGTCCACCATCACCAGTGGGAGGGAGCTCATCAAGCAGACCGAGGAAGGACTCAGCAGGGTCAGTATACCCGCCATGTTGACAGAACAGCGTACCCTAGCGACATCTAGCGACCACGTGTAACAACCAGCTGTAATTATTGATTATTTATTTATATTAAACAATTACACAGTATTACAGTTGGACACCAAGGCATTGTGAATTCATACAATGTAACAAAACACAAACACTAAGCAAATCACAAAGCGCAGCAGATAATAACATTAGCATTTAGGAACAAATATATAAAAACATAAAAAATTAAAAAAAAAAACAGTAAATTGGCCACATAAGGGCTCTTTTACACGTCGGTAAAATGGAGTGAATCTGCTAGCGCTTCAGACAAGACCATCATTCCAGCAGAAGTTCATTTTTACAATCATAAAAACATATAATACTTAAAAGTAAGTTACATTATAAGGTAATAAAGTAATCTATACTAATATTATAAAGAGGTAAAGTTTGTGACGTTGTAGGGGGTAATCCCTAGATTTAATGAACCGATTTTAAAAATCCTTTTACCAATAGAAAGACACGTTATTTGTGAGTGTCATACTGCGTCACGCGACGTTGTATTTATATCGGAGCATCGTTCAATAATGGCGGAAGCGCCATCGACTATAAGGTCCTTTTTCATAGATAACGCCGCATTAACCCAAAAAAAAATTGCCCAACGTAGGCACGGGAACAGCTAGTAAAAAATTAATTCATAAAACTACGAAAAAAACTTTACCACAGAAAGTAATAAATTCATAACATATAATATAACGACTTTCAGTTGTCGTCAAGAGCCGACAATGTCGTTCAAAAGGTTAACCCATTCATTGCCGACGCCTCATATTTTTACTCATCACGCAGTGCCGCCGCCTTCCACGCAATATTTTTTTTTATTATCACCCTTTAAGTACAGTTGTTTTCTAGCAAAAAAAAACAAATTACTCGAGGACGCGAAATCGCGTCCTCGGCATTACGATTACACATACATGGGTCGCTAATTCGCGTCTTCGGCAATGAATGGGTTAACAACTGAACTATTTGTTGTGCTAAGTGATGGTTTTCCCTCAGGCGAGCCTCCCGGCGCTCGGGCAGGACGCGGCGTCCGTCAAGTGGAAGCAGGTGACCATGGACACCAGCAAGCAGGTGGTCACGTCGCACATCGCCGCCATGAACGCCGCGACCGCGCAGGTCGTCACGCTCACCTCCGGTAAGAGTACATACTGTATATCTTCTCTAATATATAAAATTCTCGTGTCACAGTGTTTGTAACAAAACTCTTCCTAAACGGCTAGACCGATTCTTATGAAATTTAGTGTGTATATTCAGTAGGTCTGAGAATAGGTCGTAAACTATTTTTCATAAGGTTCGCATGAAAAAAAAAAATTACTCCCGGGCGACGCCGGGCGCGGACAGCTACTATAATATATATTTTTTATATGCAATTAGCCGATTTAGCGAACTTAGTACCGGCTCAGAATGTTTTTGTCGTATTTTTCCGATGTTTTAATAGTTATTCTGCTATTTGGGGCAGATACAAATTAAAGATCATAAAAATCGGTCCAAGCATTCTTGAGTTATAAATGGTGTAACTTACCCGACTTTGTTATAAATATATATATAGATTTATTAATTTAACGTTGCATCAAACTCAGCATCAACAACTGTTTGGCGTAATGGGGACTGGTAAAGAGTGCCTGAAGGCATTCATGAGTCTGGCTGGACGAATTCGGATGAAATTTGGAATTGACTTAACACATAGACAATTTTTCATCCCAGAAAATTTAAAATTTAAGGTTATAACGATAATCAAATTCTACGCAGACGAAGTCGCGGGCTGAAGCTAGTTGTTTCATTTAGAATATTGTTATTTGCCAGGTACACCTCGCTCTTTGTAAGGTATATCAAATTAATATGGTGTCTGTTGTTGAATCAGGTACGACGGAAGAGGTCGACCACACGGCGGTGGGGGCTGCCATCACCACCATCACCAGCAACCTGCCCGAGATGACCAAGGGTAAGTACACGACCACCTTTAGCCATCTCATCTTATCTTACAGATGGGCCCTTTTGGATACTTCGACCCCTTTAGGATCTTTTGTGCAATTACCATCTTACACAGTCAGCTGTTCGAATGTGCAGGTTTCCTCACGATGTTTTTCCTTCACCGTAAGAGCTTCGGGTAATGAACTTAAGTTTGCCGAACCCTTGCCATGCTTGGCGGCTTAAGGGTTTAAGGTCAAATCCTTTAGCCAAACATTGCGCGTATTATTGTGTTTCGGTGTGGGTGCAACTCTATCGGTGGAATTACTAGCATGGAGGCATTCCATTTTTTTAAAGTTTTACTGAAAAAAATCATGCTTAATCTCAAAAGCGTACTATTTTTTTACTGTACTATTTTAAATCAAATGTTAGCCTATTACTGCCGCACTCAGAGACGTCAATTAAATTTAATGCTTGTTTAGTGACCTGCTGTCTTATTCTATTGCTATAGCAAAGAAAGTGACAGCAGCTACTTTAAACAGCATTAAATTTAATTGACGTCTCTGAGTGCCGCAGTTAATCTGATTTAATAAACGTGTAGACCACGTCGTTTGCAAATATATCGTTTTTCAAAAACATCATTTGTGAAACATGTCGAAAAACCGACCTTAAAAGTTGATTCACCCAATGATGATGATGATGACACCATTACCAAGTACACTCATCCCGCAGGCGTCCAAATGATCGCCGCCTTGATGGACGACGACGACAACGGCGACCGGCTCCTCGACGCCACCAGGAAGCTCTGCAGCGCCTTCAGCGACCTGCTCAAGGCCGCCGAGCCGGAGACCAAGGAGGTCAGTGATCGTTACAAAATGCGGGATCTGTGGACCTTCGAAAATCGAACTTTGAAGTTATCTTCATCACTTTCTAGTCAATATAGTCTCGAATTACAAGTGAAAAGGACGGAGCTAACTTCGAACTTTGATTTTCAAATCAATCGCCGACTAAATGTGGACTCGGAATTTTAATTCAAGACCAAAACGGGTTACCACTACATTAAAATACATTTGCATTTTTTTTTAAAACCACACTCAGATCATAGATGATTACTTGATGCACGAGATGCTAAAAAAATACAACAGGCTCCAAATCGCTCTACTAGAACAGTCTAAATACACTAAAAAAAATAGTTAAAAACAAAACTAAACAAATATATTGCTTATATATGCTTAACGCAGTCACTGCAGGCAACGCATATAAGTATTCTTCTAATATTGCAGCATCACCGACGATATGAGATTTCACACTAAGCGGGTTTCATATTAAACAAAAGATATGACACCCAAACAATACGTTATCGTTGACCCCTCTAAAATTTATCCATATAACCCTTACACCTTTAACCCTCCGCCTACTGTTTCCAGCCGCGGCAGAACCTCCTCAACGCCGCCTCCCGCGTCGGCGAGGCGTCCACCTCCGTGCTGCACACCATCGCCGAGGAGACCGACCAGGACAAGGAGACCCAGGTAACCGCCGACAAGAAGAACTCCTTCCTCTACCGGAAACTCAACTACTGCTACGACAACTTCTACAAAGTCTTCTTCAACGATAAGGACAAAGAATACGATAGTGATTTTACTAATAAATATGACGATGATGGGATCTATGAGGATATTGACACTAGACATTGGAATGGGTTGGATGTTATACAGGAGGAATCTGAAAGTGATTACTATAGGAGCGTTGAGTATTGTAATGATCTTTTTAAGTCTGGGAAAAGTGTTTTAGATGGGATTAATGAAGAGAAAAAGGTACATGATGATGGTGATGAAAATAGTGATTATGAGGCCATTTTGTTTAATTGTGAAGGTTATTTAGATGACAAGAAAGATACAGTGAACATTTTAGGTGATGATAGTGGTACTCCTAAATTGTATCCCAAAACTGTTTCGGATAAGATTTATAACTTCAAAAAGGATTTCTCTAATCATGATTATGTTAATATTAATTATGATAAACACGAAAGTAAAGCTAAATCTAAAAATGATATTTTACGCGAACGCTTTTTCTTATCAGATACTGTTGATAGCAAGAATAAAATCAATGAGCAGATCAATAAACAAAATGGCGGTAAGATCGAATGTCATAGCATTAGGAATGATATCACTAAAGCCGGTGGCGATGTCAAAGTATCAGGCTCTCTTAACATGAAACTACTTAATAACTTAGACAAATACAATCGCGTTTTGACCACCACTGAAACGTTCATGGAGAAAGCAGAGGCTAGTTTCACCAAAAACGAAATCAACACTAAAAAGGATGATTTCGAATCGTTCGTTAAAAGAAGCGAAAAATATTATACAACTGAAAGTAGAGATAGAAAAACTACAGTAGAATTAAACAATCAGAATCCTAAAGGGAAAACTGAAATACGTATCGTATATAATCCTACATTTCGCAACATGACACCAAATATACTGAAAGGTTTCTGCGTATATTGCAAACGTAGATGTCCTAGAACGGAACAGAAATGCTGCCCGAAGTGCATTTGCCTTGAGTTGGAACTGAAAACTATTTGGAAGGAGAATTGGTTGAATATTTTGTTGTTTCTCGCTTTTATTGTTGTGTTTCTCGCTATGCTCGTGCAGTGTTTCGTTAATAAAGACGCGTGCGAGAATGGGACGGATGACGATGGAAAGTGCTTTGAAATGATGTAGTTTCGATTGTATGTGAGGCGTAGGTATATGTTGAAGTGGGATACCAATATCTTTTCAAAACACTGCATAACTCACATTTTCGTCTTGAATTTGAATTTTGAATGTTTTTTTTATAAATTGGCGATCATACCAATCAAAAACGTAAAACCAGGAACTTGGAACCTAATTCTAATCATAGAACTGGGATTTATTTAATATCATTTTCATTGATTACGATCGAGATCATAATCTCTCTCATAAAGACATGTATGCACTTGCACCTTATTCCATTGGATTAGGGTGCTAAAGTATCAACAATAAGTACATAACCTTTGTACCAGTACAAATTAATAAAAAATAAAATAGTAGTTGAGACCGGAATAATTAGTTCAAATTATTTTTAATAATTTCGTTGTTAATATCACAATAGTTCGCATGATAACAATTTAAATTTAAACAGTCTTTATGCTCATTACATTCCAATTTTTGATCCTATTAAGTTGTGAATGATGGCGTCTCACTTAAACACATATCTGCGTCTCTTTGTCTGATAAAACTGCCTTGCAAAGAAGTATACAGTATGAAAAATCATATAATCTCTAATTTTCAATTAGATAGTCGAGAGCACTTGCTTTGTATGGAAGTCAAAGGCTATTTAAACATGGTCCTTATTTTTGATTTGGCCTGATGTTTAGTCATTTCGGTTGTAGTACTTAATATTTTGGGTTCGAAAGTATTGACAGTGAAAAAAGACTGGATTGTAACGATCATGGAAGTATTATAAGAGAAAGAGATACTAATGATACTATTCATACAACTGAAAGGAAATTTAAACGTTATCGGTGTGGCATTTATGCACCAGTGTCGGACACTTAGCTGACAAGCACTAATAACGGACACATAACTTTTAATACCTAGTCCAGCTGTGAAGTCCGGCAAATATAATAATGGGATCTATATTGTTTGCCATAACTATTTTTAGTCGTGTAACGTATGTTTTTAAGGAACTGTTACTTTGCAGGATTTTTATAAATTAAACTTAACTTAACCTAGCCTTGTCAACACGTTAGATATTTCAGAAATTCTGAAAAGTTTACAGTAACAGCGACCTAAAAAATTATGTCAACAATGACATTATGACCAAAAAAATTATGGTAAACAAAGGGCTCCCATAATAATGATAAACTCTAAATTGTTGCAAATGAAATGACCCTTGTCTGCCTCCTTAAAATCGTAGATATTTAGGTTTCCGTATTTTAATCTGGTGGCGAATAAAGGGAAATAAAGTATCTTTAAGTTTAAATTATGGTTTTGGGTGCATTAATTGAAATATCAAATAAAGATATTACATATCATCTTCTATAAAGGGGTTAAAGGTTAGTTTCCAATACAGAATAAGGTAATGACTTAATACTTTTCCAAAATGAACGTAAGTGAAATGTCAAAATTGATGGCATTTTTTGCACTTTTATGCCCTTATAAACGTGGAGTAACCATGGAGTAGCTAAGGGCCCGTTGTTTGATCAGTAGTTAACTCAACTAATTGTTAAAATTCGAAAAAGGAATCGAAAATTTGACACATTTCCTGGAGAATTTAACTATTAGTAACCATTTTTAACCATTAGTTAGTTTAACTACTGATCAAACAACAGGCCCTTAGCCATGTTTGTCCTTATCCGTCGAATTCAAATGTCACAACGACAGGTAAGGACAAAATATGGCATAACTACTCCAAGGTTATTCCACGTTTATAAGTAAGGGCACAATAGTACATTACTTAACAAGGGCTGTAAAAGAAAGAAAGCCCGAAATCGCTTAAAGAAAGCTCGAAAATTAAAGATATATTTTTTCTGCTATATTATTATGATTTATTAATAAGTCTATAAATCTTTAGTTAATACTATTTTTACATTCTATATTATTTTTTATGGGCTGGTAAAAATCTTTTCTTTTTAATGATATTTTATATCCTAGTGGAAATGACATGATTCTTTCAAACCGAAACAATCATTGTTACACATATCTTAAACATCCATGACTATTTCGAATCATTCTTGTTTACATGCATGATTCTTAGCTGTCGTTTTCCTTCTGCTTTTCGTAAGTTTTCAAAGTCATAAAAGACAAAAAGTGAAGGAAAAAAGACTACCAAATGACGTAGTTTATAAGTTAAGGTGGAAGTTATTTTTATCCCGTTTCTGTAAATTGTTGTTTGATCTTCCTACATGACCGTAAGATTAGTCAATTATACGATATAAAATTAGACGGAATATATTTGACATTGTTATTTTTTATGACATTTTAATCGAGCGTACGTAAGTATAACGTGTCATGAAATAATAGGGTTTGACACGTAATAGTATTTTATGTAACTGATACATAAAGAGGGTCCTTAAAATACGAGTGTGGTTTTATGAAACGAGCTGAAGGCGAGTTTCATAATAAGATCACACGAGTGTTTTAAGGCCTAATTATGTACAGTTACATACATTACTTTATCTACACACATATTATAAGTACTCTAAGATGCGTTTAGTAGGCAGCAGAACAAACATGGCGGCAAAGCTAACCTGTGTCACGAATATGAATGTTTTTTTTTAAATCATAGACAAACTAACAAAGTCCCTATTCTAATGTCATTCGAAATCAAAATGGCGTACGACACTTTACTTCAAATATACCGAGTCGACGTTCAATTGATACTAGAATTGGCCCCCTGTTTGAATTTTGTTGGTTTTGGAAGATGTTCCAAATTTGAACAACATTACTTTATCAAAAGTTGTATCGTAATTTTAACTTTTCGTTACAGCTACAGATAAGAAAACATATCATAGTAAAATTGTATCAAGTAATGCTGGTCATTGTCTACGGATTCTGAACGCATTATAGAGAACTTATGATATGAGTGTAGATAAAATAAAAAGCCACGTAGCTAAATAAGACGGTGAGAATATAAAAAACCACTGGCAGTTTAAAGGCAATATCTTTGTTAATGTTACGGTCATGTAACGTTTCACACAAACACACACACACAAACGTTAACGACTGCAGTAATCAATTAAATAGGGAATTGTCATGAATTTTATCCACAGCTTAGCTTAGCTTTTATTCATGTATCAAATAGTTGATAAAACATATTTGAATAGCTATAAAAATAACCAAGTGGTAGTGAAGGTTGGGTGTGGCAAGATAAGCATGAAAGTCGTATAAATGCAGTTGAAATGCGCTCTTTGCGTAGTATGTGTGGTGTGAAACTGACTGATAGAGTAAGGAATGAAAAAGTCAGAGAGAAATGTGGTCTAAAAGAAGATGTAGTGACTAAGATTGAAAAGGGCATGCTTCGATGGTTCGGTCATTTGGAAAGGATGGATGAAAGAAGATTGACGAAAGAGATATACAGAGCGAAAGTGAGTGGAAGGGTCGGAAGGGGCCGCCCTAGGCGTACTTTTTCGAATCAAATCGGAGAAATACTGAAAAAGGGCCGAATTTTAAGTACCCGAAACCGACGTGCGTGCATGACTCGATGTATGAATGTGGAAGAAGCGAAAGAGATCTGTCAAGATCGTAGCAGGTGGAAAGAATTGGTCTCTGCCTACCCCTCTGGGAAACAGGCGTGATTTAATGTATGTATGTATGTAAAAATAACCAAGATAAAATCCAGCAAAGATTTGTTCCTATATATTTCTAACAAAACAGAATTAAACATAGAGTTTATATGGCCGATCTGTTACATGACGTCACAGTGCATATCGGATCTCTCCGTCGAATTTGCAATTTAAAATGCTTGTATCATCCGTATTTCTTGGCCGATTTTAATTTTAATTTCACTTTTGGTGATCTCTTTTACAGTATTTTCATATTTTGGTGAGAAATGCCATTTAAAAAAAACCATTCATATTCCCTATTCCATACATTTGTACAGATTTCGAAAGTCGTTAACGATTGCAGAATGTGACATTTGTTGATCTACTGTTTGTATACATATATTTTGGTTTATTAGACTTTTGTCTTGCCATGCCAAGAGCCATAAATTACCTGATTTTTGATGTTATTTTATATTTTTTGTTAACATTATTATGTCGCTTAACTAATCTAGTCTTATTTGTTTTAATTTATTATTTTAATTTTATTGGCTATTATTATTCGGTGTTTAACTAAATTATCAGTATTATTGTTTTGTGAAATTAATACATTTACGAGTTACTATTTGGTTTAAATTAAAAACATAGTGATTATTAAAATTTATATTTCTTTGAAACATACAAAAGTAACTCCTAAAATGTTATTTCAAATATTTTATTAACCAAGGTAAGTAATGCAGTTTATGTTAGGAATGATGTCATTATTTATTTTGCGTGTTTTTTTATCACGGTGCTATGTTGATTCCATACATTTTGTCATTTTTCTACAATAGTTTACTTTATTATTGAACACCTTGTCCAGGGTCCCGGATCTGTCATTATTTAGCTGGTTCTAGAATCCATAATTTGAAGAACCACTTTGACAACTTAAAAGGCACAAAAGTTGCCATGGGTTGTTCGGTATTAATAATTAAAAAAAAACCTTATCTAGTCGCACTGACGTCGCTTTTTTGTAGGGATTGAGTGTTTATTTTATCGACTATATAAATGTCGATAGCATTGTACTTAGAGTAATATGTCATGTCACTGACAATGAGCCAAAGACAATGATTATTAAAATTGGTGCTCGTTAGTTAAAACTGTTTTGTTTTTTAGGTTATCGCGCCTCGTAACACTAAAAAGTTCTTATTTTTAATCAAGAAGTTATAATACCTACGCTGCTATATGGAGGTTAAGTAGATATTTAAAGGCAAAAATTCAATCGCATTGTTGCATACTATAAACCAGAAACGTCGATAAAATACACATGAAATCCCTAGAAAAAAAGCGACGTCAGTACGACAAGATAAAGGTCAACTTTATATTGTTTGACATTTCCGATTTTACAGTCGCCATCTTCATATTTATAGTTATATTATTAATAGATTTTATAAGCCAAAAGTAAAGTCAACTATGTATTTTTGGATTGAATATAACTTGAAAGGTAAAGTGACATCATTTAAATCAAAAACTGCAGACTAACCTTGGTGATACCAAATAAGTATTAAGTTTGGGTGATTAACAAAAAATGTACAGCGCACCAAAGCTGGGACGTCGGCGGTGTTAATTTTTTACAAATAACTTTATGGGTTTTCTATTAAATATTTTAACAGTTGTCAACAGCGCAATTATATACCCCCTTACTAATAAACGTTGAGTAACGATGGTGTAGCTAAACCGTGCTTTGTCCTGATCTGTCACATTCAAATGTCACAATGACAGATAAGAACAAAGCATGGTTTAACTCACAGAACAAAAAAAACAGTAGAAGTGTCAAGTGGGCGTGTAACGTGTGGCATAGTTATGCGGAGTTCCGCATAACCTACCATACATTTGCCGCGATCGCTTATTTCAATATTTCGATATTTCGATATTTCTAAAATAGGAAATAAACCCAGAAGCATGCCTTATTGTGCTATTTAGGAGTGTAAAAACGATAGCCGCACCATAAACATTTTCCATGGTGGCGTGTTGTTTTTATGATAGTTTGAGTATTGGCGACAACAGGTCTGGTACTAAGCGAAGCTCATGCCACTTCCACTGTTTTTTCTATTCCGTGGTTTAACTACACCACTCAACGTTTATTAGTAAGGGGGATATTATATAATCTGAATATAACCACGACGACTAAGTTTTGGGAAAATGACTAGGATAGCCTAAGGCCTCTTGTACAAATAAATGTACCACACGGCCATTGAAATACAGACCTAGTGGAAATTAAATAAAGTGGAATTTCTTTTGTTTTTGTGACATAATGATATATTATTTTAAAATTAACACCGCTGGGGACCGCTGAATTCTAAATTAAGTTTTATTTTTTTATTTTTAATAAGTTTTACTTTTGATGTTCATTTAGATTACCAAGTATTTTTGTTACTCATTAAGTTTTTTTCCACTTAATAGGATTATTTTTTGACATTTTGTTCCTAATAGAACTGTTCAGACATCCGTCCTCGTAATGTCAAAAAGTAACGTTTTTTATGATAAAAATGGCCGCATTAAAAAAATTGGTAAGTTCGTCCATTCTTGCATATTTCGATCTCGTGACTCTTATATTTTTTTAACGATTTATTAACTTTAGTATCATTTATAAATATCAGAAACAGGCATATGGTGCACAGCCTTAGAAATAAATAATTAGATAAATAATGAACTTTATTCAGATATTACGCTATGTCAAAGCGAAATACGTAACATTAAAAGCTTAAATTATAATTAAATTAAAACTAAAACTAAAATTAAGATGCGTGATTCAAAAGACATATGATGATGCCACACTCATACAAGAATAAAAAGGGATGGCTTTATGTGCTTCCGCGTGAAGAACGTGAGATGCAGGTAGTCTGCACGTGCCTTGAATGCAGCATCTAGTTCAAATAATTGCAGTTTACTTTAAAACCACTACATTTATTTCAAAAATTGTTAACCAGAATTAAGAAGTTTTAAGTTCTGAACTATTAAGTACAAAATCATCGTTAAGGATCATAGGGTTTTGAAGATTCAACCAAAAATATGCTAAAAAGGGTGTCATGTTTTAAAATAAAACTATCGAGGTTTTTGTTTCTAATCGTGCATTCACGTTTAACAGTTTCAAGGGAATATGATCAAGTTTAATATATCCAAAGAACAGATACAAAGGCGTTATGGTCATTGAGATCCAGATCGCGGAACACTACAGACTTAGACATAAAACCCTTCGATTTTTACCTATTTAAATATTTTTAATAGCGGCCATTTTTGTCAAGGTGATGGTTATTTTTTTAAAGTTATTTTTAGCACGCTTACTATTATGTTTTATTTTTGTTAATACATTTGCTTGAAGAAAATATTTGGTTTTATTTCCGACTAACTGTCTTCGCAAGTGAATGTAGTGACAAGAATTAACGGCAAGTAACTTGGTTTTAAAAAATAACCTTTTTGTCTGGGAGTAAAGATGAATTTTGTCGAGCAAAGTAGTGTCGTCTATGACTGAGTTACTCGTCGAACTTATATGTGTACAATTAATGGCAAAAACATATGGGACTTTTCTTATAGTTTTTTTGTGTCCTGTCATTTATTTTTGTCTTTGACTGTACTATGACTAACATCTCCTTAGATCAGAATTAAGACAGTATTCAAAAAATATAAAGTAATTTACTTTTTAGTTATGGACATATTTGAGTTTGAAATGTTTTAATCCACAACTTATTGAAAATATATGGAGCTATTTATGAAATATAACATAACTTACATACAAGTAAATTACTTTATAATTTTCGAAATAATAATCAGACAGACAAATAAACTGCCCAAATATACGAAAGAGATATACAGAGCAAAAGTGAGTGGAAGGGTCCGCCCTAGGCGTACTTTTTCGAATCAAATCGGAGAAATACTGGAAAAGGACTGAATCTTAAGTACCCGAAACCGACGTGCATGCATGACTCGATGTATGAATGTGGAAGAAGCGAAAGATATTTGCCTGGATCGCACCAGGTGGAAAGAAGTAGTTTCTGCCTACCCCTCTGGGAAATAGGCGTGATTTAATGTATGTATGTAATATACGAACAACTTTATAACGAACTAGATTCTGCCAGCGACTTCTGTCCTCCCACGGGAACTGTTGATACTAGACAACGGTGAACATACTTATACATGGAAAATCCAAGACTCGGAAACAAATATTAACTAATATTTGCCTTGGCCGGGAATCGAACCCAGAACTTGTTTCATAGGTAAGCGTAAGTTGCGCCAGAGGGGGTGTCAAAAAACGACTACTTATCATTTAAATGTCAAAGTTTGCGAGGAATAGAAGTTGGATGTATTTTGTCCTGTGTTAGGTTAGGTAAGTACACATAGATTTCTTTATGTATATTTATAAACGTTTTATTGTACAAAATACAAAGTACAAATACAATATTTATGTACAAAATAGAGGAGAAATTATGCCTTAAAGGGATCTCTTCCGGCTAACCTTCGGGTGATTGAGTAATGTAAGATAACAGTGGCTTAAGACGAGTAGACATGAACAAAGTTAGATCCCGAAAGCAAGCAAGCTGGGCGAAGCGCTGGAGAATAATTGTTGTTTTGGGACCACCTCGGCCAGCTTTCCTAAAACACATAATTGATCACGGTGGAGATCTTTTCGGCTAAACCTAGATCCACCAGTAGACGTTATCTATAAATATAAAAGGCAAAACTGACTGACTGACATATCAACGCACAGCCGAAACTACTGTAGCTAGAAACTTGAAATTTGGTACATGGGTTCCTTTCATGATGTAGGTGAGCACTAAGAAAGGATTTTCCGAAAATCGACCCCCAACGGGAATAAATGGGGGGGAGTAGCGGGAAACTAATTCTACGCGTACGAAGTCGCGGGCGTCCTCTAGTAATACATATAGAATAAGCACTGAAAAAACAGATTTTGTCATAATTTCATTTTCGGTAAAAACTTATTGCCGCGATGCCGGCTGTACTTTTTTTTTCAGTCATTATCTGCTTATTGAGACTAACGAGTGAAACGACCACCCAGAGTCATCAGATTGCTCTTAGATACTTAAATATTGCATTGCCATCGGTTTTAGATATGTATTCCAAAAAGGCAATTCTATAAATGGGAACTGGTTCAAAATTGATTTATTTATATCTTCCCCAGGACATCCTTCTATCCCTGGCTAAGGCCGTGGCCAACACGACGGCGGCGCTGGTCCTCAAAGCCAAGAACGTGGCCGCTCAGTGCCGCGACGACCAGCCCCTGCAGAACAGCATCATCGCGGCCGCCACGCACTGCGCGCTGGCCACCAGCCAGCTGGTCGCTTGTGCCAAGGTGAGGGTCACCATCGTTAACATTTCAGCTGGAAGTCCACTGCTAGTCAGATACCCTCAAGGTTTGCGTCAAGAACCGGACCTGCACCGCTTCTGTTCATCAGTTTCCTGCAACTTTAGTCATGTCGCAGGTCAACTCTATTGGAGGTTAGAACAAACAGAACAAACCAATGGCTAGGTGCAGATTGCGTTTAAACTTAAGCAGGGCTCTGACTTGGTAATACATACAGAAGCGATACGACAGCAGTATGCAGTATTTTTTCATTATAATATTGGCACCCAGTAAACAATCAGAATGAAAAAAGGTGGCACAGGCAGAAATGATTTGGGGATATCCAACAACTGGATCATCTTCATCAAGTGCAGAAAGTGCTAAATCCATCTGGCCGCAACTTGAAATAATGATGATAATTACGTTATCTTCACCAGCATAACATGTTTCTTTGTTTTCAGGTGGTGGCTCCAACTCTGCATAACCCTCAATGCCGCGAACAGCTGACGGCGGCAGCTCGTCTGGTCGCCCAGGCTGTGGAGAAGCTGGTGGAATGCTGCCGCGGAGCTGATGCCGACGCGTCCTTCGACCAGCTGGCGCAGGCCGCGCGTCGCGTCAGCGCCGAGCTGGAGCGCCTGCTGCAGCACTGCCACGCAGGTCAGTCGCCAGGATTCAGGAGTTAGGGTGGAGCAGCTAGCAGCCTGGTGACTCTAGCTGTAGACGCTGACGAAGTGCTGGAGTTAGGAGTGAGGGTAGAGCAGAGAGGTGGTTGGAGAGAGAACAAGAGTCAGTAAAGTCGGTCCTTAAGGAGCTTTTTAAAGACTCAAGATCAGGAGAAGGGAGTCTCAGCTAGAATCCTCCTAGATTTTCAGCGGAACGTTAAGGGTTAAGATTACCTCGTCTCTGGAGGGCCTCAACTCCGATTCAGCCCTCTACAAAACTCGTCCATCTGATGCCTACTTTTCAGCACGGATGTACTAGAAATCTTTAGAAAATAGTTGCTGCTCCGGTTATTTTTCTAACCTCTTTAATAATTCCACATTCTTGTGCAGTCAAAGTCATAATTATACAACATAGTTCTGAAGAAATCAAAATAGTTTGAATATTAAACTTGTATATTTGTGTACAGATCGCCGCGTGCAAGCGAGCGTGACGGAGCGCTCAGTGGAGACGGTGATGAGTGCGAGCGAGAGGGTGGTGGAGGCCAACGACCCCGCCGAGATGGTGCGCCAGGCGCGCCTGCTGGGGCAGGCCACCGCGCACCTCATCACCAACATCAAGGTACACCACATAGTAGACAGAAGACACGAAAAACCCCGAACAGAAGACCTAAATTAAGAAGCCATCATTACTACTTTAGAAAAAAATCGTATTTGATATTTCGAGATGTATGAGTTTGAACTTAATTCTCTTCTTGTTTAAGTTTAAATTTTTAAACGCGAGCCCTAGTCTAAACCAATGTTAATTTTCAGACGGAGGCCGAGAAGCAGCCGTCGGATGCGCAGCGCAAACTGCTCGCGGCGGCCAAGCTGCTCGCCGACGCTACCGCGCGCATGGTCGAGGCCGCGCGCCAGTGCGCCACCTCGCCGCAGGTACCAATCCATCCACCCACCCATACATCCAATCACCCATCCATCCATACATCCATCCAACCACCCACCCATCCATCCATACATCCATCCAACCACCCACCCATCCATTCATACATCCATCCAACCACACACCCATCCATCCATCCATCCATCCATCCACCCAATCACTTGATTTCAAATTGGTAACACAAAACACATGATTGTGGCTCAGTTAATGACGAATAGTGTATTATATTAACTCAATTGTTTAAATTACCCTTCTTTAACCATCGTTAATTTTGTAATAAAACGAATTAAAAAAAGTCCTAAAGCGTGGTTACCCTACAGTTAATACCTGTCATACCTGTCACTATATTATAAATCTAATTTAAACATAGTGGTAGGGTAACCACATTAAGCCAAAAATAACGGGAAAAGTTAAACTTAAAAAATATACTTTTAATTGAATTAGCAGCTTGAGACTTAAGAGAGAGGTTTTGTTTAGGAGAGATGTGTGTAAAACATTAATTTAATAATACCAATTTGAAGTCACACGGTATAGGTCTCTTTCTTAGGGCTCGTCCATTAATCACATTAGGCTAGAATGGGAGAGATCCTCCCTCGTTCGAAAATTTATTTTATTTTATTTTTACCTGTATTTATTTTTCGGAATATTTGAACTGTTACTTCTCAATACCTACGGCAAAGGCTTTTTTTAATTTATTTATGTGTAAAATTATCATCGTAAATATCACTGAGAACATATGAAAATAAAAGTAATAAAGATTTATCTCGGTATGATCAAAGGGAAACTTTCCTTTTTTCCCCTGTGAACCGAATGGAAATAGATCGTCCATTAACATTGATTGTCACCTCCGCAGGACCGCGAGAAGCAAGACAACCTGCGCAAGGCGGCGGAGGAGCTGCGCTACATCACCGTCGACTATGCGCAGGGGCAGGACCTCGTCAGCTCGCAGATGGTGCGCCTCCAGGTAACTTGAATATTTATTTATGCCAAGGAGTAGTGCGTTCTGTTAGGGGAAGTATAGTTCACTTTGTGATACCAGCACCAAATTTTAGTATGTTGTTAAACATGTTATTTTATGTTAAAAACCGTCGGGACCCCAACTGTAAAGTACCTGGATCCTGAGATATGACGTCATCAAAATGGCCGCCGCCGTATTTTAAAAATTGCTAATAATTCTGATTTTATGAACCTTATATACATGTGTGGGGTATCAAATGAAAGGGAATTAAGTGTTTTATAATATTATAATACACAACATCAGCTAAGTAGTACAGTTACAAAAATATATTAAAATATATGGAAATTAAATCTTTAAATCCTCCTTATTTTCATTTTTAGCCCCAGAAGTTTACAAAATAGAGAGAAATGATGTATAGCAGACATAACGAGTAGTTTATCAACTATCTAATAAAAAAAACCGAAACTCAATCTAATGATAATTGTCTTAGTTATGCCATTTTTAGTAAGGCGCTCCCTCCAGTGTACGCAGGTGTAGGGGGTTAGTTTCAACTAGTTTCAAGTGAAAAAAGAGACGGTTGAATCACGAAATGATAACTTTATACCTAGACCTTTTAAAAAAGTTCAGTAACGAGAGTACCTAAGTGGACATAAATAAAAAAAACACACATTATTGACTGAAATAAACAGAAAAAAGATGATTTTTGCTTAATATACTACCAATAACCACCGCTATTATTTGACACTAGCGACTCGCCCTCGCTTCGCTTCGATTCATGTAAGTTTTCTATAACATCCGCACATAAACCAGTACATTGTGTAACTGATGATGAAAACCGCATGAAAATCCGTTCATTCGTTTTGGAGATATATAACAGCTATATTATATTATTAGCATACAGACGGACAGAGGCGGCCGGCGGGGGACTTCGTTTTATAATATTTAGTGATTTCTAATTAAAACTTAGCTATGGGTCAGGGAATGTGTATTTGTCGATATACTATTGCATTCGGGACGTAAAATAAAAGTAGGTACTTATTTGTATAAAAGAGTCTATATTTATTTAATAAATTCAGATCAGCTACTTAGTTACCTACACAATTAGTTAGTTATTACCTACACAATTTAGGTATGTTAATAATTTTGTCGTGAGCATGATCCCTCACAAGCACAGAGAAGGGTGCAGTTTAAATCGTTTTTCACGCACCGACATCTCCTGCACCATTCTTTGCATTTACAAGATAAGAGTTCGTTGCAACTGTTGCTGGCGTCAGGAATAGTTTTCCACACAGGAGTGTACAGCAGCCCGTTCGCGTTATTATTACTTTCCCAACCCCAGTCGCAAGGGTCCATTTTATCCGGGTGGGAGTTAAGACAATTTGTCCATACATTACTCTGTAAAATTGCCCTTTTCAGATGTTGTAGTAATGCATCTTGCGTCGGTGGTATATTTTCTATAGATCTATTCCTTTTCGTAAACAGGACTCTTCTTGTTGTGTTTACGCTGTGACTTTCACTGGTTGGGTGGTACATGTGCACTACAAACTTTTCAATCAATCGGAACTCTTCAGTAGTTCCTGACGGTTCTTCTCCATGGGAATAAGTTTCGAAAGCTGCGTCTACATCTCTCATCAGCAACCATGTTTTCCATGCACTTTTCTTCCCAATCCCACAAAACGCTGATACCGTATCGCAGCCGGTAAATGCATGAAAAAATGGCATCAGGTTTGACATGTCATTTGGAAGAAAAGTACAAAAGTCATGGACGGCCAAATATTTAAAATGCTTCCCTGTTCCGTACTCTATCCACAGCTTTTGCAATCCGGGTATCTTCGAAAAGGCAAAGGCACGAGAGTTGAGAGGTACAGGAAATCAGGTAGCAGTAAGGGAAACGGTGAAAATCCCTAAAAACTTTAAAAAGTTCTTAGCCCACAACAAGAACAAAGAACAGTTATTCACGCTGCTAGCAAAAAAACTGGTCGACATTCAAGTTGATGGAAAGACTGTCATCTGTACCTCTAAGGAAAAAGTGCTTTCCGAATCAGGATCTGTAGTGGAAAGGTTGTCTTCATCTCATGAAGAAGCAGATGCCCGATTAATATTGCACGCCGCTGACGCTGCACGAAATAACCACAACAACGTTATAATTAAAACAGTGGATTCGGACGTGTTTGTTATAGCACTTTTTGCCTTTTCGAAGATACCCGGATTGCAAAAGCTGTGGATAGAGTACGGAACAGGGAAGCATTTTAAATATTTGGCCGTCCATGACTTTTGTACTTTTCTTCCAAATGACATGTCAAACCTGATGCCATTTTTTCATGCATTTACCGGCTGCGATACGGTATCAGCGTTTTGTGGGATTGGGAATTGGGAATCAGGAACTACTGAAGAGTTCCGATTGATTGAAAAGTTTGTAGTGCACATGTACCACCCAACCAGTGAAAGTCACAGCGTAAACACAACAAGAAGAGTCCTGTTTACGAAAAGGAATAGATCTATAGAAAATATACCACCGACGCAAGATGCATTACTACAACATCTGAAAAGGGCAATTTTACAGAGTAATGTATGGACAAATTGTCTTAACTCCCACCCGGATAAAATGGACCCTTGCGACTGGGGTTGGGAAAGTAATAATAACGCGAACGGGCTGCTGTACACTCCTGTGTGGAAAACTATTCCTGACGCCAGCAACAGTTGCAACGAACTCTTATCTTGTAAATGCAAAGAATGGTGCAGGAGATGTCGGTGCGTGAAAAACGATTTAAACTGCACCCTTCTCTGTGCTTGTGAGGGATCATGCTCACGACAAAATTATTAACATACCTAAATTGTGTAGGTAATAACTAACTAATTGTGTAGGTAACTAAGTAGCTGATCTGAATTTATTAAATAAATATAGACTCTTTTATACAAATAAGTACCTACTTTTATTTTACGTCCCGAATGCAATAGTATATCGACAAATACACATTCCCTGACCCATAGCTAAGTTTTAATTAGAAATCACTAAATATTATAAAACGAAGTCCCCCGCCGGCCGCCTCTGTCCGTCTGTATGCTAATAATATAATATAGCTGTTATATATCTCCAAAACGAATGAACGGATTTTCATGCGGTTTTCATCATCGGTTACACAATGTACTGGTTTATGTGCGGATGTTATAGAAAACTTACATGAATCGAAGCGAAGCGAGGGCGAGTCGCTAGTGTCAAATAATAGCGGTGGTTATTGGTAGTATATTAAGCAAAAATCATCTTTTTTCTGTTTATTTCAGTCAATAATGTGTGTTTTTTTTATTTATGTCCACTTAGGTACTCTCGTTACTGAACTTTTTTAAAAGGTCTAGGTATAAAGTTATCATTTCGTGATTCAACCGTCTCTTTTTTCACTTGAAACTAGTTGAAACTAACCCCCTACACCTGCGTACACTGGAGGGAGCGCCTTACTAAAAATGGCATAACTAAGACAATTATCATTAGATTGAGTTTCGGTTTTTTTTATTAGATAGTTGATAAACTACTCGTTATGTCTGCTATACATCATTTCTCTCTATTTTGTAAACTTCTGGGGCTAAAAATGAAAATAAGGAGGATTTAAAGATTTAATTTCCATATATTTTAATATATTTTTGTAACTGTACTACTTAGCTGATGTTGTGTATTATAATATTATAAAACACTTAATTCCCTTTCATTTGATACCCCACACATGTATATAAGGTTCATAAAATCAGAATTATTAGCAATTTTTAAAATACGGCGGCGGCCATTTTGATGACGTCATTTCTCAGGATCCAGGTACTTTACAGTTGGGGTCCCGACGGTTTTTAACATAAAATAACATGTTTAACAACATACTAAAATTTGGTGCTGGTATCACAATGTGAACTATCATGGCCTTTTTTGACCCTAACAGAACGCACTAGAGCAGACAAATTTGCTCATAGGCCACCTGATATATCACACAAGAAAAAATTCCGAATAATTTTCTCCTCCGGTAGTCGGGTAAAATGAGCTTCTTTCTTACCACTGTTATTTGAATACTATGATTATTATTAACCAAGTTGTAATTGCCCGCCAGGAAACTGCGCGGCTCGCCGCCTCGAGCGCCACCCAGCTGATCACGTCGGCGCACAACGCGACGCAGCACAACACCAACAAGTACTCGCAGGTCAGTGCTAGGGTGAATATTCGGGCGTTTCAACCGCCGTCATTGTTGTCTTCAATAGATTGACGAAAATAATTGTAACTACCAGCAACTTTCGATGTCAAAATCAGCCATGGGGGTAGTATCCATTCTATTTAAAATAACAAGAAATTTATAAAATTTATTTTGAATAATATGCGAAGACAACAATGACGGCGGTTAAAACGCCGAAGAATCACCCACCCACATTCTTACTATAAGGGATCCTAAAACTTATCAATTCACTCCTCAAGCCCTTTTGTCATGGCAATCACAGTGTACAATAAATTTCCCAAGGCAATTATATCAATAACAGCTGATCATTTATTATTTGCTGAATAAATGTTGTATGTTTTATATACTTTGAAATCCGCCATATTGATATTTTTCTACATCTCGTTTGTCAAGTCTTGCTATCCGTTCAGCTTCTTCGAGGGAACATAGAATCATACATAAACATACATACAGTGGTGGTCATATAATTAGGGACGCTTGCGTTTTTAATTATGTGATCTCCACTGTATATAGAGGTCAAAAACATCCTTCTTCTATGGCTTTCGCGTGAAAAACTAATCAGTTATTTTAAAGATGATTTTTAATTGCGTGCAGGAGTCCCTGCTCCAAGAGTGCTCGGCGCTCTCGTCGCACGTGCCGCTCGTGGTGGACGCGGTGCGCGTGTGCGAGCGCGCGCCCGACCACGCCGCCGCGCGGCTCGACCTCATCGCCAGCGCCGACGCCTTCCTGCAGGTACCGTACCGGGACTATTGGGAGAGAGAGAGAGTTACCAGTAGCCACCGAAATGATATGTGATAGTACGCTGTATCTTGCTGTCGAAGTTTTACCAGTTGATATGCATACAATTTCCAATTTGAATTCAATACTCTCTCTCTCTCTCTCTCTCTCTCTCTCTCTCTCTCTCTCTCTCTTTCTGTGTGTACCAGTTGATATGCATACAACTTCCAATTTTAATTTAATTGTATCTCTCTCTTCCCCTCTCTCTCTCTTCCTCTCTCTCTTCTCTCTCTCTCTTTCTTCCTCTATCTCTCTCTCTCTCTCTTTCTTTCTTTCTTTCTATGTGTCTGCTGCACTATACGTTCCAGAAAAGGCGTTTTTTTTTTAAGATAGCACTTACCATCTGGTTGTCTGTGTTATCTACCTCGGCCATGACATCAAGAAAACATGTAATATAATCAGAAATGATGTATTCCCTGGTCGCAGCCAAGTGGGCACGTGGTGCAAGCAGCCCGCGGCGCGCTGCCATCGGTCTCGGACGCGGCCGCCGCCAAGCACCTCGCGCAGACCACGCAGCAGCTCACCGCCAGCTGCGCCGACCTCAGGTAACTTGGGCAACGGAACCTTTACTACGTTGTCGAGCCGGGATAAGAAAAGGCATGGATAGTAACGTTAGCACAGCAACTGGCTACTTAGAAATATTTTCTAAAATATACCTAACAGGTCCTATAGTTAGGTTAGGTTAGGTATGGTTAGGTTAGGTTAGATTTGGTTAACAATCCTGGGAAATTAAACTGTTTCAGAAAAAAATGCATTTCTGACTTGTGAAAATTCGGACAAATGAAAATTGAAACAGAAATTCGAGCTTGTCATACATAACCAATTCAACCATTTACCAAAAAAAACTACATGAAAATAAAACATTTATTTATTTGACAAACGTGTCATTATTTAGCTTTTAAGGCCGATCCACACCAAATATCTCACACCGCTTGCGTGACCTACACACACGTGCACGTGTTTCGCAAGCGATGTAACATTGTATAATAATAATAATAATAAAAAAAATGCGGTATATTATTAAAATATCGGTGTTGAAAATTGTTTTATGGATATATAACTTGTCCACATATTGCCTTCTTTCTGGCTACTGCAACAAACTTATTTTTATACATTTGTATATCGTGTCCAGGTCTGCGGTAGCCCGCGCGCGTATCTCCTGCAAGGGGCTAGAACTAGACGCGGCGGCGGAGATCATCCGCTCGCTGCAGGACGAGCTGGACGAGCTGGAGGAGGCCGCGCGCGCCTTCGAGCTCAAGCCGCTGCCTGGACAGACCGTGAGTGGCTTGGAGATTATCTTAGTTTGGATCATTAAAATATAATAAGTATGGAAGGGTAACCTCAAACAAAAACGACTTCCAAATTCGCTCCAAAAGGCACACTTTTTGAAATGAAAAGAAATAGTAAAAAATAAATATTTATTGAGTTAAGGTTTGAAGTCATTTATGTCAGACAAAGATATAACGTTTGAGTAGACAGTAATTTCAATAAGGTTTTATACAAGCTCTCTGACACAAGAAATTGAGCTTCAGTTACGCATACTCCATACTTATTATATTTCGATGGTTTGGATATTACTGTAGTGTCTGTAGGTCTTGATTACTAGGAAAACACTGTCTGTATTGCGATCTGCTGTCGTTTCGTTTCGTTTTATGTGAGTTTTCTATAACACACGTACATAAACCAGTTTTTTTTTGTGAAAAATTATTTAATTGATGAAAATAGTGTTAATAGTTTTTATGTAACTGGTACTTAATGAAGCTTCTTAAGGTAAGAGTTAGAGCGCGAGCCTGCCAGCACCTTAAGAGCTAATTATGAACCGTTGCATACATAACTTTTTCTAAAATCTTAAAAAATGATTGTGATGAAAATAAACATTCGCTAAATTTTGTCGCATACTTTATTTGATTTTTCTGCTAGAACAAATTACTTGTCAGTAAGTGTTAATAGTTTGTGAATTTTATTGTAAAGTAAATGTTAACAAATTTCATGCAATTTTTAATAGTTAGGTACTAAAACCCCTGATAAAAGACTATGATAACTACTTTGGGGTTACTTCGAAAGTATGTTTATTCGAATTTTTCCCGTGGGGTAATTTCGAATGATTTTTCAAATCAATAATTAGAGCTTTATATCCTACTTAATAATACGTTAAAAATGACAATCGTTCGTTAAAACAATTAAATAGCTATCCAGAGAGGTAACGCAGCCAGTGTCTTAGGGACCATGCCGCGAGCGGACCTGCTAGAGGGGGTGTTCTTTTTATAGTGGTGATTATTATTTACGTCTTTAATATTTGAGTAGCTTAGTTTTTATTTTAATTTAAATAAGTTTAGTTTTAACTTTTAATTGTATTATATTAAATATGTATCTACTTATGTTTATACTGTAGAATGGTTATAAATAAAGTATTAAATAATGATTTAACTTACCTAGTTATACGACATGGGGTAATTTCGAAATTCCAAAAATTCGGAAATTTTAATACAGCACGCCCGGACTTACAGCTAGCGACCAGAGCGAACTGGGGCGGGGGAGCGGATTAATACGGCGTCTCGGTAAATGTTGCCAGAGCATAAAATTACTCTCGGTTTAGTGTTCATTCGCAAAATTCGAATTTACCCCATTTTCGAAATTACCCCAATTCCCATTATTTATCTAATGTTCGTGTGGTGTGCAGGAGGAGTGGGCGCGCGCCACGATGCTGAGCGCGTCGCGCGGCGCGGCCAGCAGCACGGCGGCGCTGGTGTCGGCCGCGCGCGCCGCCGAGCCCGCGGGCTGCGGCGCCGCCGCCGCCGCGCTCGCCGGAGCCCTGCGGCCCTACACCGCGGGACTGCGAGCCGCGCGCGCCAACAACCGGGAGACGTATGTATATTATACTAGCCGACGCCCGCGACTCCGTCCAAGTACAAGTCGTTTATCGCTGTTCCCTCAGGATCTGTCTAATTTTCCGGGATAAAAACTAGCCTATGTCCTTCCCGGGGACTCAAGCTATCTCCATACCAAATTTAGTAGGAGTAGTGGGAGTGGGCTCGCTCCACCGAGCTGAACGCGTCCCGAGGGGCAGCCAGCTACACATTTTAGACTCATTAGTGCACATCTGGTACACATTCTTCATGCTGGTATACTGTAATAAATTATAATACACACCTATAAGACATTTTGGTACACTTCACTCACGTTTTACTATTTTGTCGTCACTGCACCTCATATCACACAGAACTCGAAAAGGTTGAGCTATTCTTATGTCATCAATGTCATGTGTAGATATTAATATGGATACACCCTGAAAATAAATATTAAAACAACACGAAACTATTCAATATAATTAAACTAACTCGAATCCACGTATATATTTTTTTAAACGTCCCTTCAACTGGAAATGTATAAAACACTTCATTGACGCTGATTTTTACAAATATCTGATCGTTATGTTTCTTCCAGCGTGACGTCATCGGGCCGAGAAGTACTATATTCTTCGCTGACGCTAGTAGAAACAGTCAAGACATACCTGTCGACTTCCAATCAGGTCGACATCGCGTCGATCGTCTCTATCGCCAAGGATGTCACACAGGTTAGAGAGAGATAATTGATTTAACAGGATATGCGAGTAGCCTTTTCTTTATACAAACACTCGCTTATTTTATTTTTAATTTATGACTCTAGAGCAATGGTTACGTTTTTATTAGAATCGTAAATATTTTATTAATGTTTGGAAATACTAAATATATAAAATAGTTTACTTTAACCCCCTTACTAATAAACGTTGAGTAACGGTGGTATAGCTATACAATGTTTTGTCCTTATCTGTCATTGTGACATTTGGATTTGACAGATAAGGACAAAACATTGTATAGCTATACAACCGTTACTCAACGTTTATTAGTAAGGGGGTAAATATTTAAAACGGTATGATAAGAAAGTGGCAATTTTACTTTAAATTTCAACCACATTCATAAATATTCTTATATCAGTGTACTGATTGGAACATTAATAAAATTGGTTTTAGCCCATCTTGCTTCTATGTCTTAATTATATCATTGCCGTTGCAGAAACGATTGCTATCAAATCAATACGAAATTTAATTAAAAAAATGACATGATAGCCGTCATGAACCCCCGATGCACACAGAACGGGGGGGGGGGGGGTAAAGTTTAACATGTGTGTGTATCTGTTCGTTTGTCTGTAGCATCATAGCTTAGAAATGGACGAACCTCTTCTTTTTTTAAGAAAGCTATTTCAATTATCATGATTTTTAGCTAGGTTGTATGAATGTCGGTTCGGCTGTTTAGAAGATATCGGCTCTTTAAGTTAGGTCGCCATTATATAGGGGGTTCCTGTTTATTTACTAGTTATTATATTGTGCAGAACCTCGAGTCCTCGCTGGAAGCGGTCCCGTCGCACTCGGAGCTGCACGGCGCCATGGAGAACATCGCGGAGACGCTCAACATCCTGAACAGCGGGGAGTTCCCGCCCAGCGACAGGACTTACGGGTAAGACCTTTACTACTAGAGGGTATTTAACTTTAAAAATACAAGCCAAGTTACTCTTGGCTACTCATAAGATTTGGCCGTTTTTTCTCTCCGAGTAGAAGTGGTTTATCGCTATTCTCTCGGAAACTGCTCAATTTTCTATGATAAAAGGTATCCTATGATGCTTGCCAAGGCTAAAGCTAATTCTGTACTTAATTTTATTAAATTCAGTTTAGCTTTCAAAGCGTTACAAACACAAAAAACAGACAGAATTTCTTTCGAATTTATAGTTATTTTTATGAGTAGTATTAATGTATGCATGAAGACAACGGCCTATGTTCAGCAATAAATTTTCTACTGATACTATTTTTATTAAAGTTAGCTATGAGAGGGGGTTTTTTTTTAACATACACAAACTACCGCCTTCAATCCCAGAGTGGGGTAGGCAGAGATACAGAATAACCAACAACTCTAAAAACTTGTTGATAATTCTGTAACCACATTTTGCACAATTAGGCTAAGATGTTTACCAACGTATTAGTGACAGGGTGCAAGCCCATCGCCTAACAGTAATACAAGTCTATATTCCCTTAGTCGCCTCTTACGACATCCACGGGAAGACAACGTACTATCACGAACGTTAATTTGTGACCCATTTCAAGAAAAATATGCTTGAAGTCGTCAATTTTATTAAAGATGTCAAGTCATTAGTAACTTTTAGGAAACTCAACCTTATTGTTGTATAATGTCAGATTGACTTTGGACCTAGGGTGGGTACCAAATTAAAGTTCGCGACTGGACATAGACGATAGAGTCTAAAATGCAAATGGCTTTTTATTCGTTCTTATTTATAATTTACAAACATTTTCGTCGTAGCGAGCTCCAATCGGAACTGAACGCGGCCGCCGTGGGGCTGAACACGGCGTCGTCGGACGTCGTCCAAGGTATAGAGGCGCCCGCCGCGCTCGCCGACAACTCGCGCCAGTTCGGCGACGCCTTCAACCGGCTGCTGGGCGTCGGCATGGAGATGGCCGGGCAGACCGTGGTGAGACCATAGGGTTATTGGGCCTTTTTAGGGGCAAACAAAATTTAATCTTAGGGCGACGACACCAATGATGGACACTTTTAGCTGACAAGCACCAGTAATGGACACTTCACTCTTAATTCAAATATCGCCGGATTCTAGGTAAAACCAACTAAATGATCATTTTTGTAAAAATGAGTTAAGTATACCAATCGATTCAGGATTTTTTGCTCTTTCTACTGGTAAAACCGATTAAACGGTGTGACGTCACGTTTCAGAGATACTGAGTGATACAACCAACTAACCTCAAGGTACTTACAACACTTTAAGAGGAAATAACGAATATCTGTATTAATTCTACACCTTTGATTATTTTTTTGGTGGTAAAAAGAAACATCTAAAATTAATTCGTTTTCAAAAAGATGTTCTACAGAACGTTCAATAAAATATTCACTCGGTAAAAACATGTAACCGTGTTAAATTTATTTTAGCACTAAGATTATTACAGACAGTTGGCCTCAGACCTACTGCTAATTAAAGCTATATGATGATAACACTTTTTACCTGACTATCCTCTAGTATACCCACCATTTATTGACAAAAAGTAAAAAACACTAAATCAGTTTGGAAGCTTTAAATTCCATAAAGCACACTGTATTTTGGGCACAACTCAGGAGTAAAAACGAACTATCTGCGCACAACTGGTACTGGCGCAAGCTTGTCACAACTTGCAGGAGCCATTTAGTGGTTTTATTCTTACGCATGACAGGGACGCGTCTTTAGCTCCCAGGGATTTTATTATTAGTAATAAGTTTGCATTACATAAAATGATTTTACAAGTTAGGAGCCACCTCGACTAGCAATAGTATACTTACGCTTTTAAAGATTATCAATCGGTCATACATTAAGATGCAAACTAGAGACCAGCCAACTCTGGTGTTTGTTAATTTAATTACCTAGCTATTTCTAATTTTAACCACCGACTTACGAGAGGGGTGTTATAAGTTTAACCCCTTTCTCTGTCTGTCTGTATCTAAGTCCGTATGCGCCAACGTAGCTTAAGAACTGGTTTTGTGTATGATTCACACCCATCACTTAAAAGTAGTTCGGGTTCTATCATGCCATATACAAATAACGACGAGGAAGATAATATAAAGTTAATTGGAAGAGATCTTTTAAAGGGATAAGTCGCCTTCCCTGTTATATTTTTTTGTCTATTTTATAAGTTTTATCTCTTTCGTTTGTACAATAAAGTGTTTACATAGGTACATTCATACATATTACTGAGTTAAGCATATCATTTATTATGATGTGTTTTTAACACGAACTGAAAACTAGAATAATTGGTATCATATTATTACGTACTATATTTACGTACAGTTGAGAAAGATCAGTTTATAAATAAGTATTTAAGTCTTTATTAAATACCTACTTACAAAGCCCGCGAAACTACTGATCTAAAAAATAAAGGGTAGTCCCCATAAAAAAAACGTTTTTATTTCAACACATTTTTGTTTTTGTTGCATCATGAAAATGGTAAAACAAACAAGCGTCAAATTTGCTATGAATATAATACAAACCCTAAAGAAAAACAACAAATTCTAACACCCTAGGTGCGCGATTTCGACTAGGACTAGCACTTGACCGGTTTTTTCATTAGTGCTTACGTAAGTTTATTAGAACAGATTGTTTTGAGAGAGGAAGGCTTAGGTAGGTTCATAGTATAGTCAAATTAGTAAAAAGTATGGAAGTAGGTCGCGTAATCGTGGTAATTTTGGAATTTTTAGAGTGCCCAACTAGATGCTTTCCCCCGTTTTGCACCGTTTCTATTATGTACCTACGGAAGGCCTTTACCTAAATGTTAGGTATAAACTTTAAAGTGCCGTCATTTTGGAGTAGGTATGTTAAAAACTATGTGGCGCAAGTTTAGCCACGTGTAAAGAACCCTTTGGTATATAACGTATCTTAATTAAAAAGGTGTGTGTGATGTATGAAACTCAAGTTTTTTTGTTTCTTAGATTGCGGCTCGAGGATAATTCAGTCAGTTGATGCAAACTTACATGCTTTTTAAATCATTATAAACGCCCATTTTATTTTGCACAATCTAAACATGGCAGTTATTCTAAAGATACTACATTCGCACTTTATAAAAAAATAAAAAATAACGGGAAGTTTGTCAAATGTAATCGCAGCGAATGCAAGGCGACCGTGGGTGGTAGGATGCATGATCCCGATAATACCTAATGCCACTTTTATGGGGTGCGAATTTAAAACAAATCAAATAAATAGGATTGTGACGATTTTCAATAGTTTTAAAATTTCCCTCGGAGTACAAAGACCGTTAAACGTGGATAACTTCTTTCCGGGGGTCTCATTCCGGTGCAAATTTGATATTGTACTTATATATATATATTTTCTAATACTCAATTTGCATCGCGTTCTATATTTTCCCGCAATGGCTGAAAGTAAGTTTTTATTTATAAATGTTTTTTATTGGATTAAATTAAAAAACACGTGCCAATGTAGATTGAGATGGATAAAACGTATGCCAAATTGTTAGTTATGACATTGCATGGTTTTCAATCAATTGCACCCCTTTCTCCCGCGGGGGGGAGAGAATTAATTAATAAGGGATTAATTAAAGCTTGATTTTTAACCTGTACAAGCAATCAGAAATGTTTTTATTAGTTCTTGGAGGTATTTCCAGATAAAAATGAAATTTTATCTAATTTGACTATACTAAAAGTCGCCCTCCGCACCGCGTCTGTCCGTCTGTCTGACCATGATCTGAACACGATTTATTTTTGCTTTTCTGCTACTTGTAATTTAAAAAAAAGAAGACCTTATTTTTTTCTCCATTTTCTTACTAAAATGCTTGAGTTAATTCATTTTCTTCAAGTAAATAGTGAAGTAAAACCAACTATTTTTTTTGTTTTTTGCAAATAACTTTAAAACTTAAAGGTCTTTTGAAGTCAATATCTGTTAGCCTTAAAAGAAAAATCAAACTAGCAAACCTAATTACTCTCAATTCGCTATAATATTCTTTATATTGAAGTTATTAGCTTTTTACTATATAGAGGTAAAACCAACTAAAATGGGGGACCTACGCGGAATAATATCTTTTTCATGAACTTCTATTACTTTTTTGTACATTAAATATAATCCATCATAAAAACGACAAATTAATATTTTAGTAAAGCTAAGTATGATAATCTTATCTCTATTGGTTTAATTTTTATAAAAATGAAAAGTTTAAAAACGCTATAACTCAAAAGTACAATTTTTGCAGTTAATTGGTTTTACCTTGAATCCGGCGATATCATACGGTCCTAAATTGATTGTAACAAAACAAGTGAATAACCCTTATCTTCTGTAAAATAAAAATCAAGTGTCCATCATTGGTTCTTGTCCATTACTGGGTCCGTCACCCTATATTTTTGCTAGCGGCTCGCCAGCGGCTTGGCCCCGCTGCAAATTTCCGACTTTCCCAGTGGTTTTTTTTTTTAATTTTCTGCGCTATTTTCGTAATTTTTTTTTTAATGTAAGAACCTTCTACGAAGTATTAGAAAACATTTAAAAAAATAGTGGAATGAAATCGATAAAAGCGTTTTCAATCGTGACCAGAAGAAATAGGGTTCATTTTTATATATATATATATTACCTGGGTAATTGGTATTCGACATATACTTTGCCTGAACTTATAAGTTAAAATTCAAATACATTGTTTATTAACTAGAAAACATCTTAATTTTATCAACATAACTTCAAAATTGGCGTCATTTAACAAATTGACTGACCTTAATTTAGATGCCACACACAATTTATACGACTTTTGGAGCGCATATCTCAAACAAAATCTGGTCTTTATAATGCAATTTTTCAAGAAACCTAATCCCTTACAATAATTATACCTTTTGTTTTAGATTTGTTTTTAATAGTATTATTTTCCGCAGGACCGCGAGGCGCAGTCCCTGATGGTGAACTCCATGAAATCTGTCACCATCAACTCGTCCAAGCTCCTCACCACCGCCAAGTCAGTCAGTCAAGTAAGTAAAAAAAATGGAACGAAACCTGAACCTTGGAACAAATAAAAAAAAACGGTGTGTAAATTTTACGTCATCAAAAAAATGTTCATGGCTGTTTTAAATCGGCCTGATTCATCCAATCCCTAAATAAAAATGTTTTCTTCTTTTCTCTGCCATATGAAAGAAAAAGATGGAGTTAAAATATATCTGTCTGACATCTGACACTGTACTCCTGATACTGCAAATCTCAGCCCTCGTAGCTATAGATACATAAACTTCATCGGTTAATCATGCAGTGGAAAACAATTTATAATCAAACTTGAACTTAGTAAAACTAAATCAGACATCACCTCTTGTTCATCTTGGTTTGTCCATAACAATTTTTTACATAATTTAATGATTACAATAACGAATGAACGTTATAGCTGGTTGGTTTGTGTGTGTCCCGCGCAGGACCTGACGCGCCCGAACGCCAAGAACCAGCTGGCGGCCGCCGCGCGCGCCGTCACCGAGAGCATCAACAGACTTGTAAGTGCCTTATTTTTAGGTTTATATCGGAATTCTTAATGCATCGTTTGTCCGAATTTTCGTTTATCCTAAAGCTTTTGGGTAAATAAACATGTGGTTGAATTTTATACCATGTTGTATTTTTTTAGATTTACTGTCATTTGCTACTAAAAACTGATTAATTTCACATACATTACGGGTTGCGACAAGTTGGGTGTACGGGTTTTTTTTAGTGTCCTTTCGATTTTATATGCAAATGAGAGCATTTTAATTACGATATCCAAGCGGACAGGAATTGATTTTCATAATTAAAAATTACAGAAATGGGTTTTCGTAACAAAATAGGACAGGAATGGGTTTTCATAACTAAAAATGTCAGGAATGGGTTTTCATAATAAAATATGTCAGGAATGGTTTTTCATAATAAAATATGACAGGAATGGCTTTTCATAATAAAATATGACAGGAATGGGTTTTCATACGTTTATTCTAGGAAGAAAATGAGGCTTTTTCAGTCTTCGGTTTTCAAAAGAAAACCCATCCGTTCCGAGCATGTTTGAGATTATTTTTTTCTTGTCTCGTATCTGATTTTACCCATGTTCTGACGCCCCCCCCCCCCCCCCCAGGTGGACGTGTGCACGGAGGCGGCGCCGGGCCAGAAGGAGTGCGCGGCCGCCATCCGCAGCATCGAGGGCTCGCGCGTGTTGCTGGACGCGCCCGCGCAGCCGCTCTCCGACCTCACCTACTTCGCCGCCGTCGACGCCTGCGTCACGCACAGCAAGGCGCTCAGTCAGTTTACAATTTATTCATTAAATTATAATTTCTTCATTTACCATAAAATACAGTAATTTTTTATAAATTACATCAGCCACTACAATTGACGCATATTTTTTAGCTACAGCTGTTAAACTAGCTGCTATACCAAAATATAAAAAAATATTATCAAGCATCTAGCTAATAATAATTATGTAAAATTAAATAAAAACAGTAACCAGAATTTAACATTTTTTTTTTAGTTCTAGACAAGAACACAAAGTGTTTGTAAGGGTGGTATTCCACCTATCCAATTCTTTGTCCAATTTCTATATCCAATTTTTAATGAAATTTCTTTGATGGAGGCACATTCCACTTGTTTAATATCTTGGTCCAAGTTTTTATAATATTTGTGTAGCCATTTTGAATTAAAATGTAATTCGTAATATTTGATCAAATGTAGGCGTTTCTAGAAAATTTGGTGAAGTCATCCAATTTCTTTGATCAAATGCACATTGGACAAAGAATTGGATAGGTGGAATACCAACCCTAAGTGAAAGTGTGTATTATGTCCCTTTTCTTATGTAAGCATGTATACAAGTGTGCGTGTTTGTTTGTGTGTGTTAGCAGAAGAGGGTGTCTAGATATATGATTTAATGATCTATTTCAAAACTACTTGTAACACTAAAAAGTACACGTTAAAAATTTAATTAAAATTATTAATTACTTATTTTAAAAAAACCATTTACTTTACATTCTTTAATCCTTCAAATGTTTGTAAAACCAATATACATAGTTGTCCAAATTGTTTGGTAAAACATTAGTGGACTTATTTTAAGAGACCCCATATTATACAATCGGTTTGTTTGTTGCAGGCTCGGGCATGTCGGGCATGGCGACGGCGGTGAAGCGCTCGGAGCACGCGCCGTTCGCGCGCGGCGTGCGCGCCGTGGCCGCCGCCGTGCTCGGGCTCGTCGAGTGCACCGCGCAGGCCGCCTACTGGGTCAGTGCCCTACACTACACACTACTACACTTTCACATAACTGTCAACCTTTTGAACGGCTTACATTAAATGGGTCAATCAATTTTTGTTGTAGGTCGTTGCCATGGTGACGTCACCTGGGTCACTCTTTAAAACTACGATTTAAAAGGATATTTATATTTATATTTACTATCAAATCTTAGAACTTTTTGCAAGATGTCATCGGACATGTTTGTCGTGAACAAAATTAAAATTGCACTGTTCAAGCATTCAAAACTCTGAAGATTTTCTTCAAACTTAGTCTTTTCATCGGCTGTTGCTTTCGGCGCCACGGCTGGCTTAGTTTTCTTTCCTTCGAGAATGTCAAGACATCCCGGCATTGCCTTAAGCACTATTTGAATTTTATATCTCCATGTTTTGTAATTTTTGGGATCTAGGTTCCCTATTTGAACTTTGCATGCGTTTAGAATTGCTTTCTCCATGATCTCTGCTACCACTTTAAGAATATAGTAGGAGATGAACGGAAAACACGTTTTGTTCAGGCGACATTTATTTTGAGTCTACAACAGTTGCTAAGGTAACATAAAGAAACTAGAAAAGCATAGACATGCATAATGCTACCTTCTTAACAATAACACATACATACATGAACTCACGCCTTCTTTCCCAGAGAGGGATAGACAGGCTACAGAATTACCTACAACTCTAAAAACTTGTTGATCATTCTGTAACCACATTTTGCACAATAAGGCTAATATGTTTACCTGACCGGTTGCAAGCCCATCGCCTAACACAACATCGCTTAAAAAGATATAAATCCAATAAAAACATATTTTTTTGTCAATTACAAAGCCATAATTTTATGGGTTTTCTCCTGAGTGTGCTAGAAGTACCTATATATTATAACATTTTTTCTAAGAAACTCTATCACTGTTGTCTCCTGGCTTACGAGACAGAAACAAAAAGTTGATCCACCCAAATACCAAATAAGTCACACGCCAAACATGTTTGCTATGGTATGCAAATTACAACTCAATTCAAACGGAACAAAGTCTCTTAGGCCAGGGTCGTTTTCAGCCGCCGCCCGCGGCCGACAGCGGCCCGCCGCCCGCGGCGTCTGAATGGTATGATCGGGAATGCTCGGGAGTGGTCGTTTTCGCCCGCCGCGTGCGGCGTCCCCGATCGGAGCATTCCCGATCATACCATTCAGACGCCGCGGGCGGCGGGCCGCTGTCGGCCGCGGGCGGCGGGTGAAAACGACCCTGGCCTTATGCGTTCAAAAGGTTAACCCATCTTTAATAATAATTATATCTTTGACGTTTTGATTAATCTTATTCACTTGATATTCCATCCAAAGAACCTGTGGCGCCCTCTATTGTATTTTCTAATAAAGTATTATCTTGAAATCTAACAGTGGTTCTTTCTTGTACATGAATACACAATTTATAGCTTATATGATATAATTTAATAATAATAATCGACCTCTGATTGAGTAACTAAACGGAAAAAAGTGGCCACCTTTAACACGCCTCTCTCGAACTCTAATAAAACACCCATGATAAAATTGATAGTTGACAAACATTTACATCAGTGCACGTTTATCCCAACAGGTGGCGGTGTCAGACGAAACCAGCGTGTGCGGGCGCGCAGGGTTGGTTGATCAGGCGCAGTTCGCGCGCGCCGCTGTTGCCATCGACCACGCCTGCCAGGCGCTGGGAGATCCTACTAGCGACCAGCAACAAGTACGTTTTAACATAACAGCAGCGAGTAGAAGAATCGATTGTGCATGTGATAACGCGAGCTAATCTACCAGTGCTGCCATCTGTTGACACATTGAAAACAGTATACGCGACTTGAAACTCTGAAAACATAGCAGGTCTTCAGAGTCTGCTAAAATTAAAGTTTTCGCGAATATTTTGAGTAACATCGTCAGTTTAATAGGCTTAATAAAATATGAACGATCATTTATTATCATATTAGTAATTAACTGTCGATGCAAATAGTCGAGTTCGTGATCCTACAAAACCAAGGATCGCGGGTTCGAGCACCGGTTAAAGTAGCATATATTTTTATAATTTACGTTCTTTAAGTCTTGGGTGTCTATGTATTTATTTAAGTTTTTTCAATTTGTGTACGAGTCTCCTCTGATATTTAATTATACCGATCATACGTATACGAAATTTCAGTTCTCATTAGTGTTTTACTTTTTTAATCCAGCTTTCTATTTTCTGGTTCGATTTTTCATACACAAGTTCGAAAAAGAAACTAATTAATTATATATAAAAAGTTTCTGAATGCGGCGGTTAGTGTAGCAATAAATAACTCCCCCCCAGGTACTATCAGCAGCGACAGTAATCGCCAAACACACGAGCGCCCTCTGCAACGCTTGCCGCGTCGCGTCCGGAAAGACCACCGAGCCACAAGCCAAGCGGCATTTCGTACAGGCTGCTAAGGACGTGGCCAACTCGACCGCGGCGCTCGTTAAGGAGATCAAGGCGTTGGACAGCGATTATAGCGAGGTTGGTGTTGCTTTCATATTGCTTTCTCATTTATGTATACAGCTAGAAATAATATCTCAGGGCTGTGTTTTGAGTGAGATAATCATTTTGGAACATGTCATAGAAAACTGTCATTTCGAATGCATCTTAAAACAGGCTTCTCACTTAGATCAATGTTTTAATGAGGATCTTAGACTCACTGCTTAAAACAACTGTGTCGGTAAAATAATAAGGAGGCTAAATTTGAAATGCGTTAAATTTAGATTGTAGTAAAAATGTATTTAGACAAACGTAGGTTTAAAAAATCGGAAACTTCTTGCATCTTTGTTTCTCGTAAAGCGATACTTAAACTTCTGAAAGGAAAATAATTAAGAAATCAGAAATACCCATTTTATTAGTACTAGTACTACATGCGAGGACGTGACAAATGTCAGAATGGCCGCGTCGAAAACTCAGAGAAACAACACGGCCATCCTGAAATCGGCACGTTCTCGCATGTAATCGAAATATTTTCATTATTGAACTTCATTTAAAATGTTACATGCTGTTTGCGCAGAGCAACCGTGCGCGTTGTGCGCAGGCGACCGGCCCGCTGCAAGAGGCGGTGCGCAGCCTGTGCCAGTTCGCCGACAGCCCGCAGTTCGGCTCCGTGCCCGCGCGCATCTCGCAGCAGGCGCACAACAACCAGGCTTCTATACTCGATAGTGGCAGGTAAGGACAAACAAAACACCGTAAATAGTATTTAGAAGCGCAAGTAAAATAATAAAATTGAAATTAAAAGGTCTAAAACGCAGTTTTGAACAGCTGAAACAGTGTTGCCAGATGCCGGAATACAAAAAGCGGGAGCTGCGCTTTCAAAACGCGGATTTTTACATGAAAATGCGGTTTTGCGGAATACGTTGCCTGTTTATGCTACAAATGAAATCCATTGAACAAATGTGAAATGGCATTATCGCAATAGCGCGCAAGTGTGAATAGTGCAACTAGTGCTTCCGATTCGTCGTAAGTGTTCGGCGGTTTCGTTCGTTCGATGTTTTGTATTTACCACCTTTTTCCGCGAGCAAGTGGTAACATTTAAAAATATATCGCATATATTTTAAAAAAGCGGATCCGCGTTACCTTAACGCGGATAGCGGGGCCAATGGCAAAAACGCGGGGTAAAAAGCGGAAAAGCGGTGTGTCTGGCAACACTGAGCTGAAACGGCAGTTCAAACGGCGTATTTAAAACTACTAAAGTCCTTGGCAAAAAACTGATGAAAGAGAACCAAATGGAATGTCTCGGAATTATACTTTATCTGCCTATTATTACACAAGATGGTTGAGAAACATCCCAGCTAACAAGGTCAGATATTCACGTCAAAAGATAATTTAAGTAACAAAAAAACACTTACCGTGACTGATATTTCGAGCTACAAACTACATTATTTTCAAGTGGCAACACTTAAAGTTATAGTTTTTTATCCAATAATTTCTGCTACTTGCGTTGCCAATTTAACTAAATAGCGCCACCATTTTTTTAAACTATTTTTGCCGAGCTCTACTGTTTTTGACAACGCCAATGTAGAATAATCCCCAGTTACTTTTTTAACCAATCTTTAAATTTGAATGACTTCTCCACAGGAGTATAATCTCAGCGTCGTGCTCCATGCTGGAGGCGGCCAAAGCCCTGGCGGTGACGCCGGACGCGCGCCCGCAGTGGCAGGCGCTCGCGACGCACAGCAAGACTGTCTCTGACAGCATCAAGGCTTTGCTGGGAGACCTCAGGTGAGATTATAGAATTACCTACCATATTCTCTAGCAATGAAGGATAGTATTTATAATTATTGCTTGCTCAAATTAAACCAGTTTTGTTCAGTGTCCACTTCTGCAGCACCAACTTAAGATTTGAGTTCCGAAAAATAGCTGATTACAAGATTCTATACAAAAAACATCATTTTAAATTCTAGCATTAAGATACGGGTGCATGGCTGAACTACTTTCTAGTTTCCCTATGTAGTAATAGCTTGGTAACAATCTATTACGGTAAACGACATGGTAAAGTACGTCCGATGGAAAGTTGCATGCAGTCTGTCTTCGCTAAGTTAAATTCAGTTCTTTCATAGTGTCAGTGTTTTTGCTGGAGACCATCTCGTGTCCTTCTAGCCTTGTACAAGTTTAATGTAATATTTCCTCCACAGAGAGAAAGCCCCAGGCCAGAGGGAGTGCGCGGCTGCCCTGCAGACCCTGGAGAGACAGCGGCGCACGCTCGACCAGGCCGCGCTGCAGGCCGTGGCGCTGGAGCTGGTGCAGATGAAGACCGACTCGCTGCAAGGTACAGTACACTACAGAGAGTAGGCCAGGACAGAGGGAGCGGCTGCCCTGCAGACCCTGGAGAGACAGCGGCGCACGCTGGACCAGGCCGCGCTGCAGGCCGTGGCGCTGGAGCTGGTGCAGATGAAGACCGACTCGCTGCAAGGTACAGTACACTACAGAGAGTAGGCCAGGACAGATGGAGCGGCTGCCCTGCAGACCCTGGAGAGACAGCGGCACACGCTGGACCAGGCCGCGCTGCAGGCCGTGGCGCTGGAGCTGGTGCAGATGAAGACCGACTCGCTGCAAGGTACAGTACACTACAGAGAGTAGGCCAGGACAGAGGGAGCGGCTGCCCTGCAGACTCTGGAGAGACAGCGGCGCACGCTGGACCAGGCCGCGCTGCAGGCCGTGGCGCTGGAGCTGGTGCAGATGAAGACCGACTCGCTGCAAGGTACAGTACACTACAGAGAGTAGGCCAGGACAGAGGGAGCGGCTGCCCTGCAGACCCTGGAGAGACAGCGGCGCACGCTGGACCAGGCCGCGCTGCAGGCCGTGGCGCTGGAGCTGGTGCAGATGAAGACCGACTCGCTGCAAGGTACAGTACACTACAGAGAGTAGGCCAGGACAGAGGGAGCGGCTGCCCTGCAGACCCTGGAGAGACAGCGGCGCACGCTGGACCAGGCCGCGCTGCAGGCCGTGGCGCTGGAGCTGGTGCAGATGAAGACCGACTCGCTGCAAGGTACAGTACACTACAGAGAGTAGGCCAGGACAGAGGGAGCGGCTGCCCTGCAGACCCTGGAGAGACAGCGGCGCACGCTGGACCAGGCCGCGCTGCAGGCCGTGGCGCTGGAGCTGGTGCAGATGAAGACCGACTCGCTGCAAGGTACAGTACACTACAGAGAGTAGGCCAGGACAGAGGGAGCGGCTGCCCTGCAGACCCTGGAGAGACAGCGGCGCACGCTGGACCAGGCCGCGCTGCAGGCCGTGGCGCTGGAGCTGGTGCAGATGAAGACCGACTCGCTGCAAGGTACAGTACACTACAGAGAGTAGGCCAGGACAGAGGGAGCGGCTGCCCTGCAGACCCTGGAGAGACAGCGGCGCACGCTGGACCAGGCCGCGCTGCAGGCCGTGGCGCTGGAGCTGGTGCAGATGAAGACCGACTCGCTGCAAGGTACAGTACACTACAGAGAGTAGGCCAGGACAGAGGGAGCGGCTGCCCTGCAGACCCTGGAGAGACAGCGGCGCACGCTGGACCAGGCCGCGCTGCAGGCCGTGGCGCTGGAGCTGGTGCAGATGAAGACCGACTCGCTGCAAGGTACAGTACACTACAGAGAGTAGGCCAGGACAGAGGGAGCGGCTGCCCTGCAGACCCTGGAGAGACAGCGGCGCACGCTGGACCAGGCCGCGCTGCAGGCCGTGGCGCTGGAGCTGGTGCAGATGAAGACCGACTCGCTGCAAGGTACAGTACACTACAGAGAGTAGGCCAGGACAGAGGGAGCGGCTGCCCTGCAGACCCTGGAGAGACAGCGGCGCACGCTGGACCAGGCCGCGCTGCAGGCCGTGGCGCTGGAGCTGGTGCAGATGAAGACCGACTCGCTGCAAGGTACAGTACACTACAGAGAGTAGGCCAGGACAGAGGGAGCAGCTGCCCTGCAGACCCTGGAGAGACAGCGGCGCACGCTGGACCAGGCTGCGCTGCAGGCCGTGGCGCTGGAGCTGGTGCAGATGAAGACCGACTCGCTGCAAGGTACAGTACACTACAGAGAGTAGGCCAGGACAGAGGGAGCGGCTGCCCTGCAGACCCTGGAGAGACAGCGGCACACGCTGGACCAGGCCGCGCTGCAGGCCGTGGCGCTGGAGCTGGTGCAGATGAAGACCGACTCGCTGCAAGGTACAGTACACTACAGAGAGTAGGCCAGGACAGATGGAGCGGCTGCCCTGCAGACCCTGGAGAGACAGCGGCACACGCTGGACCAGGCCGCGCTGCAGGCCGTGGCGCTGGAGCTGGTGCAGATGAAGACCGACTCGCTGCAAGGTACAGTACACTACAGAGAGTAGGCCAGGACAGAGGGAGCGGCTGCCCTGCAGACCCTGGAGAGACAGCGGCGCACGCTGGACCAGGCCGCGCTGCAGGCCGTGGCGCTGGAGCTGGTGCAGATGAAGACCGACTCGCTGCAAGGTACAGTACACTACAGAGAGTAGGCCAGGACAGAGGGAGCGGCTGCCCTGCAGACCCTGGAGAGACAGCGGCGCACGCTGGACCAGGCCGCGCTGCAGGCCGTGGCGCTGGAGCTGGTGCAGATGAAGACCGACTCGCTGCAAGGTACAGTACACTACAGAGAGTAGGCCAGGACAGAGGGAGCGGCTGCCCTGCAGACCCTGGAGAGACAGCGGCGCACGCTGGACCAGGCCGCGCTGCAGGCCGTGGCGCTGGAGCTGGTGCAGATGAAGACCGACTCGCTGCAAGGTACAGTACACTACAGAGAGTAGGCCAGGACAGAGGGAGCGGCTGCCCTGCAGACCCTGGAGAGACAGCGGCGCACGCTGGACCAGGCCGCGCTGCAGGCCGTGGCGCTGGAGCTGGTGCAGATGAAGACCGACTCGCTGCAAGGTACAGTACACTACAGAGAGTAGGCCAGGACAGAGGGAGCGGCTGCCCTGCAGACCCTGGAGAGACAGCGGCGCACGCTGGACCAGGCCGCGCTGCAGGCCGTGGCGCTGGAGCTGGTGCAGATGAAGACCGACTCGCTGCAAGGTACAGTACACTACAGAGAGTAGGCCAGGACAGAGGGAGCGGCTGCCCTGCAGACCCTGGAGAGACAGCGGCGCACGCTGGACCAGGCCGCGCTGCAGGCCGTGGCGCTGGAGCTGGTGCAGATGAAGACCGACTCGCTGCAAGGTACAGTACACTACAGAGAGTAGGCCAGGACAGAGGGAGCGGCTGCCCTGCAGACCCTGGAGAGACAGCGGCGCACGCTGGACCAGGCCGCGCTGCAGGCCGTGGCGCTGGAGCTGGTGCAGATGAAGACCGACTCGCTGCAAGGTACAGTACACTACAGAGAGTAGGCCAGGACAGAGGGAGCGGCTGCCCTGCAGACCCTGGAGAGACAGCGGCGCACGCTGGACCAGGCTGCGCTGCAGGCCGTGGCGCTGGAGCTGGTGCAGATGAAGACCGACTCGCTGCAAGGTACAGTACACTACAGAGAGTAGGCCAGGACAGAGGGAGCGGCTGCCCTGCAGACCCTGGAGAGACAGCGGCGCACGCTGGACCAGGCCGCGCTGCAGGCCGTGGCGCTGGAGCTGGTGCAGATGAAGACCGACTCGCTGCAAGGTACAGTACACTACAGAGAGTAGGCCAGGACAGAGGGAGCGGCTGCCCTGCAGACCCTGGAGAGACAGCGGCGCACGCTGGACCAGGCCGCGCTGCAGGCCGTGGCGCTGGAGCTGGTGCAGATGAAGACCGACTCGCTGCAAGGTACAGTACACTACAGAGAGTAGGCCAGGACAGAGGGAGCGGCTGCCCTGCAGACCCTGGAGAGACAGCGGCGCACGCTGGACCAGGCCGCGCTGCAGGCCGTGGCGCTGGAGCTGGTGCAGATGAAGACCGACTCGCTGCAAGGTACAGTACACTACAGAGAGTAGGCCAGGACAGAGGGAGCGGCTGCCCTGCAGACCCTGGAGAGACAGCGGCGCACGCTGGACCAGGCCGCGCTGCAGGCCGTGGCGCTGGAGCTGGTGCAGATGAAGACCGACTCGCTGCAAGGTACAGTACACTACAGAGAGTAGGCCAGGACAGAGGGAGCGGCTGCCCTGCAGACCCTGGAGAGACAGCGGCGCACGCTGGACCAGGCCGCGCTGCAGGCCGTGGCGCTGGAGCTGGTGCAGATGAAGACCGACTCGCTGCAAGGTACAGTACACTACAGAGAGTAGGCCAGGACAGAGGGAGCGGCTGCCCTGAAATACATAACAACATGTATCCATACACTATTAAGCTATGACTAAATTGCGAAATCGCGGAGATTACTGCTACGAACCTTCCTTCTACATTTTTTGTAACTCCCTTATTTCTTCTGTGCAGGCTACCTGGAACAGATCGAGAACAGTACCACGGAGATGTTGGAGCGGATCGACCCCGTGCGCGTCGCGGCGAAGGGCGAGGCGGAGAACCTTGGACACGCGGTCGTGCAACTGGTAAGAAACACCAGTAACAACATAGAATTGTTATCGATATGATGCAGTTTTTTCTCATTCTGTGTTGAAATGGTGAAAGAAGCAAATATTATATTGACTGCTATAAATAGTATTGTGTTGTAGCTCTACAATAAATCTGCTCAGAATTAGTATAAGCAAGCGTTTAGATAACTTTTGGCCTAAAATTCAAATATCAAATTCCGGTTAAATATCAAATTTTACTTATCACCGTTTGATTCTTGTCCCCAGGTATCATACTGCGAGCCCCTAGTATCAGCGACCATCGGCGCCGCGTCCAACCTGACGTCATCCTCGTCATCAGGCCAGCTGATGGAGCACGCGCGCACCGTCCTCGAGACCCTGGCGCTGATCACGCACCGAGCGGGACAAGCGGCTGGGAACCCCACGGTAAGTTGTGTATTTAGAGTACAGGGCCTAGTGTACTTCCCTGGGGAACGCCTTCAGAAACATTTACTAGGAAAGAAAACTAGCGGTTTCGAGTTTGGTTTTCGGTATGGCAAATATTCGTGTGAAGAGCGTGAGTATTTGTTCCTGATGTTATCTACGTATTTAAGTTTGTACTTATCTATATGAGTATGTTTATCATTGTCTAGTACCCATAGTACAAGCCTTGAGCTTAGGTTGTGACTAAGAAAGAACCATTCGTGTAAGATTGTTCCCTTATTTATTTCACAAGGTTCGCCTAGCCTAATAAAATAATCATTAGGTACATCACAAAAAAGTATGAACATTTTAAAATTGTCTTATAGTAACTTTTTTTTGTGTTTATCCAATAAAATATCATCCATCAGCATAGAAGCATTCATATAATAACACCCATGGGAGGTTATTTATGTATGTTAAAAATAGCAGTGGACCTAATGTACTTCCCTGGGGAACTCTTCAGTAAACATTGTTATATTACGCTAATTCTTTTGTATTTTGCACAATTTTTTGAAGAAATAATTAATAATGTTCTGAATTAATGTTTTGCTGTTATTTATATTAATAATGACATTGTATTAATGTTTTATTGTTTGTCCAAAGGCTGTGAACGCTCATCGCAACGTCGACGAACAGAGCCAACTGTGCCGCTCGGCTCTGAACGAGCTCCTGGAGTACACGCGCGCCCTCAGCACGGAGCGTGGGGCCGTGGGCCCACTGCTGGACTCGCTGCAGCGGTCCATGTGCAAACTTACACCTAGCAGGTCAGTCTCTTATACACTCCATTGGTTTTATCAATTTCACTAGTCATCTTACTGACTGTTACACACATCGGAACACAACAAGGTGGAACCATTTGAACGTAACCATAACTTGAATGGAATATTTTTAAATGACTAATCAAGTATATTCAGTGAATGTTTGTATCACATTTGAATACAGTACTTGCAATTATATTTAACACTAGAGGACGCCCGCGACTTCGTACGCGTAGAGTTAGTTTCCCGCTACTCCCCCCATTTATTCCCGTTGGGGGTCGATTTTCGGAAAATCGTTTCTTAGTGCTCACTTACATCATGAAAGGAACCCCTGTACCAAATTTCAAGTTTCTAGGTACAGTAGTTTCGGCTGTGCGTTGATATGTCAGTCAGTCAGTTTTGCCTTTTATATATATAGATTACAATTGTTATTATAACATGAACAGTGACGACATCAAGCTTATTTTATTTAGCTCGAAAGCAAAATTTTAAGGTAGATTATTTTTTGTTTTACTAGGTGTCCGCTACTCCGTCTACGTAGAAACTGTTTATCGCTATCCCCCTCTGACCTTTCTCGGTGTTCAAGCAATCTCCATACGAATTTCATTAAAATCGGTTCAGTGATTTAACCGTGAAAGTGTTACAAATAATATTAAGCGTTCCATAGTCTCTGCCTACCCCATTGGTAGACAGGCGTAAAGGCATGTGTATGTAATATTAGTTTTAAAATATAGACGGATTACAAATCCTTAGCCTCAATAAGACTGAATCTAATAACTCAGTATTTAGATTTTATACGTTTTTATACTCTGTAAAGATAACCGAAGTCTGACGTCAGCCGTCCTTAACCTACCGCTGCCGTTTATAAATAACGATTACTGAAATAGTCTTTATGCATCGCAGGAGCTTTCTGAAAACCGCACCTTGATGGCTCTTTGAGTTTTGTATCCCTGCTAATATTATTAATGAATTTAATGATAAAGTTTGAGGGTATACCGCTAAATCGATTTTGGAAGGAAAAAGTTTATACAGATACAACAGATAGAACAAAAAATAATTGTACAAAAGAAAAAAGCGGCGGAAAGGTTCCTGCTGCTGGGACCCTCGATGCCCGAGTCCGACTCTAGCTTGACCGTTTTGTTATCCTAGTCGTTTTGTAAGTCCCACTGCTGGGCAAAGGCCTATCTCTCCAACTTCTCCCTAAATTTTGAAACTAGCTACCCGCCCAGGCTTCGGTCCAGCTCAAACAAAAAAAAATGTCTATATATTAGTCGGGAATACTCGGGCTAACAAACAAAAAAAAAACTTATAATATTAGTATAGATTATCCGGACCATCTCCCTCTGGAACGGGATACAATTTATCAATTTAACAATCTCTGATACGAGACTTAATTTTTTGACATAGTCTTTACTAAATATACAAGGTAGGTAGGTTTGGTCATTTAGAAAGGATGGATGAAAGAAGAGTTACGAAAGAGCGGGCGAGCGAGAACGAGTGGAGATGTCGGCAGGGGGCGCCCTAACGCATACAGTGATCAGATTCGCGATGTACTGAATAAGGGCAAAATCAAAAGCACTCGAAACCAACGTACGTGCATGAAGAGATTGATGAATGTAGAAGAAGCGAAAGTTGTATGTTTAGATCGTTGCACGTGGCGTTTCATTGTTTCTGCCTACTACATTGGGAGACAGGCGTGAAGTTATGTATATGTATGTATGTAGGTTAATAAAGTTCATGATTACGTTGGTCAAGATCTAGCTATGTTTAGCGGTTAGGTCACCGCAGGTCTTGAGATCGATTCTGGCGGGGAGCCAAGCGCAATTGCGGCACTGTCTTATCTCCGGTATTAATAGATGTATGACTACCTTATACACTCATTATCGGCCATAATAAGTTATTAAAACAGGCATGTAAAATATGGTCCCTGCGGAAGAACAGCGCTGGTTTTACTACAGGCAATATGCTGAGCTGGAGCCATTTCATGTCATCTGGCATTAGGTCAGTCATGTGCTTTTTGTATTTTTTTTGCTTAGTAATTGTTTTGTCCCTTTGTTAGATGTCTGAATAAAAAAAAACTTTGTATCTGTTTTTAAATGGTAAGTTAGGTTAGTTAAAACTGTTATATCTTGAAATTAAAATAAAATTTATATTCATAATTTTCTTCATATTAACTTACCATACTTACCCAACCAAAGTTACGTTTTTTTTTGTTATTTAAGTATCTTAAAATAATTTCGAATATAAAATAAATAAGTTAGGTACTTTGGCATAAATCATTTTAGTAAAATGATATAATTGTAAAAAAAATAATTATATGACGTTTTTTCACTAATTAATCGCTATGTCGGAACCGAATAAAAACTCCATGCGACTTTAATTTAAAATCAGAGGGCCTGTAAATACAAAATCGCGTGCCGCATTAAATGTACCATGAGTCCATGACCGATCAGTTGCCGGTGGATTTGCCGCGCGGCAGACGCGCCCGCGCCCGTGACGTCACCAACATGGCAGTGCGCGGATCGAGGTCGATTACCTTCTATATAGCCAATATTAACAACCTATTCGTCGGGTATTGGGGGGCTGGTAGTTTTACTGCCGCACTCAGAGACGTCAATTAAATTTAATGCTTTTTTAGTGACGTGTTATCTTATTCTCGCCCTCGTACGGAGAAACGGCACAAGTGCAATTAATTTACAGAAGCATATTAAACTCTCAAGGGTTATAATAAGGTTGGAAGTGCAATACAATTCATATAGTAGATGTGCCTTTTTCCCGTAGGAGGGCAGTATTGCTGTAGCAAAAAAAGTGACAGCATCAACTTTAATCAAGCATTAAATTAAATTGACGTCTCTGAGTGCGGCAGTAAGTCATTTGAGGAAGTGCTTTAATGGGGGAATTATGAATTCTAAATAAAAAAATATTGGTGGATTGTGAAGCTGAATTTGATTATACAAAATGCGGTAACGTATTTCTCCCCTTAAACCTAGTTCGATTTTTATGATTTTTGAATGTTTTGTAGAGATTATAAAAAACTAGTCTATACGTTCTTATTCTAAGGAAATATTTCCTGGAAAGAAAGAAATTAAAAAAAACCCAAATGAACAAACCAAATTTTTCATAATAACTACTACATATTCAAAAATCGATGAAATCGAAGTTGATTTAGGGGGTGAGAAAAGTTATTACCGGAGCTTAATTTATCACGGAACTTGTTGACGGCTACGCGATTTGCGTCGGCTCACAATCTTCTTAATTGTAAATACAATACCGCGTGTCCCTAAAGCCAACGCCAAAAACAACAACACAAAAAAAATTAACAAAAAATTATTAATTTCATGTTTTATTTCATATTTTTTTCAGTGATATTTTACATTATTAGAATCATTACGAATGAGCGAAGTTTTTAAACCCATTTGCTTGGATTAAGTTTTTTTTTTTAAGAAATGACATTTAATGTTTGTTTCTCCATACTAGGTGTTTGCTTTTCATTTTGTATCGAAAAAACAATTTCATGTGATTACTTAAAAAAATTATAAAAAAGAACTATTTATTCCCAGACTGGGGTAGGCAGAGCTACAGAATGACCAATAACTCAAACTTGCTGTTAATGTTCTGTAACCACATTTTGCACAAACAGGCTAAGATAAACCCTGTTCAGACTTACTTGTCTTAAATAAGTAGTAAACAACTTTCTAACCTCAAAATGCAACTTTTTTTGTATGAAACAGCTATTTTAAATAAAATAAAGCAATCATGGACAATATGGCTAAGCGATGTCCAAAATATTTTCTCAGTTTACCTTACTTACGATAAAAGAGCCAAAAAAGTTTAATTTTGAGTTTAGAAAGTTGTTTACCATATAAGACAAGTAAGGTAATAAGGTGGGGTAGGCAGAGCTACAGAATTACCAACAACTCTAAAAATTACAGGCTAAGATGTACAATACAATCTTCATTCAATATTTACGTTAAAATAAGTACCATATTTATACCCTGTCTTATCTAATAAAGTGAATGTTGTCTTGTCGCAGACTGTCGCTGGTCGGCTCGTACGACGAGACGGACTCGTTCGTGGACTACCAGACGCGCATGGTCGGCGCCGCCAAGGAGATCGCGCGCATCGCCACGGACATGGTCAGTATTCACACACCCAACATTGGGAACTATGGGATTTTCAATGTATTTAAGTATATATTTCTCTATATTAAGTATGTATATCGTTGTCTTATACCCATAGTACAAGCCTAGAGCTTAGTTTGGAACTAAGTCAATTGGTGTGACATTATCCCCTGATGAAAGAAAGGGAAAATCGCTAAAGGAGAAATAATAGGTGCTCTAATAAAAGGTTTTTAAAAGTAGGCAGCGCTTTCGCGCGTCTTAATTCTAAGGGAAAGGAGTTCTACAACAAGGAACAGGGAATACGTATGGATTTTTTAAAATCGCACTTCTCAATACAATGTAAAGGAGATCATCAAAAGTGATATTAAAATTAAAATCGGCCAAGAAATACGGATGATTCAAGCATTTTAAACTGCTAATTAGACAGCGATTAGACAGAGAGATCCGATATGCACTGTGACGTCATGTAACAGGTCTGCCATATAAACTCCATGTTAAATTATGTTTTGCTAGAACAGATAGGAACAAATCTTACAAATCTTGGTTATTATTATAGCTACTCAAAAAATTATTTTCCTCAACTGTTTGTTACATGAATCAGTTTTTATTGAAGCTGTGAAAAAAGTCATGGATATTCCTTATTGTCTCCAAAATGTTTGCAACATGACGATGATTTTGTTGCAGACGGCGAAGTCAGCGACAGACGCGAGCCGGCTGGTGGTGCTGGGCAACGAGCTGTGCGGCAAGTACGAGCAGCTCGCCACCGACAGCGTCGGCGCCTCCGCCACCACGCCCAACGCCGACGTCGCCAACAGGTACGGGGGGGGGTTTAGTGGGAGCCTGCTAATTGGCCGAAATATTGTTAGTCAGACGTATACATACATAAACTTACCAGAGTGGGGTATGCTAGGGGTACTAATGCCCGGTTCCTATATTCAAGAAACGAATCGTTTTCCTTACGTCTCGTTAAATCTTGACATTTGCTACGTACAAAATGTGTCACATGTTAACGAGACGTAAGGAAAACCATTCGTTTCTTGAATATAGGAACCGGGCATAAGGGAATAAAGGCCACGGAATAGAAAAAACAGTGGAAGTGGCATGAGCTTCGCTTAGTATCAGACCTGTTGTCGCCAATACTCAAACTATCATAAAAACAACACGCCACAATGGAATTTTTTTTGGTGCGGCTTTCGTTTTCACACTCCAAAATAGCACAATAAGGCATGCTTCTGGATTTATTTCCTGTTTTATAAATATCGAAATATCTAAATATTGAAATAAGCGATCTCGGCAAAAGTATGGTAGGTTATGCGGAACTCCGCATAACTATGCCACACGTTACATGCCCACTTGACACTTCTACTGTTTTTTTTGTTCTGTGGTCAAACGTATACATACATACATTAACTTACGCCTTCGTTCTCAGAGTGGGGTATGGTAGGGGTACTAAGGGAATAAAGGCTGGTAGTGTTAGGCGATGGGCTTGCAACCTGTCATTAATACGCTGGTAAACCTTAACCTGATTGTGCAAAATGTGGTTACAGAATTAATAACTTTTTTTAGAGTTGTTGGTAATTCTGTATCTCTGCCTACCCCCCGGAAAGGAGACGTGAATATTCGAAAAAAAAGAACGGAATGTATACTCGAAACTCGAATTCAAGACCAAAATCCTAACCTCAACGGGCGCACACTCGCTGTGATTACTGCATTTTGGTTTAAGTGTAGGTATTTTTATCAATAAAACTTACCCTAATATTTCTGGTTACGCGAGTTCTCATTCATGTTTTTATGAAATAAAGTTAAAATAACTAAATAACCAAGATTGGAACTGTCAGATTTTGGTCTTGAATTCGAGTTTCGAGTATAGTGTGTGCTAATTATTATTATTTTAGCATCCGCGTGGCAGTGGTCGAGCTGGGCGAGGCGTCCTCCGAGCTGATCAAGGCGGGCGGCGCGTGCCGGCTGCAGGCCGCGCCCGACGCGCGCCGCCACGTGGCCGAGTGCTCGCGCTCGGTCAGCGAGAAGGTAATAGACAGGACTCTAGGCCGCGTTTCCTCCTGCTAGAAGTTTCAAGTGTACACAATCACAAGCGACATTGATTTCCTTCTAGTTTCATTCTATTCTTTGCAGTTCTTTTGTACATTTGTGTATTACTATGTATTCTTATCCCGCTTTATCCCCCAGGTCGTGTCGGTGCTGGCCGCCCTGCAGGCAGGGTCGCGCGGCACGCAGGCCTGCATCGACGCCGCCGCCACCATCGCCGCCATCATCGGCGACCTCGACACCACCATCTTGTTCGCTAGCGCTGGTAAATGTTGCTGATTATATTATTATGCTAAGTTGATATATATTTTTGATGCTCAAAAGTTACTAGGTTAAGTTTGCGGTCAACTATCTAATCTTATCTAAAACTATTTTTTTGTTTGTGTTTCAACCGATGTGAAATTGGTACAGAGAAAAATTAAAGTTTGGAGACTGAGAGAGGATACTTTTTATTCCAAAAAATAGAACAGTTCTCAAGGGATAAATAATTTCTATGCACATGAAGCGAGCAAAAGCTATTAATAATATAAAATTGAATTCCACATAACAATCAAAATTATTCTATTTATTTTTCTTTTTTTTTCTATATTCCATTTTAATTATTGTATAATAAGTAAACGTACAATCAAAATACACATACTTATTTATACCAGTCTAATAATAAAAAAAAACTAGTTTCCAAATCAAACTAATCCAAACTCATCTCTCCCCCAGGCACTCTCCAATCGGAGAAAGAGAACGATACGTTCTCGGACCACCGAGAGAACATCCTGAAGACTGCCAAGACCCTGGTGGAAGACACCAAGACCCTCGTGGGAGGAGCCGCCGGCACCCAGGAACAACTAGCTCATGCTGCTCAGAATTCTGTCACCACCATAGGTAAGTCAAATATGACCAATTTAGATTTCATGACGGTAGTATTATCGTCAGATAATACAAATCTTGGAGCTGGTTAAATTTTTCCACAGAAAAATAATCGGATTTTTAGGCCGAAAGGGACGCAGCTATTTATTAGAATTAAAAAGTTATATATGTCTTTCATTCTAACAGCGGCTTTGAGATATAATGAAACTTTTGTTACGTTGCTTAAAACGAAATGCCTTAGATTTAAATGCTGATAATAGTCATCAGATCCTTAATATCTAAATGAAATTATATTAATTAATCAACCTTAAACACTTCATTTCTTTGTGTATGTTCAAAGTTTAAATTAAAGCTATAAGTTCAATTTTGAAAAGAGAGGCATTTTCAGCAAGAATATTTAAAAATAACCCTCCTTCTGACGCAGTCGGGTAAAAACTGAAGTGCTGAGACATATGAATATTAAGTAAAGATGGTCTTGTCCGAAACGCTATTACATTCTTTACTGTATTCCATTTACCGACAATTTTGACCGGCATACTAAATAAAAACAATGAATTTCGAACTGTCCCTCAGAAATGTATTGTGTTTCCAGTGCAACTATGTGAAGTAGTGAAGCAAGGCGCCATGTCGCTGGGCGCGGCGTCGGCCGAGCCGCAGGTGCTGCTGCTGCACGCGGCGCGCGACGTGTGCTCGGCGCTGCGCGACCTGGCCGCCGCCACCACGGCCGCCAGCGGCAAGCAGGTCGCGCACCCCGACATGGAGCGGCTCAAGCACGCCGCCAAGGTACGTTGCGAAACAAGTAACAAACAGTTTACGAGCAGTTATTTTACAAATGTTCGACCTAATGTTTGCTCTGTTCATCGTTTGTCTTGTATAGTAAACTAGTTTCTGATTCTGTTTTTACTGTAAGAATGTATATTACGTCTGCGATTGCTAAGTTAGAATCTTCTTTACTAAACAAGACGTATGAATAAACAATTTGTAGGTAGACGGGTAGAATGGTTAGTAAAGAAATATCTCATGTAAATAGGAAATTCTTAATTCAATATTTAATAACCTACCGCTATTTCTAGAATCTATTCTAGCCGTGCAGTAGCTCCTGACGCATGCGACGTAGGGTTAGGTGCAGGTTTTAGACAGAGTTACAAAATATGTAAATTGAATTAACATGTTAATCATATAAATGGTGTGGATTTCTAAGTTGAAACATAGTAATGGGGTTCGATTCCCTATTTATTAAAAGTGTCTAGGTAAGTCCTAATATAGGGTCACACCTTCCGAAATCAAGCGAAAAAATAGCATTTGTTTTTCAAATTGCAAGTAAATTTTCCATAATACGAGTTTTGCATGATATCGGTATGGTATATCCCTATCTTTTTTTTTATATAATTTAACCGGTTGTGTTGTGTTGTTTTTGGGAGGGTTAGGTGTTCGTCTGCGTGTCAATATTGGACTTTTGTGTCGTCCCCGGTTGGATATGGGATATTTTGAGGCTATGTCCAAATCGAACTAAATCTCTAGTTTGTTCCACGTCTTAAATGTATTTCTCTAAGCATATTCACATGTTTAATTTGGACACAGTCTTACAAATGGCCGAATAAATTGAAGCCCTATAATTTCCTAATCATAAAATAAGCAATGTTTTCTTCCAGAAAAAATCTAGCCAGGGCTGATGCTCTGATTTTTCCTTGTCAATTTTAGCAAGCCCTTACAATCCAGCACTCAGTTTAAAAAGTTTTGGTGATTGTTCTAGCGTTTGGATAAATGTTGTGCAAATGTTCATTGGTTTGAGTTTACTTACAATCAGGTGGCCTGTGTGCTCGTTTACCATCTATATAACATTAAAAAAAAGAGTTGGGAATCATGACTTACTCAACAATTAAAAATCAGAGCACCAGAACCTTTAAAACGTAAATTGCCAACAACATACCAATTAGAAACAATATCTACTTGTTGGCAATGAATGTATTAAAAAAAAGAATATTTTCAATAGCGGCTGTACGACAAGCGTTGGAGCTTGCCAGCCCGCGCCGCCACCCTCCCCGCCAAGAGACGCTCTCTCACTCTTGCTCGACATGAATACAACTCCGCTGACTCCGAAACAGACCTGTTCCAGTCTGATCAGGAAGAAGAATTGATAAAACTATTAGACTACAGCAGCCAAGATGATGACGTGTCGCCATCAGTATTCCATGATAATTGCGAAGAAATCATCGCATATATAGAGGCTTTGATGAAACATGCTGTAAAGCGAAGAGTTGATGATGATTTAAATCTAAGATATAATTTGGCAGCAAAGAATAGTCTGCTAGATATGGACTGGAGAGTTTTGAAATATGGAGAGAATATATTACTTGGAGAAGTTAAAAAGTTGGTTGATCTGTTTGTTGGTTTTTATGATAAGGCAGAGGGAGAAAGGAAGAGAGTTCTCATTCTAAGAATGAGAGCGAGTAATGATTTGGATAATGAAATGAAGAGGCTGTCTCAGGTTATTGAGGATATAGATTCTGAAGACGTTACAGAAGTCACAACGACTATTAGATCTATTCAAACTTTGCCGAGAACTAAAAAGGAAGAGAAACTTAAAAACCCTGTGTTCAAAGTTAGGAAAGTAAGACCTGTTAATTTGGAAGAGAAAAGTCCCAGTCCAGAACAAGAGAAGGAACAAACTGTGATTACTGTTAAACCAGAAATAGTAACTAAAGATGTCCAAGTGATCTTCCAAAAGATGTTCAACGATGATTCCGAATGGTGGAAGGCTATAGCTAAAAGGAATTTAAATAAAATGGAAGAAACTAGAAAAGAGCTGGAGAGATTTAGCGGACATGAGCTAGTTTTAGGCGAATTCCAGAATGAGATAGATAGATACGAGAAAGAGAAGAAAACTTTACAGACATTTATCGATGATGTCGATAGATCTCGTGCTGTAAAGAAGGATTTAGAGTACGATAAAAAGTATGAAGATATGGTGTTGAAATTGATAGAATTCGCAAAGAAGGACTTTATTTACAAAGGTTTTGATCCTCTCATAGAACAATTGAAAGCACTCTCTAACATACAAGTAGAACCACGTAAAAAGAAAGTTCACATTCAAGAGATTCTCAATATTTATACGCAAATAGATGTTTCTAAATACACTTACGAAGAGCTCTGTCTCCTAGAAAGATATTACAAAGAGATCATTCGCAAATACAAGCAGGAAACTTACAATAAAGAGAACATAATCAGAGACGACAGATCGCCTAGTTTATGTAGAGAAGAAACGCAATCCGCTCCGCCTTCGTACCACAGAAACGTGATCCTAAACGTCCATTCAAGCCAAAATCTAACCAAAAACATAAACCACTACGGAAGCACAGTTATCACAAACGGAGGTTCCCTAAAACGATCCAAAACCAACAGCAACAACTTCAAAAACAGCTTAGAAATCTTCGATCTCACACGAACATATCCAATCGAGTACTACGCCAACAACTGGTGGTCCATATACGAAGATGTTCTCAAAAGCAGAGAGCACCAATTCGGTTCCATCGACAACTGGTGGAACTTCTACGAAGCTATATTAAAAAAAGAAGATACGTCTGACGAAGAACTAAGAAGGATTAGAGCTGTGGTGGAATATAGGAACAGTCTTCGGAAGCCGAGCAGCAGGATGGAGGAACAGCTGAAGATGCTGGACGGAGTGAAGAGCCAGGCCTTTCAGGAGACGGAGGATGTGGCGACGGACAACAAGGAATCGGTCAGAGCAGTGCGCAACTAACGCATGGCGGGGCGCATCGATGTCGTGATCTATTGTTAAGTTCGTGTCCGATCTGGGGTATATAACAGCTGTATATATTTTAGATTGGATCCGTTGTAGCAAAACTACTAAAGAAACAGTTGTTTTAACAACTGTACCTGCGCTCCTGGCGCGATTTATTGGGATCTAATATTGATTTCTACGACTCAAACGTTTTTAAAATCGGATCGGTAGTTCCAGAAATTAATTTCTACAAACAAACTTACAAAGTCACTAATAATATTAGTACAGTGACACATCACGCCTATTTTTTTCCAGAGATTTCCATTATATTTGGTCTGTTTTGTAAACAGTTGCGTAACCTTATACGTGTCTTAATTCTTCTACTTTAATTGAATTATTTTACGCGGTAAAGTTTTGATTGTTCTAGTAAATATTCATTAAATTACTTTGCAAAATCATTATTTAGGAATTGACATGCATCAATAATTTTCAAGACTATCTTAACAGCATTCAATTGTTTATAAAAGTCAAAATGTCAAGTTCTTTATATTTATTAATTGAATCGAAATCAGATTGAAATTGATTTATTTCTAATTTAAAACCCGTTTCGGATCGGACACGAGCTCTGCATTTCTTCTTGTCACTTCCAGGTTTTGTGTCACCTAGAAATGTGTTTAGTCCTGTTTGGTGTGGCATGACTTACCTTTACAATCGCGGAGTAGACCTTATACGACAAAATACGAATAAGTTTGATTCACTACATCTGCACCCTAGAGAATTGGTTACCTTTTTAGAAGGGTAACATACTGTAGCGGGCTATTCCCACCCGTTACCACCATTTTGTTACCACTGGTAACAAACTGGGAATAAAAAGTCCCAACTGTTACCACTAATTTATTTTAATGGTAACGGATTGGACTTTTTATTCCCACTTTGTTACCATTGGTAACATAGTAGTGGGAACAAGTGGGAATCTTTCTGTAGCGTTCACAAGTTCTGTATGCTAAACACATTTCGAATCATCTCATGGTGAACTGCAGCTTCACTCGTCATCCGGTCAATAACTAAAAAACCACAAGCTTTCATTATATCACGAGCTACACTGACGGTCTTATAAACTGTTTTTTTTAAGTTGTACAGTTTATTTGTCCGTCAGTATATAAAGTCCAATATTGATGCCGATGCCTATATATATTATTTTAATTATATATATTTATATATCATGGTGTTGAAAGCTTTGGGTTTCAGCTGGCATGGTGCTTTTGTTTGTTCATCCCAAATAATTAGTTGGCAACCCTAAGCTTTGAATATTAATATTAAGTCATCGCGGGCAACACTGGGATATGATTTAAATTTATGTTTTTTTAATTTAGGTGTCTTGATTTGATGATAGAAATACGAGGATGTTTAGTGATTTTTAATGACTTATTTTTGTGTGTAGGAATTTTAATAATAGATATGTTGTTTACATCTGTCCCTAAACAAATTTGTATAAAGTACTCTCGTCAAAAAAGAGTTACGCTTGTTCTACCTTAGCATAACGTGTATCTTTTATCCTACTCGCTCTTCGTCAGCCGTCACCGTAGCTACTTGTTTTTTCGGCGGAACGCGTGCAGTACGAGTATTAATACGAATTGACAGATTATACACATTTTTTTCTCTTACTTTGAATTCAATTCACTTTTACGCTTTTTCATGCACTACAGTATATATAAATACTACAATATTTTTGTTCTTTTGTCTTTTCTGTTATTGACTGGCAAACAACAACTTATATTCGGCTTTTACGAAAATCGACCCCCACAGGGCAGAAAGGGAGTAGCGCAAGACTAATTCGACGCGGACGAAGTCCCGAGCATCCTCTATCCTCAAATCAAGGCACCTCCCCTTTCCTCGACTACAACCCTCGGTTTTGCAGGTGATGGTGACCAACGTGACGTCACTGCTGAAGACGGTGAAGGCGGTGGAAGACGAGCATACCCGTGGCACCAGGGCACTGGAGAGTACCATCGAAGCCATCTCGCAAGAGATCGAGGTATGGATACTAGTTAGATTATACTTCGTTTGTTTAGTTATTCAACTATGAATTGACGGACTATGTCACGTGGTTGCCTCCAACCAGGCTAATGAATTCATGTTTCCCACAACAGACCTACTCATTGTATGTTAGTAACTAAGGCTGAAATTCTACTGTGATGTGTTTTCTTTTAGCCTGGGGGGTAACAAGGTTCTGTAAAAAAAAAAACACCTTATCGATCCCAAACTAACGAATTCAATTCGGTGGCTCTACGTTAAGTATAGCTGAGATCCTGTCGCCACCTTCCAACTCCATCATCAGATCAGCCCCTGGATACCATAATATTGCGTCGCCTTTGGGTTTACTTGATGCATTCCAAACCCGTTACAATAACGGGGAGTGGTTCAAAATTCACTTCTCCGAGCTGTTTTTGACAAAACAAAATATTGGCGTCCATATCTGGGTAGGGTGCGCACTAGGAAAGGATTTTTCGAAAATCGACTCCCAACGGGGAGAAGGAGGAGGACGGACGGTAAGCTCATTCTACGCGGCCGGAGATACATAGCTGAGTTTCCTCCCCCAGATCCTGATGAACGGCGTGGCTCCGGCCGGCTCGGCGACGCCCGAGGAGCTGGTGCGCTGCACGCGGCAGATGACGGGCGCCACCGCGCGCGCCGTGGCCGCCGGGAACAGCGCGCGCCAGGACCAGCTCACCGCCGCCGCCAACCTGGGCCGCCGCGCGCTGCCCGACCTGCTGCGGGCCTGCAAGGTAACCTTTGAGACCCATCGACAGCTATTTCCAGACCTGGACATGGAAGATGGAATGCCTTCTGGTTCTGGTTCTTTAAGTGCTGCTATAGGTGGTGAATACCAATCTATGATGTCTTGCCCGACAGCTACATTCGAGGGACAAGACTCGGGATGAGTCAAAATAAGAGTACCGCGCGTGTATCAAACGACGTTTTTTAAAACAATTGCGAAAAAGTGTCAATGAACCAATATTACAACAGTAATTGAAAGAGACAATTGTACTAAATTCTTAGTTTTATAATAATTCACTGTGCAATTTGAACAATTAAAGTTAAAAAAATGGAAAAGTAAAAAACACTACTTCGAAAAATCCAACTATCCGCACGATACAAAAAGTGTCACTTTTTGAGCAAGTCTATTAAAAACAAATGAAACAAAACGTCGACCTTGCCTATAGGCTCAAACAGTTTCCATATATTTAACCCCTACCTCCTGTCCCAGGCGGCAGCATACTCGGCCGAGACCGCCGATCTCCAAACACGCACACTGGAGGCGGGGCGGGAGGCGGCGCAGGCGTACCGCGCGCTGCTGCAGGCCGTGCTGGCGGGCGGCAAGGCGCAGCTGCCCGACCTGTCGCGCCGCGTCGCCGCCGCCGTCGCCGACATCATCGCCACCGCCGACTTGCTCAAAGGTATGATTATGTTAAGGCACAGTAACTATGTTAAAATTTTGCATTTTTAAGCTTATTTTTCCAAGGCGACGTTGGCGACATGAGCTTGATGCCTTCAATCGAGAATGCTGGAAGGCTGCCCAAGATAGGTCTACGTGGAAGGGAGGGAGAGAGGCCTTTGCTCAGCAGTGGGACATTATAGACTCTTCAATAATTATTTTTTGACTTTATTATAATTCAGATAGACTAGAAACTTTTTTTCACCTTCCACATACTAGGAGACATACGGATAGGACTTGTTAGATCAATATCCCAAAACGTTTTTGTACTTAGTAGCAGAATTGCAATTCTTGCTCATTCCAAAAAAATTGCTCGGTCTTGGGATTGATGCCCTGTATGGGCAAATGATTGTATTTGTTCCAGGCTTTTAGGAGATTTTTATGTATTAGATGATTTTTATATACTTATGTTATGTATTTTTATCGTTGTCTAGTGTCCATAGTACAAGCCTAAAGGTGTGAGATTGTCCCTTAATATTTACCCGCCCATGATGTGTTACGTTTTTTTATATTATATCAAATATGACAGATAACATTATCTTCCGAGAAATCCTGTTAAAAGCTTTGCTTAAATTCTTCCAATACATCATTTTCTACAACTGTTATTTCGTAACACGGCATGGGCGACTTATTTATTTGCTGTTTTGTGACCCATCCTTGGTTGTATTTCTGAGCAGTACACCAACAAATATCTTTTCACTCCTCACTCTTCCTCAGCTTGTCACTAACATGTGTGTTACCCTCAGGCTCGGACTGGGTGGACCCATCAGACCCCACGGTGATCGCGGAGCACGAGTTGCTAGGTGCGGCCGCCTCCATCGACGCGGCCGCGCGCAAGCTCGACTCTCTGCGCCCGCGCACCACTCACGTCCAGGTACAGTTACTAATGTTACGATATAGCCAGCGCGTGAGTTGGTAATACACGAACATACATGTAATATATGGGGATTTGATATATTTGTTTAGATTTTGTTTATTGTGGCCATAGTTTGGAAAAAATGTATGGAGATGTCCATTTTGTTACCAAAGTTTCATAAATATTTTGGTAACGAAACGGACATGTCCAAACATTTATGCGCTCATATTGAGATTGTTTTTTATTGTTTAAAATTATAATTCTAGAAAATAAGCAAAATAAATGCAAAATACGATGTCGTAGGTACTCGTATAATTTTTCACTACATCTGTACACTGGTTAACCCGGTGAGCGTAAAATGTACATGTTTTGCACGCTCGAATCTGATAGTTTTTTTTAATGAAGTGCATTATATGTATTTTTAAACTCCGTTACTTTATACTCAACGAAAAGAAGACAGCAAAAAATTAAGACATCAAGAAAAGAAGAGAACAGAAAATGCCACTCGGCGTTGAGATATGTTTGATATTCTTGGTTGTATTATATCACCCGGGAATCAAACATATTACCCAACGACGGTAGCCTAACGACGCTAAAAGACTCTAGAAGACAATAGAAGATTCAAGAAAAGAAGAACATGTCTTATGTACCAGAAAAAATATTTGGATTATTTTTAACGTATGCGATAATTAATCATGTTAGTTTGTATCTGTCAAATGTTACAAGACTGAATTTTAAAAATATTGTACGAAGTTAAGGTCAGCGTTGATTTTCTTCCTTAGTGTAACGAAAGTTAGTCATACAATCATATGGTTAATTGTCGTGACGCAAAGGAAAATATTAAGGACTTTTTAATTGAGACTTTAACTGCTTAGGTACAATATTTTTGAAATTCACCCACATGTCGTATTTTTTTGTGCCAATAATAACAGCGACTTGTATCTTGAAGGTCTATAAGCCTCTGTATTCATCTTTATAATTTGACCTCAGGAAACGGACGAGACCCTGAACTTTGATGAAATGATTCTGGAAGCGGCGAAGTGCATCATCACCGCCACCTCAGCTCTAGTGCGGGCCGCGTCAGCCGCGCAGAGGGAACTCATCGACCAGGTACTGTGTTACCAGTAGTAACAAAATAGGAAGTTTACATACAAATAGTTTGGAACACATTGGCACACAATAGGACATTCTTACGTTTTTTTTTAATGAATTAGAAATTAGTTGGAAGATATTTTCAGGAATGGTTTTAACAATATTTAATATCTTGTAAAACGTGAGCGGTACCTTCAAATTAACATTATTTATTACCAACGGAACTGATTTATTTTTAAATGAACTGTCTTTCAACGTTCTTTGTGAATGCGTTCGTGTTCGTGTCGTTTGAAATAAGTAACATTTATGTGTGTTGATTGACACGATCGTGTTCCGCAGGGCAAGGTGGCGCGGCGGCCGACGTCGTCGTCGGACGACGGGCAGTGGTCGGAGGGGCTGATCTCGGCGGCGCGGCTGGTGGCGGCGGCGGCGCACGCGCTGGTGGAGGCGGCCAACGCGCTCGTGCAGGGCGCCGGCTCCGAGGAGCGGCTCATCTCCAGCGCGCGCCAGGTCGCCTCCAGCACGGCGCAGCTGCTCGTCGCCTGCAAGGTAGGCGCATACCTTATACACAGCGTTAGCCTTTGAACGACAGTCTGGCCAACAACTGACGGTCGCCGTCGGCCTCGAGTTGAAGATTAAACAAGACTGTATGAATTAAGTTGTAATTTGCATAGCATTGCAAAAATTGGCGTGTGAGTGGCAAATATTGTATTTGACGTAAGGCATTCATATGGTTTATATTATAAACAATATCATGTTCCATCCTCACGGTAAACATAGGCATTGTCATTTCGGGAACATTGTCACATTATAGACTTCAACATGTTACATCAATAATAACATATCGCATCACATCTTTGTCATTTATATTATTACTTAATTGGGTAAATCAACTTTTCGACGCACACAATTTTGTCCGGTAGGTAACGCAGGAGACAAGCGATCATGTTTTTTTAGGAAACATATTTTTTTGTAATTATTTTATTATACCATAGGATTTATTTTATAAACTGTTAAATCTGAAATAAGGAATAAATGGAAGGTTTCGCAAATAGTTATGATACATAAGAGCGGAAAACCGACGCATGAATTAACTTCCTATAGACCAATAAGTCTCCTTCCTGTAGTATCAAAGCTGCTTGAGAAGATCCTTTTAAAAAGAATGATTAAGGCATTACAAGAACAGTCAACAATACCTGATCACCAATTTGGATTCAGGCAAGAACATGCTACAATTGAGCAGATTCACAGAGTTTGTAAAACAATAAGAATGTCACTTGAAAGAAAAGAATACTGCTCCGCAGCCTTCTTAGATATAAAACAAGCCTTCGATAGAGTGTGGCATAAAGGACTGCTCTGTAAAGTTAAAATATTGCTACCCCACAGGTACTATAGAATTTTGGAATCATACCTTTCAGAACGTCTCTTCCAAGTACGAGAAGGTGAAAGTACGTCATCATTTCACGAAATTCTTGCTGGGGTACCACAGGGTTCGGTACTGGGCCCAGTCTTGTACACGATCTTTACATCTGACCTACCTCAAAACCCTGGTGCGACAATGGCTACGTTTGCTGATGACACAGCCATAATAGCATCTAGCAACAATGCTGTAGAAGCCTCCCAGATTCTGCAAGACAGCTTAATAAAAGTCCAGGAATGGCTCCAAAAATGGCGGATCACGGCAAACGTATCCAAGTCCGTGCATATCACATTTACTTTAAAAAGAGGGGATTGCCCACCAGTCAAGCTGTGTGGACAAGAACTCCCACATACTAACTCAGTGAGATACTTGGGGATGCACCTTGATAGAAGACTGACCTGGAGAAATCATATCCAGGCAAAAAGGGACGAACTGAATATTCGATTCCGTTCTCTCTATTGGTTGCTTGGCAGGAACAGCGTGCTATCGCTAGACAATAAACTTTTGATCTACAAAAGTGTCCTGAAACCGATTTGGACATATGGCATCCAGCTGTGGGGTTCTGCATGTGACTCAAGTATTTTAATGATTCAAAGAGCCGAAGACTCTATCCTCAAACAAATCTGCAATGCTCCTTGGTTCATAAAAAACTCAGAAGTTCACCACCATTTAAAAATTAACACAGCTAAGGAAGAAATACGCTCTTTTGCAACAAAATATAGAAAACGGCTCCAGTGCCACCCTAACAAATTGGCAGTGAATCTGACTATCCCTGATCACCTGAAACGTCTGAAGAGAAAAAGAATAGATGAACTGGATAGCCAAATTTAAAAAACCAGTTACCGATGGAGTGGCTCCTACAGGGGAGTGGCTTCAACATGCCTAAGGACACTCAACACATCTGCTCATAGTCTCTCGACTGATTGCAAGATCAACAAGGAAAAAAAAAAAAAAAAAAAACTGTTAAATCGAAATAGCATTTAAAAAAATGCACGCTCAGTTTAAGAATAAATTGATGTGGAAAAAGTTGACTCACCCAATTATCGCATCATAAACACACTATAGACATTATCATGATGCCAACTAATAATCTTAGAACTTATTTGTGCCTATACCAGAGTTGATTATGGTGATCCCTATGACAGTCGCATTTACATTTAAATTACTTATTGTTGTTGCAAGGTTAACTAATATACTGTATGTAAAAAGTAAAACAACCGAACAAGTAATTTGTAAAGAAGTGTAAGTTTATCCACTGACATTTATTGTTGTCCCTAGGTGAAGGCAGACCCGTCATCGGAGTCCACCCGCCGCCTGCAGTCCGCGGGCGCCGAGGTCATCCGCTCCACCGACAACCTGGTGCGCGCCGCGCGGGACGCCATGCACTGCGAGGAGGAGAGGAGCCTCGTGCTCAACAGGAGGATGGTAGGCGGCATCGCGCAGGAGATCGACGCTAGGTGAGACGAAGTTTTTTTAAATATCGAATTCCTGATTGAAACGTCCTTTTTTGAGGTTATTCCCATCTTCCAACCTATCCAACCCAGGTAAAAGGCAAAATTTCCATATACCTGGGTTGGATAGGTTGGAAGATGGGAAAAACCCCTTTTTTGTTACCCAAAATTTATGAATTTTTGGCTGGTAACGAAATAGGAACTTTCATACAAATATTTTAGGACACATTAGGATTTTATATACCTACATATACCGTGTTCATTCTTACTTGTCTTATTTAGTAACCAACTTTCTAACCTTAAAATGAACCTTTTTTGGCTTTTTTTATTGTAAATAAAGTAAAATGAGTAAATGTTTTGAACATCACTTGGCCGATGTATTGTCAGTGATTGCTTTATTTTGTTTAAATTACCTGTTTTAGCCAAAAAGGTTCATTTTGAGCTTAGAAAGTTGTTTACTATATTAGACGAGTAAAAATGAACACGGTATATATATTTTCTTTAAAAGATTTCTTGTAGGCAGCTTGACCAGAGCTGGTTGTCTGCGAATAATAAGTTTAATAAGCATGTTTTTTTAAAGATCACTGAAAAACAAAGTTAGATATACCAAAAGATGCATTGCTAATAAGCGCGTCTTGTGTTTTTGTATTTATTATATATTATATGGCGCTACTTAACTGTTAAATACTTAGGTACGCGGGTAGAGGTCTAGTGAAACGCTCGCTGGTTGGTAACGCACTGCTTTAATACGTCAAAGCTAATACATAAATACCAGTTGCTTGAAGGTACACAACTATAGCTACGATGCATATACAACATCTCTCCCCTATTAGTTATACAATATCAAACAACTTATATATTAATACAAAAGAAAGGTTTGTAATTAACTCTAGGAACAGGGCGCAGCAACATTCCCTCAGCCCTATTCGGCTCTGTGTCCGGTTGAGCCTCTGCTTCTTGATCGCCGGCTGTTTGCTCGGTGGCCTCAAAGAACTCGTCAGGGTCCGCGGCCTCGGGCTGCGGCCCGGGCGGCGCGCGCTGCGCGGGCGAGGAGGCCGCTGTACGGTTGCGACTACTTTCCTCCTCTATCTCTTGAAAACGTCCCTGCCGGTCGGGGCCGGCGGGTGTAGATGGTTGCGAAGACGAACTTGGTCCTGGTGAACTCGGACGGGTAATAGAGATGTCTGTGTCGCAATCGTTGTCGGTCCCTTTAAAAGGTACCAGTTGATTTTTATGTTTTTTCATTTGCGCAAGTGTAAGTAAGTCCTTAATTAGGTAAGTAGTTTTTCCCAGTCTTTTCAACACGATTCCTCTATTCCAAGTACTCTTTTTATTGCCATAGTGTATTTTAAACATCACTTTATCACCTAATCTAAAACACTGTCTATTTGTGCCACCATACGCCCTACTCTGCAAAAACTGTTTATGGTTAACGAACGTAGTGAGAGCGTCGGATGAGGACGCCGCCGGCGCGATCGGGTTGATCAAGTCTAGCCGCGAACGAAGCCTCCTCCCGTACACCAGCTGGGCAGGCGAAGAGCCTGTGGTAGAATGTATTGAGTTTCTATAGTCAAAGAGGTACTTTAACAAACTAGTATTGGCATCCCTTGAGCTACTACAGGTCATCATGCATGACTTAATGCCCTTTTTAACAACTTTGACATAGCTCTCCGCCTGTCCGTTGCTGGCCGGGTGATACGCGGGAGATGTCACGTGCGATATTCCATTAACTGCGCAATATCTAGTAAACTCACTCGAAACAAAACATGTGGCATTATCACTGACCAACGTGTGTACAAGCCCGAAACGGGACATAAAATCATTTAATTTATCGATAACCGCTCCTGTCGTCGTGCTACTCATGTTGTACACTTCCACCCACTTAGAATACGCATCAACAACTACTAAATAAGTTTGGTTGTTAATAGGGCCAAGAAAATCAATGTGTATTCTATAAAACGGTTGTGGTGGGTATGGCCACACCGCTAGCGGTGCCCGCGGGGGTGAAGGCCGAAGTTTTGAACATATATTGCAACTACTAATAATGCTTTCAATTGCGCTGTCTATACCTGGAAACCAAAATCTACTGCGGGCTTCAGCTTTACATTTAACAATACCTAAATGTGATTTATGAAGTTCCGACAAAATTTTAGGCTGTAACTTCACGGGTATTAAGACTTTGTGCCCCCTCAATATACAACCCTTCTCATACGATAGTTGATTTCTACATAAAAAGTAGGGCCGCATACTCATGTCACTAACAGTTTTTGGCCATCCTTGTTGAATATAATGAATCACTTTACTCAATATTAAATCCCTACTTGTTTCTACGCGCAATTCCTTAAGGGTAATAGGTAAAGTATCATCGACTACAAAATTGACATACGAAGCTCTGTCGTCAATAAACTCGGCAGTGTCGCAAGTTTCGTGGCCCGCCGGGGCGGCGCCTGAGTCGGCCGCAGCGGCCGGCGCGGGCAGGCTCGCGCGGGACAGGTAGTCGGCGCTGTTATCAGCGCTGCGAATGTATTCTATTTTATAGTTATATGCGCTTAGAAACATTGCATAACGCTGTAGCCTATTTGCTGACACCTCGGGAATGCCGCGATAGGGGCCAAAAATAGATATTAACGGCTTGTGATCAGTGCGTAATACAAAAGGAACCGATCTGCCATAAATATATTGGTGGAAACGTCGCACGCCAAATATGATTGCTGTCGCTTCTTTTTGCATTTGCGAATACCTTTTCTCGGCAGAGTTTAGCGTGCGAGATGCAAACGACACCGGGCGTTCTACTCCGTCGGCCTCCACCACGGATAAAATAGCCCCAAGGCCACATGGGGAAGCATCAACCGTTAAAATGACTGTCGCACTCGGGTTGAAATGGGCTAACACCCGATCTGAAGCTAACTGCTCCTTAATGGACTTGAATGCTTCCTCGTGCTCAGCCTCCCAACTCCATTTAGTTTCTTTTTGTAAAAGGTTATATAAAGGACTGAGTATAGTGGATGCACCGGAAACGAAGTTCCGGTAATAATTAATTAATCCCAAAAAAGACTGCAAGGTACCTACATCTTTAGGAGTAGGCGCATTCAAAATTGCTTCGACCTTACGAGGTGACTTTTTAAGGCCGTGCTTATTAATTACGTACCCTAAATATTCTACTTCATCTTTGAAAAACTCACATTTGGTTCTTTGCAATGTAAGGCCGGCGTCCTGAAAACGCTGCAGCACAGCTTGCAATCTTTGTGAATGCTCCGCCCTGTCAGCCCCGGTAACTAACACATCGTCTAGCATGCACAAAACCCCCTCCATACCAGATAACACACATTCCATAACGCGCTGAAAAATAGCAGGCGCGCTGGCTAACCCGAACACTAATCTTGTATACTTAAAAAGCCCTTTATGTGTGTTGATACATGTGATACGTTGTGAGTCCTCATCTAAAACACATTGTGCGTATGCTTGAGACAAATCTAACTTACTAAACTGCTGGCCGCCATGTAATTTAGCGAACAATTCTTGAGCAGTCGGTAACGGATAGTGTTCTACTAAGAGCTGCTTGTTGATGGACACGGAGTAGTCCGCGCACAGCCGCAACGTGCCGTCCCGCTTCAGCACCGGCACCACCGGCGACGCGTACTCCGAGTACTCGACCGGCAGCAAGATACCTACTCTCACCAGTCGGTCTAACTCCTTATCAACCTTATCGCGCAACGCAAAAGCCATAGGACGTGCTTTGAAAAAAACCGGTTTGGCATTTTCCTTTAAATGCAGTTTTACCTTATACTTTGTAAATGTACCTAGTTCATCCGAAAATACGCTAGGATATTGCGATTGTAGTTGATCTATATCTATAGCGCTTATAGGTTCGCAATAATGAATAGGCGTCACTTCCAATTTATATAATGAAATGAAATCCCTTCCTAATAAGGGTGGTCCGCCGTCGCGAATTATGTAAACATTTAGCGTACGAGTCAAACCGATATAAGAAAAAGTGAGGCGAGCGGTACCGACACAAACAATCTCGTCACCGGTGTAAGATAACAAACGTTTATTGGTCTTTGATAATGCGACATGTTTAAAATGTTTCGAGTACGTTTGTTCTGATATCGCCGTAACGGCAGATCCACTATCCAGTTGAAACATGATTTGCACCCCCTGCACATTGATTAATTCTGTCATGGGTTCTCCATTAATAGTGCGAATATTATTCAACTTACCGTCGTCGCCGTTCTCACCCACACTCTCACTACTAACAAAATTAACCTTTTTGCACATCCTATTTAAATGTCCTTTTTTGTTACACTTCCTACACGTATAGTTCGCAAAACGACACTGCTCCGTAGCGTGATTTTTAAAACCACAAACCGAACACTTAGCTCTTCCATTGGTGTTAGCGACTGCACCGATCTTGAACAGCTGATCGGGTCGCGGCTGCACCTGTGCGCCGGCGCCGGCGCGCGCGCTGCGGACGCTCTCCGCTAGCTCCACCGCCCGGGTCAACGTTAGTTTAGCCGGGTCCTCAGCGAACAACTTCTCTCTTTCCTTACCTGGCAGCATTCCCATAATGAAACGGTCCGTTAATGCTTCCTCGACGTTAGAGAAGCTGCAATGCGCAGTTAGCCCTCGTAGTCTTGCCGCCCATTCGGTGTAACTCTCCCCCTCGTTCTGCGTTGTTACGTAGAACTTATAACGCTCCCCAAACCCACAACGTTTGGGTGTAAAGTGTGCGTCAAGGAGTGTAAGGATGTCTTCGAACGGCACCGTTTGAATAGACTTGGGCAGGGCTAAATCTGCCGCCAGCTTGTAGGTAGCATCGGCGAGTGCGCTCAACAAAATCGCGCGACGCTTCACTCCCAAGGGATCCTTTTCCGAGGTAACGTCGTTCGCGATAAACCATTGCGTAATTCGTTCCTTATATACTTGCCACGTTTGCGAATTATGATCAAAATTCGATAATAATCCAAATTGAGACATCGTTTTTTGTTAACGCGGGTAGATCGTCGCCACTGTTAAATACTTAGGTACGCGGGTAGAGGTCTAGTGAAACGCTCGCTGGTTGGTAACGCACTGCTTTAATACGTCAAAGCTAATACATAAATACCAGTTGCTTGAAGGTACACAACTATAGCTACGATGCATATACAACATTAACTTACCTCCTTTGGTTCAGGTCGGAGATCCTCCGCATCGAGAAGGAGCTCGAAGAAGCTCGCGGCCGCCTCAGCGCCATCCGGCAGGCCAAGTACAAGCTCCGCGGGGACACCTCGGGAGACGAAACCGATACTGACGTCACGCTGGGTCGCACGCCGATCAGGTATGATCATACGCACCTATTTTTAAACCAGCGACACTCGCTACCGGGCAAAAAATACCACACAGTGCTTGAATTTGAACTTTAAAAATTATACTAGTAATGTAGCAAATACCGCGAAGTACCTAGCGAATAACGCCGGGTGTTCACATTAAAGCGAACGAAAAGCAGACCAAACAGTGTTAGAAAATTATTATCTCGAATTAAGTGCAGTAGTTTTGAAGATAATACATACGGGTTAAATGAAAAAAGGTATCGCAAATATCTTGATTGTTGTTTTAAATTCTATGTAAAATGCATTTTTTAAGTTCTGATCTAAGTTCTGAAAGACATACATATGTCAATATAATGTTTTTATAATGTTAGTGGTGACCTAATTTGGTGGTATCCAAACATATTTCATACTACTTTTAGATGTGTCACCAATATTCCGTATTCTTTTCCAGACCTCGAACCCCGAACAGCAGCTACCTAAACACAACGTACAGCCCGAACACGACGTACTCCGCGCACAACACGCACAACACCACCAACATCAGCCACCAGATATCCCACCTCAACGACTCTATACACAGCCCCACAAGTCCCGGCTACCACACACAGAATATCTCCTACACGGGTCAGAATATTTCTCACCCCAGTCAGAATATCTCTCATACCAATCAAAACACGTCGCACACCAGTCAAAACGTGTCCCACACCAGTCAGAACGTTTCTCACACAAGTCAGAATAACGGCTATTCGACGCTGGAGCGCAAGCACGACGAGAAACAGTACACCGTTCAGAGCCCAACGTTCTCTAGCTTCAGGCCCGAGGAGCCGAAGCAGAACTATGAGGGATTTACTACTCGGTAAGTTTGAAATTTGAGTGGAAGGTTGTTTATGGAAGGCATGTAGGATGTTGATGACATAAACATAATTTTAGAAGCCATAACTAATTTTCAATATGAGAAAAAAATACTATTAAATACTATGAAGATTGCCGTATTTAAATTATAGGGAATTAATTGTCCGTTTCGTTACCGAAAAATAAGTTTTATTTTGGTAACAAAACGGACAAGAAAGAACTTTTATGCGACATATCGCGAATTCTTTAATCCAATAAATGGCCAGTTTGTTTGTGCTATTCTTACCACCACTTTGTTACTACTGGTAACAACTGGATTTTTCCCATCTGGGAATAAAAATACCTAGCTGTTTCTAAGATTTTTTTCATTGCCAGTTCCCAGTGGTAGCAGGTGGCAAAAAAAACCATTTGTTACCAGCGGTAACAAGTGGTGGTAACTGGTGATAATACCCTTTCCAATTAAATTTGATTTTCTACAAATGCCCAAGTTTTTGTCTAACGTCAGTCAACATGCCACTGCCTTTCGCATTTCGCATTAACAAAATAATGCCTCAAACTAATTCACAAATTTTAACTCATCTAATGCTTTTTTCCACGCCGCCATCGGATCACAGAAGATAACGCTGTAAATACACATATATTATAAGAATATTTGTAGTAGAGTGGAACAAAAAAAAAACAAAAAAAGTACTCGAAATTGTACTGTTTATATTAGACAAGTGTCATCCCAGTGCGGAAGTTAAGTTCGCTGTAAAATACTGCGATTGAATAATGTTTATAAGTAACACGAGAAACATGTTCATGGCAAGTCTGGTTATGGGTGTCTTGCTCTAGCATTGTATGTTAGAGTAGGATAACTAAAATTACTGACTACATGTTGACCACGTAACGACATTTAAGTATGTTATTAAATATACTGGGATCACACCTGTTTTATCCGGTTTTTGATTAATTTCCAAGTACTTTAATGTGCCATATTATTATAAATTAGTAAAAAATATATAAAAAATCCACTTTACTACATAACAATGCTAAAAAGTGCCTTGAAGCAAAACTTATGAAATGTGCCTAAAAACAATGTGAATTTTGGATGATAGATTTTTGAAAGAATTTTATATTATTACCTTTAAAATGTTAATATAATTTATTCATAATTTGATATTACTCCTTATGACAGGAATACGTCGACTTATGAATTGTTTAAGATATAAGTTGATGTAAGGTTATAATCGTGTATCACAAGCATGGCTTTCCGCTTGTTTCTGTATTTAACTGTACAACAGTACAGTCTGTGTTAGTTAAGATAATAATGTATTACTAGTTTTCTACATTTATTTTATACACTTTATTTAAGGCTGCATTATAACTATGTGCTGTAGAAAAAAACGCACTGTCTACGTAATGATTGGTGATTTGATAAATTGCTTTTACTATAGATATTAAACTTTATTTTAAATTTTGGCCTTCAAACTTTTGGAAATAGAAACGTTTTGCAAAATAAATAAATGGCATACAATTAGTTGAGCTTAATTTCCTTAAATATAACTAAAAATAAACAAGGATATTACAAAATAATGAAGTAGTGATAAGACATTTTTTTTACTCAAGGTTATTTTTAATTACTTCTTCTTGGATAATCTTCGTGACATATGTACTGCTATATCGACTTACCAATCATCATCTATTAATTCCTACCTAAAGTATAAAATATCATATTCAATAAATATGTCGAAAACTAGTAAAATATACCCTATAGATTTCTAAAGCACCGCAGACCGGTGGCTTACTCTGCCTGTGTATTTGTCTACTGTTTAATTTAGTGTAGTGATATTTCAATTTACAGAAAGCCCAGAAATGACAGAACGATGAAGTAAGTTTATGTACAGAGCTTGAGGTCGATATATTCACTACATACTGTATTTGGTTTGGTCTAGGTTGTATAAAAGACATTATTATAATGAGATGATGTTCAAATTAATTATTTGACATGATCTTGCATGTTTGATCTTTTATATCAACTATACTAGCGGTGAGAAAAGTTTGACAGTTATCGATACATTTTTTAAGTATTATTTGCTTTGATGAACACAATTTACTACCTGTCACTATTGTTGTTAGATACTCCAAAACTTTTATAGTTTATATTATATATTATATTATTATAGTACAGTGCAGATACAATGCACTAAGTGCATATAAAAAATACAGCTGTCTCACGCCATGTTAAATTTTCTTCAATTGACTGAGTTGTAACTTCCTACGCAATCTGTAATGACAACTGTCAGAATTTACTTATTGTTAGTAATGAATGACCAAAGTCAAATAGAGGTCCTGGAAGTTGATACGTTGACAAGAAATGCAATTGAACTGTTTCGAATGGCTTACCCTGTGTTAAAGCGTCAGTATGTGACTGTGGAGTCAGTAGGCCTAGATTTATTATGTTCTTTCGATAGAAACTAATATAGAAAACAATAAATATATATACAGTTTACGACAAGACGTCAATTGTATATATCTTTACTGTTGAAAGACAATAAAAATCGTTTCAATCGAAAGATATTTTTCTTAGCCTATGGGTCGTTAGACGCTAGTATGTGCTATAGATATTTCTGTTAATGGATTAGCAGCGGTCTTAGTACCTATGGCGATCCAACGACTATGACTCTTACTCTTCGTTTACATGAAAAGGTACAATACATTGTGGTCTAACTTCTAATTTTGGGGAGTCCTAAATCGGTGTTTCTAGCGGTATCCATATTATAAAAGTTTTTTATCTTAGGAGTTAAACAAATAAGGACAACGTTTTTTGTATTTGAGAAAAAAATACGCTGGGGACTAACATTATGGATAAGAATTCTTGATATGTTTCAGAAAAAAAGATGTTTGAGTCCGGTTTGTTACCAAGAAATTAATTGGATATTAGTAACATAACGGACAATAAGGAACAATTTTTTGGGACATATTGGATTTTTATTAAGAATGTTGGTCCTAGCCAAAGTAAGAAGCATTTTTTTTCTCAAATCTGCAGAATACTATGTCTTATTTTTTTGAACTTCCAATTTCCATTACAGTTTTTGAAGATTTACACGTGTATTCGTTCATGTTTCAAGATAAAGTACCGGTTTAGGAGTCCCTAAATTCAAAGTAGTTTTTTTTTATTAATTCCTAAAATAGATAGTAATTTCTTGACCCTGAGGATAACAGAATTTAATAACAGGTCTCTTCTAAAGTTTTAACTGGATTTTACAAAAAGCTCTAATTAAATAGAGGGAGTATTATGTCGAAACGTTAACATAAAAACGAATATAACAATGGTTAGGTTTGTATGGTACCTTTTCATGTAAAGTCACATAGCTTGTAAATATTGGCTTGCAAATAAAGTTTTGAGAGAGGACGCTTACAGACAAAACATACTAAACTTAGTATTCTGATATATTTTTTTGCTATAGTGTAATAGGTACTTGACTTTGGCTTATTAAATATTTTGCATCCTCTCTCAACCCGTACAGCCAATACCTCAAGCCAACACAGCATCGTTCTGTACATACCCATATATCCATGTCTAAAGCTTACCTAAACTGTACCTAAAACGACCATAACTTTACCTAAATTTACCTGATTGCCGCTAACCTTAACTTGCATGGGGTAACTAATAGGAGCATGGAAGAAACTGTCACGGTGAAAGCCTTAAAGCTGCCCGAAGTAAGGACCGCGCAGTTAGTCGAGGAGAGGATTTACTACAAGAAACCGAAGCCGCCGCCGCCGCCGCGCCGCTCCTTGTTAAAGTATGAGGCGACCAATAATTGAGGGTTCGTTATGATTTTTCAAAGCACCGGGGGTAGGCCATTGGCACAATCACCATTGTTTGAGCGGTTCTTCAAAAGTTTGTATAGTTTATTTAATAAAAAAGGTGGGATAGATAGCATTAGATTTGCAGTAATTAAATAATTACATATGTGTCTTAAAATATTTTTATGAAATGTTCCTATTGTGTTACCAAAATCGTATGAACAAGGAAGTTCATTTTTTTGGGACATTTGTGTTTTTTTATTATTGCATAGTTTTATGCACCTTATCTACATATCTTTTTTAATATAGAGGATTAAGTGAATTGTACAAACTTTTTAGAAATGCTCGTTTGAGACTCGGTATATTTGAAGGTGGTTATAAAGATGTGGAACATTTTTGATATAAAAAGGGATATAGAGTTATTTTCTAAAGAGTGCCAATAATTTATTAAATTTAGCGTTAGGAATAAAATAATAAAAACAAAACAACCGTAGTGGTTGCTTTATAGTTCGTTGTAAAATCTTTAAATGACACACGTTTTGATGCACATGATCAGTATCCTTGTCAAAATGACATTAAAATAAAATGACGAGTTAATCGGTTTCAAAAACTACGAAGAAATTTGATTTTTTGTTCGGTAAATTATTAAAAAATATATACGTAAAAGTTTATTAAAATATAGTATCGGTGCTGCTGCTTTTACGTACGGGTATATTATAAATTGAGTTTTCTCGGGCATGATTAATTGTTCCACATTTATCTATGTAACTCCCTTCGTCTATACCTTATAGTCTGGTTTTCATGAGAGAAACAATTTGGATGTAGAAAAAAGTAACATATTAGGAACTCCATTTCATTTCAATTCCACCGAATAAATACTGTATACTATACCATTTCTGTGTATATTTTGTATCGTAGCACAAACATGTTTCATTTCAGCTATATAGTTAGAATTGTCATAAATATTATATTTATTAGTAAATCTACATGCCCCTGGTATTATCACATCTTGTGTAGTTGGTTCAGGTTTACATATCTCATATATTTCATAATACTGTGTTTTACACTTAATGTGTATTTCTTGTTTCACAATCATATCCACAACATTCTTCTTTTTCACAAATTATATATTTTCTCTGTCTTTTCATATCATTTCCTTGTCAGTCAAATCTTTCAAATCATATTAATCTACATTCAAATTGTTTCGTATGCAAAATCAGGCTACATAAAACTTGTAGGCGTTACTAATATTTTACGCCAATCGAAGACTAAATTGTCGTATTATATTTCTAATCTACAATTTTTACAGAGTCATTTCGCACCAAATTTTAAAGTTCTGGCTGTATTTTTTAAGAAAAACAAATTTTAAAGAAGAAAGCGTCTTTATAGATCGGTTTAACGTAACTAATTGTCACTAAACAGCCTTGGTAACATCGCATGCGCATGGGTGTGGGCTATCCTCTTCCGGTGAAGGCTAACTTCTGGTCAGCCACTAATAACTCGTCCCTTGCAGCTACGAGACGCGTCTCTACGATACGCCCCGGGCCCACGAATACTCCAAAACCGAAGAACAACGCCAGTACGAATCAAACTTCTACAAAAAGGAATTCGGCTACGACTCTCCCAAACTAACAACGCCTTTAAGCCCAAAATTCAACGCACGAGACTTAAAATTTGATGATAAGGACCCTATATATTCATCTCTAAAGAAACCAGCCAAATTCGACGGCATTGGGCAAAGCTTTTCCGAGCACCAGAAGTCAACTGAAGCTATCCCAGGCGGCACGAAGCAGTCAGAGTTCACCGTGAAAAGCGAGTCCTACCAAAGCTATCCAAAAACAGAATACATCAAAACTGAAATAAAATCTCCTTTTACATCAACACCTTCCAAATTCGAAAAATCTGACTATTCACAGGAATACAAACATACTTCTACTGATCTAGTCAAAGCGGCGACACCGGACTACGAAAGAATGTCATCGCCTTACAGCAAAGACATCCACAGCTATGGAGGTCCGAATTTCATGGAGGAAACTACAACAGAAGTAAAGGAAATACCGAACGGCACCCAAAAGATAACAACCACAAAGATTTACAGTTCTTCCCCTGTTAACTTGACAACCACCAACACTAAGTATGAGCCCGTCAAGCTGGAAGGTATCGATGAATTGTCGAAATCATTTGACAATGACAGTCGGTACAGCACTTTAGATTCTAGATTCAACACGCTAGAATCTAAACTCAGTTCAGATACAAGCAGGTCTTTCATGCGCCCTTCTGAATTCACTTCTGATTTTACTCAACAGACTGTTAAAAAGGATTTGTCTAAAGAATTGGAAGGTTTGGACAAAAAGTTCTCCAAATCGACGATTAGTTCAGAGACCATTGAGAGGAAGAGTGTCATGACCAGTTCTCACAAAACAGAGTCAAGCTCGACAGTCACCAAGAAGTTTGGGAATTTCTAAAGGTTGGTCCACGCTTAGTAGTTAGATGGCATTTGGATCGCGGTTGAATTCAAACAATATACGGCCAACGTGTGCTCTTTATAACTCAGTAAATGATTGTCAAAGAATTATTGTTAAACGAAAATATTATTTTGTTACTTTTTTGACGTTTACTTAACAAACTACTTATATTAATCTTTCGTCATGTCAATGCTTAAAAATATACATTGTAAAGACTAAAAAACCTTTTTGTCACTTCATACCCTTCTTAAAAAGTAGCCGATTATACAGTGCTATCTTGAACTTTGAAAACGTCCTGCAATATGTAAAGTTGGCTGGATAGATGTTGAATTCTACTCGAAAAGTTGCATACATAGACTTAGAAGATAATATAGAATGCGTCTTTTTAATAAAATATAGCTCGTACAAGATTTTGACTTGATAACAAAACTGGCAGCTTATTGCTGAGATCAATAGACAGCTATAGTAAAGAGAGATTCTTGTTCTCTGGTCAATATCTTCAAACGAACTGTAGCTTATTTTTGTTGTTATTTATAAGCCTGTAGATGTTGTTAGTAACAGCTTTTTATACTTAAGAAACGGCATTGTGTGTGCATTATTACATGAAATTGATTCTTATGAAAATTGTGAATATAGCATGATAAAATTATATATTTATTTACAAACACGTTCAAATTTAGTTGTAAAACACTGCCTTACATTTTTAATAGTTGTCTCGAACTATTTAGGTCTTATGTGGTGCTAGACTCGATTTATTTTTAAAACTTAGTGCCTAAACCTGGCCTTAGATATACAAAGATTGTTTCAATTTAGAAATTCTATTGAAGTTGATGTTTTAATGGTTTTTTAATTTTAACTGGGAGCAAGAAACTTCTAAACTAAAAAAACCTGGTTACGGACGTTAAATTATTAATTAAATTAACAAAAAACTGGTAATAATAAAAAAATAACGACTAAAAATTAACATTAAATAATTATTATACATAAAAATAGAGTCATTATATTTTAAATGTTAAACCAAAAAATATATAAAAAGCTCCCAGTATATTCACAAAGTGCTGACCCGATGGGTATCTTAAAGTGATTGGATTTTGAAAGATATTTACAAATAAAGTTTATAAACAAAGCTGTGAACTACGGACGTGGAAATATTAATAACAACATAAATTAATTTACGGAAACACTTATAGCTCATTTATTAATTTTATAGATTTTTTCTTTTGTATTGTAATTTAGCTTTAATTAATTAAATCCACACATTCATTGTTTATTTTGAACTTTATAAAGTTATTCATATTAAATTTACATTGAAAGTCTCAAAAAAATGTAACGGGTCTATATCGATTGGCATACAATTATTAGTCCTATCGTTGTGTCGCATAACGTCTTTTGTCCTAATAACGTATGGCATACACTTTGTTCCGCATATTTTTGATTGTCCGAAACTGTTGTTCCTATTATCGTTTGTCCTAAATATTATTTGTCCTATCGTTTGATGTGGCTAAGATTCAACTGTCGAATGATTGATGTGCATAATTGTAATATTCCTAATATTTAATGTGCTACAATTGTTTTGACTACATTGTCATGTCATATTGTCAAACTTGTTGGTTCTGGCGTTTCGCTCGCTCGTTAGGGTCACAGTTCTACCTAACACTCCTCCTCGCTTCGCTCGTCGTCGTACCTAACCTAACCGAAATCTGACCTGCCTAAAGGTAGAATACGTAACAATTCTGACTTCACGCCTACCATAGTTTAGTTTAGGTGCTGTAATTGTAGCCAGTTTAATAATAGGCAAAATAATTATTAGGACAATTCATGTTAGGAATATTATGCTTTAGGTAATTAGACTTTAGGGTTATCAATATTAGGACAAACTTGCTTTAGGACGTTAAATGAGTACGCGCAAAAATTATTAGGACAAACGAGTAGTATGCCATTCAACAGTATGCCAAACATTCTCGGCCAAAGATTTTTAGGACAAAAAACGTTATGCGATACGACAGGCGCCCAAATGTAACAAAAAACTGACATGAGTAACGCAACGGACAAATAATTATAAATTTGTCGCAGATTCTGTAGATGGATTTTTGCTGATCCATAAATAATAAAATTAGAATTCCAATCTAATTCGAGTATTTAAATTGATATTTAATATTTATAAAAGTGTATATTTCCACGCCCTTAGTCATAATTATTAAGCCGCGTGTGCCATTAAAAATATATTATTTACAACCGTGCCTTTCTTCCCTATAGACTTATACTGTAGCGCGTTAGAAGCCAGTTTTGAGCTATAGGGATAAAATACATTGCCATGCAACCAGTGGGACTTAACCGCGACCGGTACAAGGTAAATATTTAATAAAAGAAGAAAATAACCATTCATGCCCGGTTCCAATATTCAAGAAACGAATCCTTTTTCTTACGTCTCGTAAAAATTTGACATTTGCTACGTACAAAATGTGTCAAATTTTAACGAGACGTAAGGAAAACCATTCGTTTCTTGAATATTGGAACCGGGCATAAGTCTGTATTGAAAATCCTGAGATTTATCTTAATTATCGTTTATCCTAAAGCAATTTCTATCTGAGTTATAAAACTTTGTATTGTTGTTATAATACAACCCTAACCCAACAGCAGGTTTTTTTGGAAGTTAGGAATTTGTCTGACTCAGCTGAAAATCATTTTAGGAGAGATGATAATTCGGACTCGCAATATGTTAGGACAAACGACGGTCTCCCAATTTAAATACTTTTAAATTACTTTAAAACTAGGGAACTTATGTTGAGTCCCTCTGGCGGAAAATGGATTTTAAACAAAATATATATATATATACAATCTCAATTTCGTATAATATATTCAAGTGCCATGAACAGCCATAGTTGTATATACATAGTATGTATTCGATGTGATGTTATTGTAGTTTGGAACTATTAACAATTAACAATAGGTCAACCATCCGTACAGTTTGTATGAATGTTTGAGCTCTTCAACGGTAATGTAAGTATATACTAAATATTAATAAAGTAACATGTAGGTAGCTGGTAGTAGCTAAACTTGTAATTTTAATGGATTTTGAAAGCATTTTAGCCGAGTCTCATATTGTCGTATAACAATGCAACTATATTTGGCATAATATGTAACAGATATTGTCTTGTAGCTTTTACTAAGTATGTTCATAGATGGCGCTTCAAAATAAAAAAGCGCCATCTTTGAATGAATTAACATAATTTCAATGTAAACCGATTATGATGTGTATCATTTATTTTTTATAGCAAAGTTCTGGCGTCGGCCGTCGTGTGAAGACCCGCGTTTATTTATTTTGTTAACGTGCCTTAATTTTTGCTTGGAAATTAAATATTTTTATATATTAATTATAAGTAAGGAGCCCGCGAAAGCGATTCGTCCACTGAAGGTATTGAAACACCAATATAACTAGATATACATATAACATATAGTAACTTAATATATACTATACTCATTAATATGTAGTCTTTAGTATGACAAGAAAACAAAGTTATTTGTGCGGCTGTTTTATAAACACTTCAGTGTTCGCCAGCGGCACATTTAACTTTGTAACAATATAAGACGTTTATAGTACGTCAGGCTAATATGGTGTCTTATTAATATATAAAATAAAATGTAACTGTACTGTGTATTCTGTAAATGTATTTCTAATATATAATTACTTTAGACGTACAATCGCGTGTAAACTTCATGTCTGGTTTATTTTATGACATTAAAATTATAATAATTTAAGCAGAAATGTTTAATTGATCTACTTAAAAATATTTTAAGTTCGCATGGAGTCTATACGTGACCTGCAATGTACTTTTTGATACAACTATATTATAACTAATGTATATGTACATTAACCTCGTCGGAAAAACCAAATAATGCACTAATTGTTTTGTTGAATCGGTTGGATTTCTTAATTTTGTTTATTGTTTGAATATTTTATTCGATTATGTACAACTCGATTACATTACGTGTAATAAACGACTAATTGTATGTTGCGTTTTATTTTATACTTACACGTAGAGCCCGTGATTCAGGGCATAAAGCATTAATCTACCAAATTAAAAAACAAAAAACCGCCTTCAAAAACGCAAAAAATAACTTCTACTACTAGGTACTTAGTAGTAGGTACCTATCCTATTAGGTTAGTCCAACTGAAATCGGCTTTTTGTTGAAAATATTGTGGTCGCCGACTTCAGTTAGACTAACCTAATAGGATAGGTACCTACTACTAAGTACCTAGTAGTAGAAGTTATTTTTTGCGTTTTTGAAGGCGGTTTTTTGTTTTTTAAAACATTTATTTTATTTTACACTTTTTAGTGATCATAATAAGCTTATGTAGTCCCACTTCTTAGTTGATATATGAAACTTTAAGACATTTCAAGCTCGCCGCAAGCAACGCCGCGGGAAAGTCATAGTCATTTTAAAACAATTAAATGTGCTTCGTTGTAGTCGCTCAACTATCTTAATCGAGATATCTTATCGCCACCCTTGAAATCGGTACCGTTGAGGAGTTCCGGTGGCCATCTGTGGTCTTCATCATCAGTTCCGCTTCACCAAGTGACACTTTCTGAATGCAAATGCTACCCTTGTTACTAAAAATACTAATATCGCTATATGTTTGCATACAATATTTGAGGAGTTCCTTCAATTCCCCACTGATCCCTTCATCAGATTCAGATTTGCTGACAATGGGACCACCTCGGAAGTATACTCTATCAAACCAAAAAAGATTTTTTAAAATCGGTCCACAATTGACGGAGTAATCGGTGAACATACATAAAAAAAAAAAAAAAAAAAAAAAAAAACATACAGTGGAACGTATAACCTCCTCCTTTTTTGAAGTCGGTTAATAAGCACTAAAGCTCTACATCCACGGTCACGTTTGCCACACGTACTTACTTGGCAAAATTGAATAGATAGCGGTCTAGAGGCATAGAAGCGTTTCTAATAAAATGACACTGCACTCACTCTAGTGGGAAGTTTCGAGAAAATAGCACCCGATTTATTTTTTCGCCGGATTTTGGAATAAACATGCACGTTCGTTGTGGTCATCATTTTGAACAAGAAAAAACAATGCTTCCGATATGTCCCCTAACATTTATTCCTTGTTGTCAGTCTTGTTACCAAAATCTACTAAATGTCTTAGTAACAAAAGGGACAATTACATACATTTTTTTGGGTTATTCCCATCTGTTACCACCCACATACTTTTGCTGACTTATTACAGTGGAATAAAGTTCAAAGTGGCAACAAAAAAACGTCCGGTGGTAACAAATGTGAATAACCCATATTTTGGGTTGGGGACAAATCAGGAATACTATTTTAACAATGGTCCCAACGGATTCAATTGTTTTTCTAATATCTCTAAAAAAAAACAATCGTGTGTATGAAGTTTGGTAACAAAAAAGGAACTTCGCATACAAATACTTTGGGACCTACTCGGATATTAATTACTGTTAAGTTTAATGTACTCTTCGTACATGAATTGAACAGATAGCGGCCTAGAGACAAAGACGCATTTAAAAAAAAATGGCAACTGCACTCACTCATACATGCATACGTATAAATTTTGGTAACAAAAAAGGGAACTTCCTAAACAAACATTTTGGGATATTGTTTAACTATTGTACAGTATTGTGTACTCTACTTACATGCCATTTTTTATCTGAATATATGGCTGTTGAGAAATGATTATATTTTTGTGAATGGAGGTAAAAATAAATACCGTCATGTATACTTATCTTAAAATAAAACCAGATCATAGTTTGCATCGTGTAATAGCACTTAAAAGTCTTAACAAAATACTTAGTACAAAATCAGTCGCAAAAATAACGCTTTTAACAATCCAAATAAACAACAGATATTTTACAAATACATTGAGATTTTTCCTCAGAATAAAAAATGTGGTAAATTTAGAATAAAATATAAATAATACTCTGATACAGTGCTAGCGTGGTATAACTAGATCTTTAGCCTCATTCCACTTTTGTGTAGCCTCTAGCCAATCTTGCCTTGATATCGTAATCACATCGTTGTCGCTATGACAGCCCTTAGTAGTGAAGGAGAGCTGTCATAATGTCAACAATTTAATTAAGATATCATAGTAAGATGGACTCAACCAAAATAGAATAGGGGCCCTGTAGAGATGGTAAGATTGTACTGATATACGATACGCCGTCAGCGTCTGCCTCATTTCTATTATTATTTTCTAATAAATTAAAGCAATTTCATTAAATAGAACGAGACATTTTGTTGTTCTATAAATACATCTTTTTTTAAACACACATTAGCCACGTGATTTCAAGTTCATACTTTAGTTTATTATAAAACACAATAATAGTGATGAGGCCGCCACTGGACGCTCGGTGCAGTCTTAATATCTCTTGAACAACAATTTGGGAAAACATCTGACAGTGCCAGAATGGTTCCAACCATTTTTATACAAAGGGAATATTCAAATAATTAGTGGGAACCAGAATTGGGACCAACTGCGAAAAGGCTATTTTTTTATTTATAAGCTGTGAGTGAATAAGCAGTTTTTAGCTAAACATTCGATATGAAAGTAAGTACCTATAGTGTTTCCGACCCGCCACTTAATGTAGTGGGGCGCGGCTTCGTGAATTAACAACAGTACAATACAAGTGTATGTCTAATTCAAAGAGAGAAGAAGAATTTAATATCCCTTTTCTTTTTAAATAACCATAGTGTGCGTATAAAAAGTCCTATTTTATCTGAACTGCTAGAACACTTGCCGTTGGTGATACAGCGATATCACGTAACGAAAAAATTAAATCACATGTAAAATACACTTTAGCAAATAAGTCAGTAAGGTGCATTTTGCACCTTATTGAATTCGTTAGTTACGCGATATAGCAGTATCACCGACGTTGCGCTTTCTAGAATGTCGCTCAGTGAGTCTCTTTCGTTCTAGATAGGTTACAGCGAGATTACTGAGCAACAAAAAAGCCGCATAATGCATTCGGCGAACGTCATCGTTATATTTTATATTAACTGTATAGAATTGACGTAAGCTATCGGACGGGTTATTCCCACCTGTTATTACCACCAATTTGTTACCACTGGTACTTAACAGCTGGGAATTTTTTTCTCTGCTTTTACCAATAAAGTACTCGGTAACAACAAGGATGATTTATCCCATTTGTTACCACTAAAATATTTGGTACTGGGAAAAAAATACCAGAAGTTAGTTGTAACAGTTGGGAATTTTTATTCCCATTAGTTACCACTGGTAAAAGGTGAGAAAAAAAATCCCAGCTGTTACCAGTAGTGGTAAAAAATTGTTGGTAACAGGTGGGCATAACTCTACCGGATGAGTGCTTATGCTTATGTCAATTCCATACATGATAGTTTTGGGAAGTTGCTTACGTTAGCGTTATGGATTTTTCTAAGGCCCTAGATCACATGATAATAAACTAAACTAATAATGTCTCCCGTATCGAATGTTTAAACAAATACAAGAATTAGATTATTAGATAAAATCACATTGAACAGACATTTTCTCATAATTTTCCCTCGAGTGCTACGTCCCGGCGTGTCCACGCCTACATTCACGATCTACACACACACAACTACATACACGTCACGCATGTGGCTATGGCACATGGCACTAAAGGTCGTAGCGAACGTAACGTGATAATGGTACACGAGACGGGAGCGCGACGATGGCGAGGGATGCACGCATTAAGCGAAGTCAACGGTAGGCAGGATCACTACAACGCATTAGGTCAGTATAAACTCGACGTCGTATATTATGTCACAAAAAAAATTATACAGATTTCAAAATAAAAGGGATCTGATCGGGAAGCTCGTTTTTTAAATTAACATCCGTTAGTTTTCGACCAAATTGTCGATATCAAATTCACAAATAACTTCGAAAGTTCGGGACATCATTTGTTTTTTTTACGACAAAACTTATCGCTGATTAAAAATACAAAAGTTAATATCATTTGGAATAAAAATACGGCTATATATTATACAAAATTGCCTAATATAGAGCTGTCTGGAGACTTCCAGTATGTAACGATCTTCACCATCACTCACGTCTCGTCCGAACCAAGATCACATTACGTAAACTAAGACCCTATCATAATAGGGGGGTAAGCGGGTATCGCTATTCGCTATCCACCCCGATATGGGCAGTAATAAAGTGCTTCATTAAGGTATAAGAGAGAAAAACGTTTATGCAATAGTGTAAATGGGGAGTTTTAAAATGTGAGATTTTTTTAGAGTTGGGAATAAAATTGTACGTCAGTTGGTACCATCATTCTGAATATTAAAAAATATTTCCCAATAAATGTATTGAGATGTCCGTTTTGTTACTCAATTCCAATTTATATTCGGTAACAAAACGGACATTTTCGTATATACTTCATCTAAAAAAAGGTAATAATTTTTTTAGAAATTCCCCTGGTATTTTCAAGAGCTATGTAACCGAGGAATTCAGTTAAAGCTGTCATGTTTATACCCAATATGTTATTGTCTGTCTGTATTAATAGAAATAGCACAAAGGCTGCCCTTTAATTATTTTCAAACTTTGACTTAGTCAATCGAGTATGCTACCACAAAAACATTTTCTCTCTTAACTTTTTCTAGCGTTATGGGGATTTACTTGTTGATATTAAATCGACTCGACAGGACAGCTGACCAAATCGCAAACACCATACAGTAGGTGTCGACTCTTGCCGAACGATGGCAGGCTTCAGCGGGAGATGAATACCGAGACGATCATCATTTTCAAAGAAAATATTATTCGACTGCGATTTCAAAAAAAAGGGCCGATTTTTTTTCTGTTTTGGGAAAAAAAAATCACGCTGGTTGGTAGCATCATTTAAAACTATAAAATAGAAAATTTAAAGATATTTCTTGTCTTCTTTTTTGTGACCAACGTTGAATACATTTGTCGGTAACAAAAACAAAACCTTTAAAATAATATTTTAGGAACATACCGCGAATATTGAAATAATGTAATTTTTTTGCCAAATCTGGAACAAATACAATCGGTCCACTTTTTAAACTCCCTGGATGGGGTTGCTAGCGCATGCTGCTTCGTGAGCCGATTTAATAAGCACATGGGTAAATCCCGCTTTACTAACCTCTATAATATAGGTACCAAAAAACCAAATATTGCAAAAAAAAGAAACTAGATATCTTGTTCCTTTTTAATATTTTATCTATCAACAAAGTGCAATGTGGTAATGGTTTTTGTTTTTGTGTTTACATATGTTATAGAGGTTAGTAACCATAATACTTTTAAAAATGTATATGTGAAATCACATCATATTGAGCGAACATTTACAAAAAAAACAGCACCCAATACAAAAACGGGACTTAACATTATATATTATAGTTAAAGCATTTTGCTACTTAACACTAAGACACATATTATTGTGCTGTTCGATATTCTTATATGTACAAATAGTAGGAATAAATGCATACTGGCAAGGGGTGTGGGCGCGGTTGGAATTACAAAGAGACAGCCTCTGTTAATGGTTAAAAGATAACAATTAATTGACCTATACTTAATTTTTTTAGGTGTTTAACTGAATATAAACAAACAAAATCACGTGATATACTTCGTTAGCCAATAAAGCAGACTATGATACGTCAATACTCGACGAAATAGTTTTGATTGGCTGCTTCACAGAGCCACGTGATTTAATTATTTTCATTTATTTTCATCACACTTGCTCGGAAAGGGTGTTATAACACGCAGACGTCTATGGCAGTTATAGCCGATTTAGCTCTCGCGGAAGTTATGGATTTTTTTAACCTAGGGAGTTATGAGTTTAGTTTTAAAATATAGAATCCACTCGTACATCATTTCAGACTAAGGAGGTGTAAATTCAGCCAAGGTTTATTTCCTATATACAAAACTTGGCTACAAACCAATTTTACTGTATAATTAAACTTATACGGTACATTTATCTACATTATATTTATATTTTACCATTATTTCAGAGAAATTTGCAATTATTTTATTACATTTCATTTTGAAAATCGGTACTACCTGGCAGTATGGCCTGTCAAGTTTAAAACCAAAACAGTTCTAAGCATTATCTGTTGAAGACTATATTGAAAATAGTTAACAAACTCTTTTAGCGAGTTCAGTTAACTTGTTTGATTGTTGTTTTATTTCTCTCTATTTTTTTTATTTCCTCGCAAATGTGATGAAAAACATTGTGTGTATCACGGGCAGTAACAGGATTACCAACTCGAGTCATTAATCGAGTTCTAATAGCCTCTCGTTAGCAATCCCCTTCTTACAACCCTTGATGCACAATGTACTATTAAATACCTAAATGAACGGAGTATAGTCACAAAATAAGCTCCAGACTTTTACTACAGATACGTAGACAACATCCAAGATTAGAAACAAATATCAAAATAATGTAAAGATATTATTTATCCTTAGACATTTACACCCGAAAATAATTATCGTCTTTCTAGGACGGTCAAAATATATTTTTAAATAGACTCAGTTTAAACTATACCGTAATATAACTCTTTCCAATTTCAGTCGCGCACACATATTATTGTACTATTACTTTTGTACACATAAAGAACTATTACACCTACTCGTACGTACGAACACTCCACATATTGTACAGACATTGAACACTAATTTTATCATACTTAATTAGCTACAAGTGATTTCAAAAAATATTCGCTTTCGTGCATGATTCTAAAAAGATAGATTTCATCTAGAAGCTGTAAATACGCGGATTTGGGCTTAATAATACTAAAATATTTAAATTATCTATACTGACCTTAGGATGAAGTCAAATGGTGTTAAGTAAGAACCAAAACTCAATAATTACAAATAGGTACTTATTCACTTAACGCATAATACAAAGGGGGCAATTTGACCTAGTCCCATACTAAGCTCTAGGCTTGACTGGACAACGATAAATATACTTAAATAGAGAACATACTTAATATAGAAAACCTCCAAAACGCAGGAACAAAATATTTCACACAAATATTTACCATCCTGATAGATGAAATTTCAGTGTACATTGCACGTCTTATATGAACCCCAGTGATGTAGAATCTTGTTAACTTGGCAATGTATACTGATTTGTCACCTATCACCTATCATTGTCAGGACGGTGAAATATCGAACCCACCGTTACCTACGTAGGCAGGGTCACTGTCAAGCAGGCTAACGGCGTCGCCTGATAGTTTTAAGGTGTACTTAATTCGTTTTGGCTATCACCTTACAAGATTTTAATGATTTATAATACTACAATAAAAAAATAACTGAAATATTTTACATGTGTAAACAAATAAGCGCGAAAACATAAGAAAATTGTTTTTTTTTTTTCGGATAGATGAATTTATCGTTTCCATTATAAGACACGTAATCGAGATTCAAAAAGTGCCGCCATTTGAACGTTTTTTTATTATTTTGGTCAGACTAAATCCTGTTAAAATAACCGCGCTTACCTTGTTTACACCCTGTATACTAAACAATGTCAATGATATAAATATACACGTAAATAGATTATGAAATAAAAGTAATACTGCCTATATATCTTTGAATAATAATTTATAATTCGCTTCGTTGTTACATTTACTATATTAGAAATTATAAACTACTAATTATTATATATTAACAATGAGATTATGGCATCCATTTTATATTAATCTGGTTTGTCTCTCTTAAGAGAGCGAGAAAGCACGCGCTTCGTGCTTAAATGACAGCGAAGAGACGTTCGACGGACTATGGCATCGACCACACCGCAAGATTATACTTTGTCTAAGTAGGTCAAGCGCATGACTCATAATGCTAGCCAATCAAGGCAGACCACAGATACTGAAGATGTGTCTGTTCAATATATTTTGTATCTGTCATGAATGGTCACACTGAGTCATGTGGTCTTTTTTGCTTACGTTTCATTAACTACCTACTTAGACAAAGTATAGTAGCACAGGTGTCTCAATACTATACATACAAACACTATAAAACGTGTCTGTAAATTTTTCAATGTGCTATCATATATTTTTAGATCTGCGCGTAGGGTTGAGTGCAGAATATATTTTAATATAGAAGAATGAGTTGTTATTAATTATTTGATATTGCTTTTTTTGGTCCTATAAGAGTATTTTTTATTGAAATAATGACAATAAAGCACATAAAAAGGAAACTGGAAATTTTGTTGAAAAATCATCGACTATAGTGTTTTATTTTAGTCTAAATAGTTAGTTTTTTTTTTTCAAACATGTCCTGTCCTGATATGCATATTTTACTTTCGAAATGCGACAGTGTGAATTATTTATTTATTTTTGGTTTAATTATTTAAATTAATTTATTGTTTTTATTTTTACTTATATGGAATGTCATTAAATATGCAGCTTAATTTTTATAATCACTTTAAAAAATGCATTTCAGGAATGTCGAAAAATGTCGAAAATTATATTATAAAATACTATAATACTATTTTTATATATTTAAACTTTTTTATCGATCTTGCGATAAAATGGCACAATAAATAGTGTAATTTAAGTTCGAAATCATTTATTCAAAATTTATGTTTTCATTATTTTACTATGTAATTAAGAATTTTAAACTGTTTTAGCGTTTTTTTCAATTTGATTGATTTATTTAGAAATTTGAATTTGTATGTTTTTCATTGCATTAAAAAAATCTCATAAATATTGCAATTTCATTAGTATGATGTAACAATATAATAACTATACGTTTAACCTTTTCAATGCTATGCGAAACACAAATGACATCGTTCACAGCTATTTTACGGCATGGAGTTGGTTGTGACAGCTGAGTACCACGAATTTTAAATGTATTTTTAAAGCTGGCAACTGTGACGGAGCTTAAAACATGTTTTTTTATAGAATTGCGAAATAAAATTGTAAGTTCGTGGGCCTATCGTTCAATACAATAAAAAATATACATGTTTCCAAAAAAGTTGTGTTTTGTCCGTTGTGTTACGAAAAATCCAGTTTAATTATTAGTAACAAAATGGACAATTACAGTAAACATGTAACAACATATTATCCGTCCTATTTTTTTAAAATCATTCATTCCATCAATTCCATTGAAAAGGTTAAAAGCATAAATTTAACTTATTGCACATTCCACAACAGAAATCTTTAAACTACCTCCCAAAATGTTACAATTAAATAAAATTCATTTTTTCATGTCCTACCGCTTGCCCGCATCATATTGCTTCACCAGTTCCGGGATAGCGTTGGGTTCCACGGGGACTAGCTCCATCAGTTCAGCGAGGTTCCGTACGTAGCTTAGTTTCCGGAAGAATTTTGAGCTGGAAAAATTTAAATATATTACAATTATTAAATTTTCAAATATATTTGCACAGCACGGGTAGCACAAGTTTTTTTTCTCGCTTGTCGCTCAGTGCGCCTCTATCGTTACAAACTAGATAGAAAGGGAGATAGTTACCTTACGAAAGCCTTAGTGAACGCGACGAAGATCTTCAATCCATAAGTAGGATGTACCAGGTACAAATGCTTCAGACTTTTTCTTAACCTGCAATAAACAAAATCGGTCACGTTCGAGTAGGGTTACCATCCGTCCGGATTAGACCGGAAATGTCCGGACTTTTAGACTGGTCCGGACTATGTCCGGTTTTATTAATTAGGTGGGATAAGTATGAGTAATAAAACTACATATTAAAAGCCTACCATACCACTGTAACTAAGTGAGTAATGTTCCCATTTTGTGACTAAAAAGTCCGGACTTTTATTGAAGAAGAAAAATACGCCACTTTTGTAACTAAACTTAAATCCTACCTTATAAACATTAGTCCATACTCTCTGCAGGAATACATGTAATACTAAAGATATTAAATATGTATTTATTAGTTTAAGTAGTTAAGTTTAGTTTAGTTCATTTTTAATTTCAATTCTGTTTTTTTTTGTTGTTTTAATTTTAACATGTTTATGTAAAAGTCCATTAGTGCTAAATTGTATGTAGTTAAGTTATAGGTATACTCGTAAGTTAATTTTATTGCTACACCCTAGTAGGGTCCATGTTTTGTACTGGCTATTTAAGACATAACAACTTATAAATACCATGGTTGCAAGAAATATATGAATATGAACCCTACGTTCGAGTCGGATTAGTAGGGATTCTGTAATTCTAAAAATGTAATTTAACGCTCGACGTTAAAATAAGTTATTTAGTTAAACATTGTGTAACACGATTTTTTTTTTAGAAAGCCAGTTAAGTAAGGATGTTTCTTAGCTAGGTTTCATGGAAATAGGATGGGCCGTTTAAGAGTTCAAGCATTGAAAGTAAGGGTTTTATATCCGTTAAATTTTAAGATACTACATATAAACGCGGTTTTGTTTAATCATTTTTATTTAAGTATTATCAGGCTAAAGTTTGAAATTTTAAAATTAACACAACTGATTAACACGTGTACAATCGCCCTTATATGCAGCTGTACACTTTAGTACCTAGTCGCTTTAACGCCTTTGACACATTAGTGAAGCAGCTCAAACATTATCTCACAAGAAATAATCTAATCTCAAACTAAGCTCTAGGCTTGTACAGTCAGCTGCGGAGAAATGTAACCACTTCGCTAGGAAACTCGTATGCAGAGGTGGTTACTTTTCTCTGTAGCTGACTGTACTATGGGTACAAGACAACGATACTTAATTTACACAAACATCCAAGACTCAGGAATAAGCTAACTTATAATTCTTATAAATGAGTAAATGGGAATGTTGGAAGAGGGCGGCCAAGGCGGACGTTCGACGATCAGATCGGGGACGTGTTAAGAAAGGGCCAGGTCAGGAGACTCTAAACCGACGCACGTGTATGAAGAGACTTGTGAGTGTGGAGGAAGCGAGGGAAGTTTGTCTGGATCGTAGCAAGTGGAAGGAACTGGTCTCTGCCTACCCCTACGGGAATAGGCGTGATTGTATATCTATATCTTACTAATATTATAAAGAGGAAAGATTTGATTGTTTGTTTGTTTGTTTGAATTGAATAGGCTCTGAAACTACTGGACCGATTTGAAAAATTCTTTCACCATTAGAATTCTACATTATCCTTGATGAACATAGGCTATGTTTTATTTTTCTGTGCGGACGGAGTCGCGGGCAACAGCTAGTAGGTACATATACGTCGTGACATCTCAGTAAAGATCAGTTTGCTATAACAGCCGTAGAACGTTGTGTCTCACCGGCGGTCGATGAGCTTGTAGTACTCGCGCAGCCAGTGCACGGTGGGCAGGCGGCGCGGGCCGGCGCTGCCGTACAGGTACACCAGCACGTACTCGTCCGTCACCAGCCGCTCCAGCGTCCAGATCACGTAGCTGAGGGACGGGATACAGACGTCTTTAGAGTTAGTGGAGCCTGTTAATATGCCTGCGTTTTCCGTCCATCTGTCCTAACTTTAAAGAGCTGCATCTTTTGAACCGACATCAATTAATTTATTAAAAAACCGGTCAAGTGCGAGTCGGACCATTATATTTAAAAATCATGTTTGTTGTATGGGATAATATGAATTTTATTCTGTTTTTAGTATTTGTTGTTATAGCGGCAACAGAAATACATCTGTGAAAATTTCAAACGTCTAGCTATCACGGTTCGTGAGATACAGCCTGGTGACAGAGACACAGACAGACGGACAGCGGAGTCTTAGTAATAGGGTCCGCTTTTACCCAAAGGTGCGGAACCCTAAAAACCTTAAAGTTAGAGTACACTTTTACTTTAAGCGCTCCCCAGTAAAAGTGGATTTAAGTCGGGTGAACGGGCTGGCCACAAAATAGTGCCAGCGCGGCCTATCCACCTGCCGGGTATTCTCGATTGAGGAACGCTCGTACTGTGCGAGCTTTTTTCACAATCATAGACAATTTAGCATATTTGATTTAAAACTGACGTAGTTATGGTTTAATTTTAAACTGTAATTTACAGAAAGGTTATTCCGGGATTCATTACCAAAAAAATTTAAGAATAACCTAACCAACAAAAAGTTGGAAAACCCCCGACATTGACATTTCAAAGTTCAATACTTCAAAAACGGCTGAACCGATTTCGATATAAAATGTCTAAAAACCACCGCTAGAAAACCAGCTTTCAAATAAAAAAAACCGCATCCAAATCGGTTCATCCGTTTAAGAGCTACGGTGCCACGGGGGTCGGGGGTTAAAAATAAAGATTTCCACACAGCACTTTTTTTTCGGCTTTTGTTTGAGTGGATCCAATCCAAAATCAATCAGAGATGCAATCTTACTACAATCCAGATTCTCTCTAGAATTTAGATCCAACTCAGATGCAATATAGATTAAATGAACAACCTAAACAAGATCCAATATAGATCCATTCTAAACCCAATCCTAAAAAAATCCAGAGCCAACCCAGAGCCAATCGTGACCCAGCCCCAACTCACAGGAACAGGTTGTCCATGCAGTAGTGGTAGTCGGCGCGCGCGACGTCGGGCAGGTGGCAGGCGCTGAACACGATCAGCGCGGAGCCGCTCGCGTCGTAGCCCCCGTGCGACACCACGCGCTTGTACGGCTCGATCACCTGACAACCAAACGATAAAGAACGATAAAGAACGATAAAGAACAATAACTATAACTTGTCTATAACAATGCGGTTGTCTGTTTCGTGGCAAGTATAAAAAAAGTCAGCAAACTGCTTTTAATTGCAAGTTCATAAGTGAATGCGCGTAAATACGAGGGGCGTTCAACAAATTCTCGGTATGAGAAGGAAAACAAAGGCGTACGATTAGTGTTTTACTTTTATTTTTCTATATATTCCCCCCCTATGTTTATACACTTATAAGATCTGTCAATTAGTTTTTTTAACCCCTCATAAAAATATTTTTTGTCTTTGGTGTCAAAATGCTCCACCACCGCTGCCTTCAACGCTTCATCATTAGAAAATCGATGTCCACGAAGATCCTTTTTAAGGTTGGGAAACAAAAAGTAGTCGCTGGGGGCCAAGTCTGGACTGTACGGCGGGTGAGTAATAGTTTCGAACCCAGATTCAAGAACAGCAGCCTTGGCGACATGAGCAGTATGCACAGGGGCGTTGTCATGAAGAAGCAGCACTCCTCTGGTCAATTTTCCCCTCCTCTTCTCTTTGATTGCTTCCCGTAATTGGCGTAAAATTTGAGCGTAGTACTCTCCTGTAATAATATCCCTTCACAATCCCAGAATATTGTCGCCATGATCTTGCCAGCTGAAGGGACGACCTTGAATTTCTTAGGATGAGGTGTTCCTTTAACGTGCCACTGCATCGACTCTTGTTTGCTCTCAGGGTCATAATGATGAACCCAAGTTTCATCTCCGGTAACAATTTTTTGGAGCAAACCATCAGGGTTTTCACCACACAGCTCAATGAAGTCAGAACAACAAGCAACACGCGTATGCTTCTGAAACGGTGTCAACATTCGTGGTACCCATCTTGCACTGACTTTGGACATGTTAAGATGATCGTGGATAATATCATGTATTGTACCAATAGAAATATTGGTTTTTTGTGCTATAGACCTAACATTTACTCGACCATCTTCCAGTATAATTTTCTCCACTTTTTTAATGTTTTCTGGTGAAGTAGCTTCAACAGGCCGACCAGGTCTAGGGTCATCTTCTATGCTCTCCCTCCCACGCTTAAATTCATTTGACCACTTTTGGACAGTAGATAATGAAGGAGCGGACTCACGGTAAACTAAATCCATTTCTTGTTTAATAGACTTTTGATTTTTTCCCTGTTTAGTCAAGAATTTTATCACGGCTCGATGCTCCAATTTAATTAACATTGTAAAATCGCTCATGGTGATCACGCTTGTTCAGCAGTAGCAGAAAAACAAAAGAACGTGTGGGCTTCAAATTTACTTTTTTTTACTGTCAATGAATGACTCTTAGCGGCCAGTATTAAGAAGTTTACTAAAAAGGTTTGCAAGATACCAATACCGAGAATTTATTGAACGCCCCTCGTATGTGTGTAAGTGTGTATCCGTGTTAGATATGAGCGCCGATGGGTGGAAGGTCGGCGGCGGCGCGCCGACTTTTTGGAGTCGGCGGCGGCGGCGTCGTCGGCGGCGTGACCTCCAAAGATTTTTTTGACGCTGACAAATATTTTTATTTATTGGAACCTTATAAACAAATTACGGTTTCGGAAACTATAAAATTTTTGGCCCTTTATACTTTACTTAGGAAAAAAATATCGTAATTATACAATTATGAATAACATGTCAACAATAAATAAGCTATAAACAAAATATTCATGGGTTTTAAAAGAGGTTTAAACAGATAAATAGTTTTATGTTAAATTTAACAAATGTGAAGTCTTTAAAAATATTGCTGAAGCCATTCAACAATTTGTGTCACCCTGAGATACATGCAAAATCACATAAACTTTTAGAGATAAAATATGAATAAAAGAACTTAATAATTTACAGTAAAATAAGCCACCAAAAAAATTGTTTACTCCTACGCCTAGAGAGGGTTATACGATAACTACTCTACTCTAATAATTAATTAGAGGTAGGTAAATAATTTTAATATATAACTCACAGCACTTTGTGCTGATAAGTACGGAAACGAAGTTCTTCTGTCTTTCCAATAAAGCAAGATATTCCCACTATAAGGTTGTAAATCAACAGTAGTAACAATACTGAAGTATTTCCGGCGCGCCGATACCTTTTCGCGGCGGCGGCGGCTCGGCGAAATCTGCGGCGGCGGCGGCGCGCCGGCGCGGCGCTCATATCTAATCCGTGTGTGTATGTTTACGAGATTGTGTGTATTGTGTGCATATTAATGTGTTTTGTGTGTGTATATGAGTGTGTTTGATGTATGTATTTGTGTATGAGTGTGTGTGTATGTGTGCGTATTTGCATGTTTGTATGGGTGTGTGTATGAGTGTATTTGCGTGCGTGTATGTGTCCTTGCATGCGTATGTGTTTGGTGTGTGTGTTGTGTGTGTATGTGTGTATATGAATGTATTTTAGTATTAGTGTGTCTGCCTGTGTGTATTGTGTGTGCATATAAGTTCTTGTGTGCGTGTTTGTAGTGTGTTTGTGTGTTTATGTATTGAAGTGTATCTCTGTGCCTGTGGGTGTGTATGGAGTGTACAGTCACCTTCATGTCGCAGACAGCTTTGGGGCCGGCGCGCGGTACACTCAGCCACGAGCGCTCGTCGCGCAGCTCCTCAGCGGCCGAGTACTCCGGGATGGGCTCGCTACAGTCGCTCAGGGTGTTTGTTGATCTGTAACAAACAACATAACACGTAACAATAACAACTTATAAATACAGTGGTGGTCACATAAATACAACCATATAACTTGACAACCAAAATAAGGATTACAATTCAAAGTGCTGACTGATCCATACAAAATTTCAAATTTCAAAACAGACCACCACAAGAAACCAATATAAGCAAAGAAAAAGTAATAAAGCCGCACGAACACTTTTTCACGTCCGCAAGGGCATTTTTAGACTTCTAAATCTACCAGCGTCCCCTGTTTACAAGAAACGCCGCAAAAATATCGACACAACAAACAAAACACTTATTTCTTTAACTTTAACTTTACATGAATACTACATCGGTACAAACCTACGCCGTTCAGGAATTTAAATAAATAATCGCCTATTTTTAAACACATGGCTTGTGAATATAGTAATTAAGTGATTGAAATTACGAAATACGGCTGTCACAACTGTCTTAGAATAATCGGAGTTTAATGACAGGATAGTTAAGCGGTCATGGATGGTAAGTCAACATTTTTTTTTTTAACGATCTTAAAGTTTCTACGCGCTACACCGTATCATACCATGACCGTAATAGGAAAGTGTCAGACAAAAATATATTGTATTGAAAAGTATGAGACCATGCCCACTAGACCGTTCCGTCACCGACCAACATTTTAATACTAATTACGTCGTCTATTAAGTCATAGTATGGTACGGTGTAGTGGGCAGAAACCTTTAAGAGAATTGTAAAGCTGGGGCACGTGTTATAAAGCTACAAGTTACAATTTTAGGGTGATTCTTTGAGCGTTTCAACCGCCTCATTGCCGTGGACATATTTTTAAAGAATTGGGCGTATATTTTGATGCCGTTTTCGAATGTTTGTTAGATGTCCAGTAAACTTAGATACCTAACCAGAAACGAAATCGGAATCTGCAGCCACTTCTACAAAAATGTGTCCCGAAAAATGAGGCGGTTGAAACGCTCGAAGAATCACCCTTTACAGGTCTACACTGGCAACACTCCTCAAATGGCTCGTCGTCATTGGTCGAGGTTGTGTCAAATGGGAACTTGTAACCTGTAAATTGTAATTTGTAGCTTTATAAAACAGGCCCCTGCTAGATAATGTCGGTCAGTACCTGCGGGACTCCGGGTCGGGGCTGGCGGCCGAGCCGAGCGGCTCGGGGAGCTCGTCCGACGCCTCCAGGTCGCTCGCGCTGTCTATGCTGCACTGGTCGTCCTCCGGAGGCTGGAACAAGAACATTGTTACACGGACGCCCTAGACTATACTCCATTTGTGTAGATACTTAAAAAAGTGTAAACAAACCAAACCACGTGGCATTGTTAAACAGCCAATGAAAACTGTTTTATCGCACTTTGACGTAAGTATCAGTGTTCTGCTTCGGCTGACGAACTATATCACGTGGTTGTTTTGTTTACATTTTTTTAAGTACCTAAACAAACGGGGTATAGTAGTATGTACGGGAAAGTGATTTTAAGGCAGAAAGTGATTTTAAAAGCCATTTTTGACTCTTTTCTAGACCATGGAACAATCTAATACAGCCATTACGAAATAAATCTGTTTTTATTAAACTAATTTTCAAATTGTGTCAAAACACTAAAGTTTTTGTATGACATATAAAGATAAAGTTCGTGAGAATAACATACAACATTTTTATTGACTTTCCTGTCAGTCGAATTTATTTATTTATAAATCCTTATTTCAAATACTAATTATATCAACTGTCATCGGCTTCTGTGAATTCCACATAATTATGATAATGAATTTTAAAATTTGCCAAAGCGCATTAAAATGTGGTACAATGGTACTTCAGATAAGTAAAACCGAGGATTAAAGCAAAGTCTATTAAAAATGCAAACTCTCGAGTGCAGGCGAGCTAAAATCTCAATTTAAGTACGGTTTTTTTCGTACGGAAACCTTACCCCACAGTTTCCCTCGACACTCATTCAAAGTGATAAATCATAATCGACTCACTGTTCACGTGTTTACGTCAAACAAAAGCACAAACATACGGCTTTGTTCTCATTTCCACGGCAATTACACAATCGCGATGGAGAATAAGTGATGTAGGTTGAGGGTCAGCCGCTAAAAATTGTACCTCGCATTACCTACCTACTATAATTTTTCGGGTTAGGACTTTTGTTAGCATCCCGTGGTTCTAAATACACGGCAATATTTTTGAATGACAAAATTAATTTCATTCAAAGTTAATTACATAAAAATAAGTATTATTTTTAAGAAGACAAAATTGTTTTATTATGTAAATCAAGCCCGTGTGGTGCCGGGTTTAGAATGTTGCCACTCCATGTCTTCCATTGGATGTCGTAAGAGACGACTAAGGGACTTAAGGCTGTGTAGTGCTGTTAGGCGATGGGTTTGCAACCTGTCACTAATACACTGGATAACATCTTAGCCTGGTTGTGCAAAATGTGGTCACAGAATTATCAACAAGTTTTTGAAGTTGTTGGTGAGTTTGTGGCTCTGCCTACCCCACTCTGGGAATGAAGGCGTAAGTTTATGTATGTATGTATGTAACTAACAATTAATTTAATGAATTACAACATTTTCAATAAAAAAAATTTTTTTAGTGTTATTTGACAGGATTTTTTTTAGAAAATTAGTACCACTTTGATCCAGAATGTTGAAATAAAATAGATTTATTTTGTTATTTAAATAATGGTATTTTTAGGTATGGTATATCTAAGTATAAATAAACTTAGGTTGAAATAAGTACTATATTTTCATTTAGATTTTGGTTTGGGACTAAAAAATGCCCAATTGCACCTCGCCAGACAATGTTAACATCTAAAATGGCCCTTTTAAAAATTACTTTAGCTAAGGTTAAATTATAAGGTAAAGTAGAGTATCGAGTGGTCGGATCTCGGTCTCTTAATAGTGGCATAACATACATTCCAACTATTATAGGCAAAAAACATAATCCTGATGCAACTCGACCCATTGCATAGCGACCGAATTGAATTGGAAACTAGAGTTTAAAAGAAAACTCATAAAAGAACAGGGTTTCGAGTTATTTTTTTCTTGCACATTTACAATATTATACATTACTAGCGGCCCGCCCTCGCTTCGCTTCGGTTTATGTAAGTTTTCTGTAACACCCGTACATAATCCAAAATTTATTATACATAAAAACCTTCCTCTCGCATCGCTCTATCTATTGATGAAAACCGCATTAAAATCCTTTGCGTAGTTTAAAAGATCTAAGCGCACATACAGGCGGCGGGAAGCGACTTTAATTTAATACTATGTAAATAATAGTACATTACTGCACAGACCGGGAAATAGGCCGTTGCGGGACGAGTAGAGTTAGCGTGGCCGAGACGCAGTCGAGGCCGCGCTATACACGAGTCCAGCAACCGCCCTTCCCGGTCGAGGCTTGTATAGTGCTTTTCTCCAACAATGCGAGGAAATATAACACAAATTGTTAAAATATTAAACAGGTCAAAATTTCCTTGAAAAAAAAGAACAGAAACACGTACGATTAAAAGTACTGAAACAAAGCATTAAATAAAATCAAACATTTAAACGTAATAAATTCAATTTCAATAAAATATGGTAAATTATAACATTTATTACGCGTTTATGTTATTTTGGCAATTTATTTTGTTTATGAACACAATTTCTATAAAAAATAACCTCAAACTATTTGATACACTTTTAAATACGCTGTAAATGCTGTTTGAAAATGTTTGACTTTTTAGTCTATGACATTTAAAAAGTAAAATATACAAGGAAGGATTTTGATTGCACGAGTGTTTGGCTGGTTAGAGTTAGTTATCCTAGTCCAAACATGGTTTTAAAAAGTAAAACACCAGGTACGTAATGAAATTTGTATACATTTTCGCGGCCGCTGCCGCTGGTAAATAATAACTTTTTTTTTTAAATTTTGCCTGGGCCTGGAACTCAGAACTTCGCGGGCTGATTTTACGACAGTAAGGTTGACATTTCCGAGCACGTGGGAGAAAATATACTTTATTTATTTAGACACATTTTTTTCTCTTCACACGTTCGCGTTCAGCTACGAATAGGTGAACACGAGGGTTCAGCTGAAAACCAGCGCTGTGGCCCCGGCTGCAGCACATGCTGAGCTGAGTCCTATTTGACTTCACACTACAGTGCAACGATTCTAATTCTGCTCTATACTCGAAACTCGAATTCAAGACCAAAATCTGACAGTTCCCATCTTGATTATTTAGTTATTTTAACATTATTTCATAAAAACATGAATGAGAACTCCCAGTGACCAGAGTGAGAGTGAGTGTAACCAGTAATATTAGGGTAGGTTTTATTGATAAAAATACCTACACTTAAACCAAAATGCAGTAATCACAGCGAATGTGCGCCCGTTGAGGTTAGGATTTTGGTCTTGAATTCGAGTTTCGAGAATAGTGTTGTATCTGCCCTAACCGCGAACCCGGGACCGCTAGGCTCGCAGGCAGCGTCACTACCAACTAGGCTAAACTCGTCGTCATGTGTTTGTACGGTCAAGGAAATTGATTCGTAGACCACTTTGGACTATGTCAAAGTCAAGTAATCAATCAGAACGTAAAATATTTTATTGACAGTGTCACTTTGACATAGTCCAAAGTGGTCTACGAATCAATTTCCTTGACTGTACATGGTACTACCACCACAAAAACACAAGTTATCGGCACATACCAGTTGTATCCTGCGGCGCTGCGCGCTGGTGCTGTGCGGCGTGTGGCGCAGCGCCACGCTGCCCGTGTGCGGGTCCAGCAGCGCCTGGTACGTCGAGCGGTCCTCCTGGGTCGAGGAGGACACCACGTCCGGGGACTCCAGATCCTAGGAGGTTACAGATATTTCAAACATTTCTCGACACAAAATATTGGGTTATTTTTACGTGTTTTATTTCGTACGGAATTTATTCATTTCAATTTTAACTTCCAAATTATTTTTAAATTTCATTAATACAGTATGTTACAAAGGTTTTAGATACAAATAATATGGTTCAATTTCTTGCTTAGTGTTTAAAATTAAAGTGTGAACTCAACTCTTTTCATGTGCTGTAAGTAAGTTCAAGTGTTTCAATTACGCAGAGTTTTATGAAGCTAACTATTTTTAAGTAATTAAGATATGTATAATATAGCTTAGAAGTATCCAATATTCCTGACGGAATTTTGTTTGGTTTGCATTTGACGTTATTAAATAATCCGCAAAATTAAATGTATGAAAACCACCGTTTTCATAAAATTATCCATATTAAACGCCAATTTCATAGGTAAGGACCTAATAACTAGTACAATGCGATTGCTCTTAGACGGTGCTTCGGGTCTGTATTTTACCAGCGACCGCCAGCACCAACTCGGGAATGAGAACAACACACATGGTAAAATCTAAGCCTCATTGTGCAAAATGTGGTTACAGAATCAACAAAGTTTTTAGAGTTGTTGGTAATTCTGTAGCTCAGCCCAACCCACTCTGGAATGAATTTGACGGCATATATGTATGTTTGTTAGGAAGAGAACCTTTTGTACTTCCAACTATTATATTTTCTGTGCCTATGCGAAGCGATGGCAAACAGACGGACAGACACACGTACCTATCTAAACGGGGTGTGTAATGTTTTTAATAACAACTATTTTTCGAATTTTCATTTTGCATAATACTAATTGCATAATTTTGATCTGCAGAAATGATTAAATAGTTTAAAATAAAATGCATATAAACGAAGTGCATAATTTCAAAAGCAATAATAGTTTAGTAGCATAGTAATGAATCTGCCTGCATAACAGACGGGCAATTCCATGGCAGAGAGTAACGCAAGTTACCATTTTCTAGCCTTCGGCTAGTTTTTTTGGTGATATTTCTAAATGGAAGAATTCTTTTATCTCTATATACGTGTTTAAATTCATATCTAGAAAAATATTAGCTTTAAAAGTTTAAAAAAACACGCATTGAAATGGTAACTTTCGTTACATTATCGTGGAATTCCCCAGACAATCAGTATAATGGTCACTTTGTATAGTATTTATTGCTCATAACGTTCTTTTTTAATACAAACCAAGCTCATAATGCTCAAAGAAAATAAACTTCTAACCTAACCTACCCTATTGTTTTGGTAGCAGTTCGCTTTTGTTAACTGTTCTGGAATAAATTTTGTTTTTATACAGATTGTATATTATGAATTTTACGAGTAGTTAAGTAAAATTATGCTAAAATTTGGTATAAAGAAAGAACGACACCCATCTAAACGCACACATAAACGCTTCTTATACTGCTCTATTCTACCTCGGTAGTATAAAATATGGTATGTACTCAGGCGATAATGGGTAAACTCACGTGGTTAACTTGGACGGTAGTCTTCAGTTCGATGGGCAGGTCAAAGTTGGGCATCGACCGGAGCTGGGACGGGGAGTCGCACCACTCGGCTACCTAATAATTTGATACAATCTATATAAATAAAAAATGAATCGCCAAAATGTATGTGATCGCATAACTTCCGAAAGACTGGACCGATTTGGCTGATTTCTTTTTTGTTGTGTTCGTCATTGTCAGGACAAGGTTTGTATGACAGAAAATAATTGAAAAATTCTACCGGGAAAGTCAGAAATTTGCAGCGGGGCGAAGCCGCTGGCGAGCCGCTAGTTATAATTATTAAAGTTCCCTCGTAATGCTTTTGACTTATGATCTGTATGTATGAATGTGAGTATGTATGCATGGTTTGTTTCCAACAAGCAAGATGTCATTAGATTCGTCTTAGCGTTGCGATTGTCAATGGGTAGGGTACTTAAAATTAAAAAAGCAGTTGATTTCTTGAACCTTGCTCTTTTTTTGACTTGTTATATTATAATAACTTACCCCTGTATGGAACTCTTCAGCCTCCGAAATATCCAAAGCCTCATTCCTCTTCGGCGTGCTCTGACTGCCGATCTTAAGCACCTCCAGCCTATTCAAGCTCTCACCCCTAAGCTCCCCTCCGAGCCGGTTCACCTTCATCTCCTTATCAAACCTCTTCCTCTTCTCTATGCCTCTCGCGACATCAGGGGGACTCATAACATCTGTGGCACTTAAAAAATGATTTTCAGCGGTTATAAAGTTTTCATTAAAATATAAGTTGTTTTTACTAGTATTGCGCTGTGGGCTGTAGAAGCATCCGTTTGATTCATTCGCGCGGTCATCTTCGATGCTGGACAGACTAAGATCTTTGTCATCTGGGTGCTTCTTTGGTATCAAATCCGGGTAGTTCTCATCTGGACTGGCCAATCCCATTAAAGGGTGATTAGTTGTTGATATTAAAGTGGAACTGAACTTTGGACTAACTGTCAGCTGATTTGGTCTGTCCGGTGATGTTATTTGAAGATTATTCATATTACTAATCAAGCTAGAATTTAACTCTGTAGATTCTAAGAGGACTCTAGGGTTCTGGAGACGAAGGACTTCAAGGCTGCCGTTGAGGCTCTCGTCTGGGTCCTCGTATTCTGAGGAGTTGGAGCTGGGGGTGAGCTGCCGACTGTGCAGGGACTCGGAGCCAGTGTCCATCTTCTCTTCCGAGGATTGGGAGCTGATGTCCTCATTCAGCCAAGTCCGAGGGGCGCTGGAAGGAATTAAGAATGTGCGTCATTTAAGATTGATTTAGAAGCATGCCAGGTATAAAAATTTGAGATAGAGTTAAAAAAAACCGGACAAGTGCGAGTCGGACTCGCCGACCGAGGGTTCAGCACATGGCACGGTTAACTCCGATATATATATATACAATTTTGTATAATAATGTACATCAAACCAGGTTTAAGGCGAGAGAAATGTAACGGCATTTTAAATAGAAATTTCTAGCCTCCCAATTTTCAAAAGTAGCTGTATCTTAAACTTTTTTACATTTGTATTCTTTAGAAATGCTATCATTAGACTTTCCTACGGAGTTGACTATTGTGTGTTTTTCACACAGCCATTTGTTAATTGCTGACCATACGGCCATGCAAATGAGAACGAAAACTTATGGGAAGGGAAAGTTAAACAATGAGCGACATTGAAACGGTGAAATTTAGTGCACGCCTTGCTCGAATAGGAGTAGTTTTAAAATGCCGAGAATAATCCTTACCATAGCAATATTATCAACGCGAAAGTAATAAATAAATAAATATCGGATGACAATCTTACACTCATTGACCTAGCCCCAAACTAAGCTCTAGGCTTGTACTATGGGTACTAGGCATCGATAAACATCTAATAGAGGTAGGTATATAAAATTCTCCAGTCACAGTGTTTGTAACAAAACTCTTCCAAAACGGCTAGACCGACTGTTATGAAATTTTGTGTGTATATTCAGTAGGTCTGAGAATAGGTCGTAAAGGTTTGGATTAAACACAAAATTACCCGGGCGGCGCCGGACGCGGACAGCTAGTACTTATACAGAAAAATGAATAATATTTTGTATATAAGATACTAGCTGTTGCCTGAGACTCCGTCCGCGCATAAACATAAAACATAGCCTATGTTACTCAAGGATAATGTAGCATTCTAATGGTGAAAGAATTTTTGGAATCGGTGCAGTAGTTATCGAGTTTATTCGTTACAAACATACACAAATACAAATCTTTCCACTTTATAATATTAGTGTAGATAGCGCTGTAAGATATCTTTTTTAATGTTTTCCTACATTTTGAGAACAACGGCTTGGGTTCTGCAGTTCGTTGAGAAGAGTGGGACTAAACGTCGATGCAAAGCAACAAACAGGATATGCAGCATTCGTTAAAAAAAACCGGGTACGAGCATGTCGGACCATGCTCAGTGTAGGGTTCCGACGTTGTACAAACACAAAAAACTATCTCGACAAACAACATGTACAAACCAATTTTCTATTTATAGTTATTTGGTGCTGTTTTAGATGGTTTTTGTGCTGTTTTGATGAGTAGGTATATTGCCTGTATCTCAAGAACAAATGAAGTCTACTTAGTCGGGACAGTTTTCCTTTTAAGTTCGTTATATATGTGCTTCCATTTAAGATATCCATACTAATTTTATAAATGTGAAATTGTGACTGTCTGTCTGTCTGTCTACCTCTTCACGCTTAAACCGCTGGACCGATTTAGATAAAATTTGGTATGGAAAAAGTTTGAGTCCCGGGAAAGGACATAGGCTACTTTTTATCCCGGAAAATTAGACAGATCCCGAGGGAGCAGCGATAAACGACTTCTACGCGAACGGAGTCGCGGGCAAAAGCTAGTTTCTCATATTTTTACTACTTATAGTTTTGGCTGTATGCACACGTAAAAACAAAAATTACACTTTTCGAGTTCAATGATTTCTAAACCTAAACGGTACCCCAAATCTAAAAATTGATAATAATTAATAACATGTACATAATGCTAATGATTTTTAAAAGCTATGAGCTAGATCGCGGGCAGACGGACAGACCCGTGGTGAAACTGTAAAGGGCAATTCACACAGCGGGCGGGAGCGGATCGGGCGCCGGGCATGTCGTATTCATCGCGGGAGCCGCGCGGGTCGTCGTATTCACACATAGCGCCGAACCGCGGCGGGCCCGTCGCGGGTGCGGTGGTCCCGAACCGCACCCGACCCGTCCCGCCGCGTGTGTGAATGCTTCCATATAACTCCATGTTAAAACACCCGCCGAAATACCGACCCGCCCGGCGCACGACCCGCTCCCGCTGTGTGAATTGCCCTTAAAAACAGATTACGTGATCTCCCAAACTGGAAAATATATTTTTAAATTTGTATCAATCGCAAATTGTTTCGTTATCAACATTAATAATTTAATATTAATAATATTTAAATCGAGTTGTTTCCCGAGCGGCGGCCGTGACCTGGTCCCATTTATACTTGCCTACCGTTGAGTATTTATACTGCATGTAGCGTGTAGGTATGTGAGTGGACTTGTGTATGTTATTGGTAATAAGCAGGTATTGTAAACTTACAATCGAAACCAATAAAAATTACGTTTGGCGGTCACGTAGGACTGGCGACGGCGATAAAATGATATTTTATGAAACTTAAAAATTACGCATTATGTTGTTAAAAATTAAATAAGTACTACACTTTTGGCACCCTTTGGGTTGCGTACCCAAAGGGTGCCAAATGGGACCCTATTACTAATGTTGTCCGTATGTCTGTCTGTCTGTCGTAACTTTAAAGTGTTATATATTTTGAACCGTAATAGATAGCAGATTTTCAGTATAAGAATATGTGTTATTACGGCGGATTTACTAACGTTTTTAGTTTTATTTTATTTTATAATTTACCACTTTTACGAATGGCCGCTCACCTTGAAACTGTATGACTTTTACAAATGACAACACTTTTCCCAAACCCCTTAGGTATGATTATGTGGTATTGTGGCACAAGGTCGACTCGCACTTGACTGGTTTTTTAACCACTTTAGTCTCATGTATCTCAAGAACCAATCAAATCTACTTGATTGTTTGTATTTGTATTTTTGGCTGTTGTGGGGGGGGGACGGGACGTAACTTTAGCGAAAATGGCACTTGAGTTCAATTTATCCTTAATGGTCCCTTAAATCTAAAAATTGGTAATGACATACACTGAATAGTTTTTTAATAGCTATCCAATAATATATCATACAATGTTGCTAGGTAAAAATAATAATTTTACCCTAGCTTGACATGTACTGGAGGTACCATAAAAAAATATTTTTATATGTAACATCTATACATGTACAAAATTTCAGTTTAGTTAGTTTGGATAGTTTCTGAGAAAAAGTGAGTGTGACATACATACATACAGAGAGACAAACAGACGGACATGACGAAACTAGAAGGGTTCCGTACTGCCTGACACTCACCTGACCAGTTTTTAGGGTTCCTAGTTTGACATTTGAACCCTATAAACTGGCTAATTGAGAATCGAAGACTTGATGCGCTTTATAATTTTTTTTAATTTATGAACTAAACAATTGGGAACGTATGAAGGTACAATAATTAATAGTAATGTCAGAGTTATTGAATATCTAGTGCGGCTATTCTCAAAGTGTGCTCTCCGGAGCCCTGGGACTCCGCAAGGCCTCTGTAACGTTTCACAAAGAAAACAGGTTTTGCCTAATTTGGGGCTCGGTAATAAAATAATTGGTTTTAGGGCTAAGTTTGGGACTAGATTAATTTGCGTAAATTATTCCCTTGATATGTATTTTATTTATATTATAGATTTATTATATTTTTATGTCATTTTAACATAATCTTTTCAGACCAAGATTAGCATCAAGTCAAGAATGATATTTAATGTATTTTTTTTTTAACAGGATCCCCTTGAAGTATCTACAAATATTTCATCAAATGTGTCATTTCAGCGAAAGCTAATTTCTGCCGAAACCTTATAGTTTTCAGGTTATCTTAAGCATTAGTTACGTAGGTAAGGTTAGGTTAGACTTGAGACCACAAAAAAAAATAACGCTCTTGCTGGTGGAAATGCCTGTAGATGATATGAAAATTTGGCGAAGTGAAACATTCTATGAAATGAGGTTCAATATTTCAATGGTAATCATTATTTAATTCAACCATATAGTCCATAGAACGTTAGTAACATACTAAGTGCTCTTAAAACTATGTTAGTTTCTTACTATGATAATTAATGAATTAGGATTATTTTGCCGCAGAGTTTCAGAGTCGAACCAGGATTGTCTAAGCTGTCAAGAATCTGTGTCAGACTGTTTACGGAATCTTCCCAATAAACAGATAATAGGATTTAACATGATAAAAAATATACAACGAAAAACTCCAGCGCTTTGAGGGTTTGACCAGTGACATCTCACAGAGGATAGGTTAAAAAAACCGGACTTGCACACTAACGGTTCTATACCATTCTTATGATCATTTTTAATTATAGCAGCAATACAAATACATACTCTTTAAAACCAAATCAACTGTCTACATTTTACAGTTCGTGAGAGACAGCTTGCTGACAGACAGCTTGCTGACAGACAGACGGATAGACAGCAGACAGTTAGTAATAAGGTTCATTTGGGTACAGAACCCCACAAAGGTTCCATCTGCTATCAAAAAACCCATGTAGAATATTGGGATAAAAAGTATACTACATCTGTCTTGGTGTAACAGGCGACATACATGCCAACACTTATAGAAGTTGTTTTAACATGAAAACAGAACTAACATACTTACTTTTGAATTTAATGATATAGCATGAACATTGGTGGTAATATATGCATGGGGCTACAGCTGAATAATATACTCTATATGCCAGAGATGTTTTTTCTTTCAATAGATACACAAAACTTTTTTAAAATAATCAATACCAATTTTATAACAATCACAGTGAGGGTAGAATTCAAATTGCTCAGGAATATATTTTTTTAGAATATATTTAAGTTTAAAGAGCAACACTTTGTATTACATGTACTTTTGTAGACGGCACGGATTATTTTTGAACATGAAATAACTCAAACACGAACTAAACGAAATTATTTAAGAAAATACACCCAATAACTAATCAACACAATAAATTTACACTGATTAAAACAATATTTAGGTTAAACACTTACCTCATTTGCGTTATTCTAATATCTAGGAGTGTTGAAAACTTCACGATAATATCCAAAACATAACATAAATCACAATACAAGTTTAACAAATATGTCTTTATTATCGAATTGAAATGAAACTGAATTGATTCGCTTTAGCTTGACATTTGGTAAGCAAATGACGAAAACCGATTGACATAAGCTGTTTGAGTTATTGATAAAAGCGTGGTTTATATTCTAAGAATGACACATGAAATTAGGGTACCGCTCTTGGGTCTCTGTATACGATTAAAATTTATATAAACATTCTAGTGTCACGAATTCTTTTTCACATTTTAATTTTCTCTTTTTAAATACTTTGTTATTTATTCCAGATTTTGCATTTCAACTTATGTGAGTGGCACATGATTTTGATTTATTCAATCAAGAACTAGTTCCCACCACAGTTGGCGATATTTCATTGATATGGTTTTGTGGAGTCCGATATCAATCGATTCAGAGAATCACTGAATGAAAATCCAAGACAATAGCCATTTCAGCGAAGGGTCAATTTAAAATTGGAAACAAATAATGATTTACGTGTTTCACAGTTCCTCATTTGTTCGTAGGCTGTGGATCACTCTGTAACTACAATATGGGTGAGTTTTTATATTGTGATGGTGCATGCCTTGATTTGTTTATACACTTTGGTATTAATTGTTGACCTTACTAGGATTTCGTTTTGAAAGTCTTTTATAAAATGTTACATTCTGAACTTTAGTGTCAACATATTTGTATTTAAAATTATATTAAGATCTTTAAATAATATTTATAAAAAATAGAAAATTGCAAAAGATCTATAGCAAACTTTGTATGTTGTGAATAAAATCGATTTTATATACTAGGTCTGTATATTGTGAGGTCCAGAATATTATGGTTGATAACAGATTCTGCTCTGTTGTATGTGGCTTTATACTTAGTGTCTAAAAATGTAAAGAGTCGTTAGCCTATTCAAATAAATATTTATGCGTATTCAAAAAATCTATTATCAGACTTTAAACGTGGTTTCTGAAATAATAAATCTAAAGTTACAAACTTAATTAACTATATTACGCATTTGTCTCAAGCAGTAGACCGTGGGGTATAACCGGAAACCATCTAGGCATCTTTACCGACTTTACGCGGGCGGGCGCCTTTGACATATTCAATCTCAATATATTGATTTAAAAGATCACACGCTATGGTATTCATGGATATCTATTGTTATGTTTTAAACCATGCTTAGTCTGAACTCAATAAAACAAACTCTGGACCCTTATTCTCGTGTAATTTTACGCAGAGCTAGTTATTAAACAATATTTTTTTCATTTTAGACTACCATCTTTGAAAAAACGCAGGAAAATTATAGATTTATCGGCATTAAGTATAAAAATGACACTGACATGACACTCTTAAAATATATATTAGAATGCGACGTAAACAAGTGCAAATGATATGAACATCTACGGCAACTCGTTGCATATTTTTGGGAACAAGTTAAAGGCAACCGAACCTAAAATGTAATTTGCCTCCTACCTGGGCACGTTTTATAAAGCTACAAGTTACAATTTTACAGGTCTAAACTGGCAATACTGCTCAAATGGCTTGTTGTCATTGGACGAGGTTGTGTCAAGTGGAAACTTGTAACCTGTAAATTGTAATTTGTAGCTTTATAAAACAGGCCCCTGAATTTAGTCGTAGTGTAAAATTGACTAATTCTTAGTTTGTTAACAATATTACTAGTTCTATTAGAGATGATCCCTGTGGCACACCAGTGGCCCGTTTCACGAAGCTACAAGATACAAATTACAAGCGAAACTCTCTTTCTAGCAAAAGGAGTTAAATAGAGACTTCCGCTTGTAATTTGTAACTTGTAGCTTCGTGAAACGAGCCCCAGAGTTGGTTGTATTAGCTTCAGGCTAATTCCCGTGTGTTCTCAGACACAATAGAACCTTTCAACTTGTAATTTGGAATAGTTTGACAACTCGATTGCCCGCATCTGATTTTAGTAAAAAAAATGAAATGAAATTTGTAAATAGTTGAAAAGGGTTCTAGAATGGGGGGTTGAAAAATGAAAGTTATTACAGCAAACGGGGTGTCATATGTCTTCACATTTTTTTTTAATAATTTTCCATAACATACTTTTTTGATTTATAGCCAAAACTTTACATAAAATGACCCCCTCCCCGCCTTATCTCAGAAGTTTATGGACCAAAAATGTGAAAAAAATCAGATTTAATGATAAATAATTACTTATATTTTACGCGAAAAATTAAATGAAGTTGTCCAACTTTACAGTTTTGGAAAAAAAATGTCAAAAAACTTTAAAAATCTGTATTAAAATTTAGGCTGGTCAAAATGGCCCTTATTGCATAGATAAATAAAGTTCACAACAAAATGAGTATTTTCTTTTGCGTTTTCCAACCATAATTATCTTAAATAAGGAATCCTCAGTGGGCGCGTCCGACTCGCACTTGACCGGTTTTTTATTGTTATTTATAATAGCAATAATTAAATACACGCTTGCATTTGTATACTACTAAGATTATAGTACTGTTCTTTTAAAGTCAAACTTCCTATAACAGTTTTGCAGGGCTTTTGTTTATTTGTAACTAGCGACCCGCCCGGCCCTCGCTTCGCTGCGGTTTATTTGAGTTTTCAGTAACACCCGTTCAAAAAACCAGCATTTATTATACATAGAAACCTTCCTCTTAAATCACTCGATCTATTAAAAAAAACCGCATCAAAATCCGTTGCGCAGTTTTAAAGATCTACGCATACATAGGGACAGACAGACAGACAGCGGGAAGCGACTTTGTTTTATACTATGTGTAGTGATTTTTATTGTTAGTTGTATAAATAAATAATAATCGGTATTTAATAAAGACAAAATTTAAAACAAAAATATAATATTTAATTAATAAATATAATGTAAAACAACTAAGAAGAAATATGTAAAAATTGTATTGTATCAGAACCACAACTTACCGCTTCTGAAGTTTAATGTTTTCAATACTTCAAAACCAAAAATATGTAAAGGTACCTACAAAGTGTTGAATAAAAAAATCTTTGAATTAACTATTTTAAATTAGAATCAACATTTTCCTCGTTGTTACACTGCACTTTTTCAGGGTTATGATTGAGTAGACCAACTTGCTTCTACAAATTCGTGATCATTAGTAAACCTAATAATAATCTCACGGATTGTTATTCAGGAAGAAGCGTTGTTTGTTTAATTTCTTCGAGGAAGTTCTCGAATATTCACATAACACCGAACAATTTTTCTTCTCCATGTGTCATGTATCAGATATCCGTTTGTTTTATAAATATTGATTCGCAGAAAAGTATTAGTAGTCCGTGGAATCCGACAGTCACTCAGTATGCAGTGGTGTTTCTGCTGAGACGTGGGATAGGAATTAAAGAATTATAATAGTATTTTTAATTAATTTCTAGGTGACTTTCACACAGTGAAGATGCTGTTCGGTGGGTTAATTTTTTTAACCTACATGGTTTTACCAGCCATTATGGCTGAAGATCTCAGCTGTGAGTATATGAAATATATATTTTATTTATCTCTGCACCCCTTATAATAGGCTTATGTTTAACGGATCACCAGATATGCCGAGTTGCCGAAAATATTAAATGATCACCTAAAACTAACCTAACCTAACCTAACCTAACCTAACCTAACCTAACCTAACCTAATTTGGTGCTCATTATGTTTGTTGTCCTTATAATAGTCACTTTTAAAGTTCAAACACATTGCCTATGTCCAACAATATTTTAAAGTTTGGTCTTTCGTTAAAGTTTTTTGTCAATCTTTTAGATCAAGCCTGCGTTGATAAATATTCAAGAAAAGGTTACCAACCTTGGCAGGAATGGTCTGACCATTACACTTGCCACCGCTACAGATGCGAAATAAGAGACGGGAAATATTTTATAGCTGCGGTCGGGTAAGATATTCAGTTTCTGTGTTATACTCATCACGATCTTAATATTTATTATTTATAAGCGTTTCTTTTCGCTAATCTTTGATACCTATGTTTAGGTGTCGAAAACCGAAAATACCTGAAAATGCCTTGGAATGTCACGAGTACATTGAAGATGAAAACGTTGGTAAGTGGCTGGTAGAATAAATTCATCTTTTATATCGATGTATTTATAAAAAACCTTTTTTATCCAAAAACTGCTGTTGAAAGTGGTAGTTTGCCCAAAAATAAATTGCTGTCTGTCACCACGTGAAACTCATTCTCAGAATATGTTTCCCAGCTATATTTTACGTGAAGACACGTAAACACAGTTCTATGCGAACTACGAGTATGTTGCTGCAAAAACAAGTTAATATTACATTTCTTCATTATTTAGGCGTGGACTAGAAAAGGAGTTTTCGATGATTGGGGAGTAGCGGAAAACTAATTGTATATGATTATAGTCGCAGGCATCTTGCCAAGTGCGAGTCGGAAACGCGCGCGAACGGTTCCCAACCATTATATATGCAACATTAGCAAAAAACGGCAAAAAAATCACGTTTGTTATATGGGTGCCCCTTTAAATATTTACTTTATTTTAATTTAATTATTTATTTTTAAAGTGAATACATAACTAAATATTCTGTGAATATTAAAAGCGTCTATCTGTTGCCGTTATTAATATCGAGCAATAAAGGGAAAAAAACAAGTTTGTTGTATGGGAGGCCCCTTAACTATTTATTTTATTCTGTTATTAGTATTTGTTGTTATAGCGGCAACAGAAATACATCATCTGTAAAAATTTCAACTGTCTAGCTATCACGGTTCATGAGATACAGCCTGGTGACTGACAGACGAACAGACGGACGGACAGTTTTTACCCTTTGGGTATGGAACCCAAAAATGATCTTAAAGAGATGCTAATCCTTACTATTATAATAAACGCGTGTGTTTGTTTTTTGTTGCGTGTTCAACGTTAAATTTGGTAAAGAGTTAGTTGAAAGCTGTTGTAAGCTGAAAATCTAATAGTTCCTAAAGGATTAATGATACAGCGCGGACAGAATCACGGCGGAAAACTAGTGTAATAATAAGTGCATTATTTGCATTGCTCTAACTTTTTATTTGAATTCATCGTAAGAAAGAATGCATAACATAAATAAATAAGTCATGCAATTGACTTTCTATTACCCACTGATTTGAAAATCAAATTTACCGTAATGATATAAGGGTCCCTAGTTTCTACCCGCAACAAACAGAAGTTGTTTTTTTTTCAGTGGTAACATGACTAACTCAACATAACCTACGTAATCACAGGATATTCTAAAAAAAATGATATTCGTTAAAAATGCATTAGAAAAGTTATGTCGGTAATACGAGCCGTCCCCGATTGTAATGAGTTCTCGGTTGAACCCCTTAACCGATAAATGGATAGCTAGCTCTGGAGAAGGGCGTAGGATACCTTCCATCTGGAAAAAAAAGGTTTCCTAAATGAGTTTTAAGCGGATATAGTCCCGGGCAAGATCAAATTAAAATTATTTCAGAGTTCCCAACTTGCTGTGCTCGCCTGAGATGCGTCGTTGAAGTGAACGGTGAAAGGATTGTCCAGACCAGAGGGCAGCCTGGAGAGCTCTTCCCCGATAAGTAAGAACCTTAAACGTTATCAGTGATCAATATGAAATTTACCTCAGGAGTATTATTATTTGAAACATGTCGCGTCTTAATTCATCTAGGAAATATAAATAGGGGAGCAAGAATTACATAACAACCACTTTGGTCGAGTTGCTTCATCGACGAACCCTGCGACAAAAGTCGATATACACTAACTTTTTTTTATTAGTTTACTCTGGCGTTACAAATGCATCTGGCCGATTTATGATTGATGCTAGTTACGAAATATGATGATAGTTCTTCAAGAAAATAATCGAACTGTTCACTATGGAAATCTTTAGAGAAAGTAGAAGTTCCAGCAGTTGATTCACATTTAACAATGAAATGCCACATTTCAGGCCATGGAAAGGACAGCAGAACGAGCCCAACCCGGCGGTAGTAGGAATGGGAGGCATCCCCCAGAACACTGTTGGAGGTGAAGCCCAAGGCCAACCTGCACCTGGCATGTTTAACAGCAGAGGCGCAGGCAAGCCTACTAAATTACTAGCCATTGACGAGACTAAAAGATAATAATGTTATTGTGAGCGTCAATGGGTAGTAATATCTTTTAATTAACCAAACTCTGAGTCAGTGCCTGATTAGCTATTAAACAGATCAAGTACCTTAATGTAACTGGCGTCACTCCTGTTCCATTAACGGCCCGCCAATCTTGTTTCCATCAAATTGTACGGGCCCGCGCTTTGAAGTCCATAACGCAAAGCCGTCTTGTTCGTAACAATTTGCCACAGGCCGCAAACTAGCTTGATCCGGTACTGGTCGGTGTAATGATGCTACTTATTAGATAAACGTACATACACACTTAAAGAATTAATAGATAAATTCTTTTATATTCAAATTATTTATTCATTCTTCGCAAAGCTTTGAGGTCTTGAAACACACCATTGCGTTGTGTTTGGTTCCTTAGCTTACAATCAACGTTTCTGACTTTTGAAACTAAATACTAAATACTGTCTATTCATGCGATACATAAGGGTGGGTATTTATTTTGACATCTTGAATGTAGGCAACAAAGAGTTAATGAAAAAAATGGCGCTGATCAGATTGCACTGTACGTGAAATAAAGTTATATGTTATTACAACTTGTAATAAAAGTTTTATTAATAGCCAACAACTTTCCCGACAGCGGATGGCAACGACATTAATGGAAGGCGTTACGTAGACCCCTACCCAGCCCAGCAGATTCAAGAGTCACCGCGGAAGAAGAGATCTACCTCACATCCAGTTTACGATAGAAGCCTAGGTCAGGAGGGAGGCGGGTACCAGCCTCACCACGTCAAGATTCATGGCTACACCCCCGAAAAATACACATCGTACTTCACTAACGGGGCCAAAAACCTAAATACTGGCAAATTCCGTTTCAGTTCCAAATCGTAAAGATCTAAATCCTTGAGGCCCAAATCCTATTTATAAATGATTTGTCGTGCCCCTTAACTATTACATTACTTAACACATAATGAAAAAAAATGCAATTTTTGTTTATGTTATTGTTTGATAATAATACTCTTTATTTGGGTCCAATTAGCTCGCATAATTATTTTTGTTCACAATGCAATGGTATGAATAATCGTCTGTTCGCATAACTCGTTTTTCTTTAAAGTTAACCGCTTTTTTTATTATGATAACTTAACCAAACTTAGCCTTTTGTAAATAATGGATATTTAAATAATTTCAAATACTTACGTTATATTTCACCTAATAATAATTTTGCGACAAAATGATTATTTATTCCATTATATCATGAACAAAACATGTTATGCGAGCGGAGATATGGATTGAAAGAAAGAAAGAAAGAAAGAAAGAAAGAAATATATGGATTGCTTTATTATATTACTGTTTATTTTTAGATTAATTGTTGCAAATAAATTATTGACGCCAACCAAAGTTTTATATTCTAATCCCAGTGGCCCGTTTCACGAATCTACAAGTTACAATTTACAAGCGGAAGTCTCTTTCTAAATCCTTTTGCTAGAAAGAGAGTTCCACTTGTAATTTGTAACTTGTAGTTTCTTGAAACGGGCCACAGAACGTACTAACGGAACCCTTAAACATTATATTAGTATTTAGTCTTCGCATCATCGGCAATTTTGAGAAATCAAAAGAATTTACTTATATTAACAAAATACTGGCTAATTGAGAACTTCCTAATTTTTTTGAAGTCTGTTGAGTAGTTATAAAAAATAATTGACCGACAACGACACAAGAATAAGAAATAAATTATTCCAAAGTTCAAGAATCATATTAAGTTTAGCATCTGCATTAACTAAAACCTTAACAGTACATAATGCAAAGGTTTTAACAGTGACTCAAATATTCTAGCCGCACGTAAAGAAAAACATCGCATATGTCAATTCAAAAGTGTCAAAATCGGCTCGAGTGTCCAGAAACTCGATTTTTTTTTACGGCGTTCCACTGTGTATTAGCCACAAATATTTACTAAATGAACAATGACGTTAAAAGAACAGAAAAATACGGATTTAAGCTCTTTTCCAATCCTCATTAGCTGAAAGTTTTAAACATCGGAACCAACTGGAAATCACAATGGTGGAACCAGAATTGCCTTTCGCGTGTGTCATGCCGAATTGCGGCATGACGTTCACTAACGAGGATCACCTGAACGTTCACACGAAGAAACATGACATGGAGCTCCAGCTTGGTGTGGAACAGAAGGCGGTGTTTGTGGGTAAATATTAAGGGAAACTTAGCTGGTAGGCTGGGACTGTTCTTGCCAACAATACTTATAAGACTTGCCAACAATACTTGCAATACAAAACTCAAACTCACAGCAATAATTATACCAGTAATAGTTTACCTACACTCCAAAATCGATGAAGAAAGAAATGTATGAAACCATAAAATAAATTGTGTTCTAACCTTGATAGTCCCCAGCATATTGTAAAAGTACAAATTAATGATAGTAGTTCAGACCTCAGGGAAATATTCAATTAAGTACGTAGCCTAAGTTATTTTGCATTATTATACTTTATACTTTCAAATCAAACTTATCAAAAATACTTTATTTCTGCCTTATGTGTGAAATGCAAAATACTTTCAAGCAGACCAGACCCCGACTCCGACACGCTTCATCCGCAATTGTGATGAGGTGGGGCTGTTCCAGGACCTGCTGAACCCCTTCGATGAAGGCTTCAAGAGGGCCATGGAGACCAGGTAATAGAATAGAATGGATTTTTTTTTAATCAACGCACAGAAGAAGGACAGTAGAAAAATATGAAGTAAAAAGAAGATATTATTCTGTATATCCCTCTCAGCATTGATTTTCTGAGGGACTCTGACTTAAAACTAACCTAAATTAAACAAAAACGGGTAATAGTAAACAGGTAACATAAAAAACCCTAGTGAAAATAATAAAGGATTTTTATTTTGTATTGGCTTTCATATCAGCCAATTTGCCAATTATTGGCAGGATGTATTTGGCCAACATAAGAGTATACATCGGTCACGTCCGGAGAATGTTGGGTAAAAATAATTTTGGATGCTTATGGGAGAATCGGACTTATGGTTACATTTAAGTTTGGTTGGATTTAAGGGGACTGTTAAAGGGGTTATAAGAGTTAGTATCAAAGGTTGAAGAAAAAATATAAGTGCGCATGCGTGCATGGTAAATTATCCTTTATATTATATAATTACAGAGCCGGAGTTTCCCTGGAAGCGGCAGCAGGCACCTCTGATGATGTGCTGCATACTCCTCAAATGGTATTCCCTCTAGCAGACGGAGACTCCACTCTTTACACAAGCAATAACCAGAGGAACATTACCATTAGTAGGTGAGATTGAGAACGTAGGAACTTTTGGCAAGGTCCGTCCAGAACCCTACCACCATATAATCCTGTAACTTACCGCCAAGCAGCATTCGCATTGTTGTGTTCTGGTGCGGGGATAAGACAACCGGTGAAATTGCTAGCATAGAGGCATTCCATCTTATTCCTCAGGGTTGGCAACACATTTCTGGACCTAGGATTGCAGTGTTAAGATTGTAGTCTTGAGAATACAAATGCCTATGGGTCGCAGATCCTAGTTACCATTAGATGGCCTTTGTGCTCGTTTGGCTTCTCCGTGTCATTGAAAAAAAAAGCTGCAATGCCGTTGTTTATTGTTCATAATTTTCATAGATGCAGTTATTCTTACTTTAGGCCGGGTCTTCAATGATTTATCCAAATTAGTTTAATTGATAAAATAAAAAGAACATCTAAATATTGTAATGATTTTATTTCTAGATCATCCAGCGACGAATCCGGCGCAGTCAAAGAGTATGAAACCACCACAATATCAAAATTAACCAATGAAGTAACCACAATAAGCCGGATCGTTGGCAAACAGGATATCTTGGACAAAGTAAGACATGAAGATATTAATAAAGAAATCAACGAAACAGTATCATACACTAATAATGTGATAAAAATACATAGCAATGTAGAAATAAGAAAGGATGAAATTAATATAGAAACTTCCAAGCATATTCCAAGAGCTTTAATTTCTTATACAGATTCTGTCATCAAAGATACTCAAGATGTGGTCAGTGAATGCAAAACAGAAAAAGCACCTCCAATAATGAGTCAGAAATCGTTAGACCACGTAGTTGACAGTCTAGATGAAAATAATGATAAGGAAAAAGCTAAATTAATACAGAAAATGCTGAAGAGGAATTATCAGAATGCATTGAAAAAACCAGCTCATAAAGAGAAAAAAGTAATAGAGTTTGAGGATTTTGAAATTATTATTAAGAAGCCAGATGGGAAGCAGGTGAGAATGAAACCTGTTGAGGAAGAGAAAAGAATACAAGATGAGACTAAAGAGAGATTGAAGAGAGTATTGTCAGATAAAGCGGAGAAGAGATCACAAGAGTCATTGCAAAGGCTACAGTTAGACAATCAAATAGTACCTAACCTAGTACCAATAGCAGGTACTCTAGTACCCGTAACGATAATGAATCCTAGTACGATATTGATAACTAATAGTTTACAAAAAATACCTATAGTGCCTTTTAATGTTAATAAATTGACTGGAAATTATAAGAAAACCGTTAAAAGAAGAATCAGTCGTGAAAATGATGTTAAGCCGGTAGATGATGATTGTGTTATTATTGATCATTCGACAGGTGATGATTTGGGTAGGAAGAAAATGCTAGAGCCCAGGACTGCAGCTTCCAGGAGATACAGGTGAGCTTTAGTTTTTTTTTAATTTTGAGAAAATAGTCTTAGGCAAGTCGCTCACTGCAAACAGCGGCATGGTTGCGGCGTGGTTTTTAGGGGTCCGTGCCCAAAGGGAGCGCGACGCAGTTTGCTACCAGAAATGGCAGACTTGAACTGTTTGTTTCTGTAAATCTATAAAGCATTGACCGGGGGTCACTTTTAAATTCTTATTTACAATAAACTACATCGATCTGCAGAGTCAGCAAAAAATGACCGGTCCCAAGCTTTTTGGGAACACAGTGCGACGGGACCATAATTCACACTGCTAGATCAGAACAGCATTAACTCAAAATACAACTGTATTTTTTTAGACAAAGGCAAAAGATAACGATGCATAGACAGGCAGAGGAGAATAGACTGTTGAAAGAAACCAATCAGCGGCTGCTGGCAGAGAACGCAGCGTTGAAGATGATGGTCACGGAACACCTCAAGAAGTGCAGCAACCCTGGGGACCTGAGTGAGTGTTTTTGTTTTTACCCCCTGACGTAAATAGAACAGCGTTATACGTTTTACGTGTGTATGTCTGTCTGTCTGCCGTAGCCCCCAAACGGACGGGTCAAGACGAGCACTGATTTTTTAAATTAAAAATTAAAAATATTTATTCAGTAAATTGGCTACATTAAAACACGTCGGTAATATGGGGTTCATTTACCATCATTGCGGAGAAGAAGCGCTGCAAGAAACTACACCGGAAAGCTTGTTGAATTGGAAAGTAGTTAAGTATGTGCTAGGTTTCATGAAAATCGATTGGGCTGTTTTGTTTGAGGTTCTGAAATTAGGGTTCGCTATGTAACGGTTTTTGTAAACCGACTTAAAAAAAAAAGGAGGTTCTTAAGTCAACCCGTATTTTTTTTTTATGACCACGCATAACTTTTTGCAGAGTTGTCCGATTTAAAAAAAACTTTTTTGGTTTGGTAGAGTATACTTCTGAGGTGGTCCCATTGTCACCAAATCTGAATCTGATGAGGGGGGATCCGTGAGGAATTGAGGGAACTCCTCAAATATTATAGACATACATACAGCGATTTTAGTATTTTTAGTAACAAGTCCAGCATTTGCATTAAAAAAGTACCATTTGGTGAAGTGGAACTGATGATGAAGACCACAAATGGCTACCGGAAGTCCTCAATGGTACCTATTTCAAGGGTGGCGATAAGATATTTCGATTATTCTCGATTAAGATAGTTGAGCAATTGTAACGAAGAAAATTTAATTGTTTAAATATGACTATGACTTTTCCGTGGCGTTGCTGGCGGCGAGCTTGAAATGTCTTAAAGTATCAACTAAGAAGTGGAATTACATAATAGTTTTATCACTAAAAAGTATAAAATAAAATGAATGTTTTAAAAAACAATTATTTTATTTATCTATTCAATAGTTATGTTATGGCATAGAATAAAAATAATAAATATCAGGGGAAAATCTCCCAAAAACTGAACTAGTCCCAAATTATGCTAAAACTATAAAAAAAACCTTGTAGAGAAATAAATCCATTCTAATATTACTGTTTGTTTGTTACGCTTTCGCAGCGAAACCACTGAAACGATTTTAATGAAATTTGGTATAGGGAGATAGTGTGAACCCTTGCATACTTTTTATCCCGAAATTAACACAATTCCCGAGGGAATAACGCTAAACGAACTCTACGCAGACGTCACAGGTACAACCTAAATGTAATATGTATAGGACATAGCTATGTTTATTTTCTAAAGTTTTTTTTGTTGACAGGGTCAACGCCAGAGCCACCAACGAACAGATGACGTTAAAAAAATACGTAAATAAAAAAAAACATTCCATATAATAATTTGTATTAATTTTGACATGCAAAGACATATGTTTACTGTGTTGCATTAAAAAATGTGAATTGTTTTACAATTATTTATATCAAGTTAGTTATGTTATGTATTTATAAGTTTTATTTTAATTTATGATATGACCATGACAAAATATAATTTGATGCATTTTAATTGCTTGTTTTATTCTCCTAACTAACTAACTTTAAAATAAAATCTGTGATTTTTCTGAGCCAAAATGAATTAGGCTAAGTTCCCATGAACGCGCTTCAACGCGCGGTTGGCTCGCCGCGCGGTGTGACATTATAACAAATCAATGTTATCGTGTACATGACCGTGCGTTACCGGTAACGCGCGGTCATGTACACTATCTACAGTCAAGGAAATTGATTCGTAGACCACTTTGGACTATGTCAAAGTCAAGCAATCAATCAAAACCTAAGATACTTTTTATGATTTCATTGTCAGTGTCATTTTGACATAGTCCAAAGTGGTCTACGAATCAATTTCCTTGACTGTACGTCGACGCGCGTTCATGGGAACTTAGCCTTATGGTGTCCTCATTGACAAAAGGAACTTTTTTAAAAGTGTTCCAAAAACAAACTTGCTTATAGAGGTTTGTCTCTAAAGCCAACTTTTTTTTATCATTATATTCATTATTTATTGAAAACTATTTCGATTTGTATCGTTCAAAATATGCATAAGTACAATCATGTCTGATGATTAAAGAATATCTTTATTGAGAAAATAAATAAACAACTTAATAAAATAAAATAAAATATCTTTATTTTCAGACAAGTTTGATCCATAGTTGGTTAGTATAATATGGGCATATTTTTAAGTAATTTGAGGAATTATAAGGAATTTTCAAAAAATAAAAACATTATTTTGAACAAAAACCTGTTTTTAGGGTTCCGTAGCCAAATGGCAAAAAACGGAACCCTTATAGATTCGTCATGTCTGTCCGTCCGTCCGTCCGTCTGTCCGTCCGTATGTCACAGCCACTTTTTTCCGTAACTATAAGAGCTATACTATGGAAACTTTGTAAGTAGATGTATTCGGTGAACTGCATTAAGATTTTCATACAAAAATAGAAAAAAAACAATAAATTTTTGGTGTTCCCCATACTTAGAACTGAAACTCAATTTATTTTTTTCATCAAACCCATACTTGTGGGGTATCTATGGATAGGTCTTCAAAAATGATATTGAGGTTTCTAATATATATTTTTTCTAAACTGAATAGTTTGCGCGAGAGACGCTTCCAAAGTGGAAAAATGTGCGTCCCCCCCCCGTAACTTCTAAAATAAGAGAATGATAAATGTAAAAAAAATATATGATGTACATTACCATGCAAACTTCCGCCGAAAATTGGTTTGAACGAGATCTAATAACTAGTTTTTTTTTAATACGTTATAAATCGTAAATATTTATAAATATTTTATAGTGGTACGGAACCCTACGTGCGCGAGTCCGACTCGCACATGGCCGGTTTTTTTTTTGTTTGGCGTACTTTTTCGATTTTTATTTTATTTGTATCACACAAGAAATATGCTCTGGGGTTAAAGGCGAAAATTAAAGCGAGATATTTCACTTTGTTCCGATAAGGTTCACACACAGACCTAGAGAATTCTCACCAATCAATGTTTTTTTTTAATGGTTAACAATGCGGTCGCTATGGTAACGTGCGCTCTCGCGTCGACGCTGCCTCGACCTCACAATGAGCAACTTCCCTAATAACTGCCAAGGGTTTTTGCGATGGAGAAGACAAACGAGCGCACAGGCCACCTGATGGTAAGTAGGATCTGACCCACAGACTCAGGATTGCAGTCTCAATACTACAATCTTAACACTGCAATCCTAAGACCGCAAATGCGTTGCTAACCCTGAGGACTAAGATGGAATGCCTGCTAGTTATTTCACCGGTTGTCTTATCCCACACAACACAACAATGAGCATGCTGCTTGGCGTAATGATTTCGAGAAACTGATCTAACCAGCCCCATAACGACTAGCAAATCTCATCAAAACCGGTTGAGCGGTTTAGTAGTTACGTATGTAGGCATAACAATCAGACAGTTCCTCTTTCGCATTGATAGTAGTTAGTAAATAACAACGCAGTCAGTTTCCTAAAAACGGTCTGGTTTGCTTTGTTCTTGTTTATTTATTTTATCAACACATTTATTTACCACATAACATATGTTCTGAAACTTATTTTGTTTCAGAAAAGAACAGTGTGGCATAATTTTGAAAATTGAAGTGAAATAATTACTATGACAAAAATAATTTCCTTAGGTTAAAAATAAAAAATAAAACTTTTTAAACAGATGTAAACTCGTTCTTTTTTAGAGTAATATATCAAAGTCAGCTGTTAAACTTGTATACCGAGTTATGTTTCAGAACGTTTTACACATCTGTCACATGCGTTTTAAACCTACACTTGTTGTTCTTGGAAAACTATTTATGAAACATTACATAAAAAATAATTTAATAAATTATCAAAATGCGTTAAAAAAAGAGCTGTGTAATTAATTATGCTGAGCTTTAAAATACAGTATTGGTTAAATATGTAGCGTGAAAAGTAATTTAAAATACGTATGAAGTGAGTCAGCTGTCATCTGTCAAAAATATACATTTTGAACGCTCCCCAAATGCTCGCTACGAAGGACATTGGGAAAATCTAGGAAAAACCGAATCAGAGTCGTCCATATTTGTTTTGTGAGCTCTTGCCCGCGGTTATTGAAAATTTTAGGACTAGTGAGTCAGTGAAATTTTGCACTGTGGCGAAGATCACGCCGTATCCAAACATGAGTTACTCGGGGCGGAGTAAATTCGAGGTACGCATGCATCGATCGACATCTCTAACATGTTTGTGTTTTCGTTTTGATTAGAAACAGCTGACATAGCTGTATATACACATGCCCTATTCCTTTGTTCTCCCACGCAATGATTATTAATATTTTTCTCTATTTCTTTAGAACAACCATAATAACAAAAGCGCCATAAGAGATCGTGAATGATAAACAAAGCAAGTTGCGTTCTAAATTTAAACAATTTTGTTTATTCTTATTTTTTTATTGATTTTTATTGCGTATTGTTTTCAAGTTCGCGGTGGTTTAGCCGGGTTTTTCTGCTTACTGGATGGTTACGTGTGGTAGAGTATTTATTAAGTCCCATTTCCTTTGTTAGGGCAGTGTATTGACCCCGTGCGGGCGTCAACCCGCGTCGTAATTCCGACAATACCGTTATGTAGGTAGACCGCGAATTTTATCGGCCTTGGATGACCCAACAGCCATTAGGTTTTTGAACTTGGAACAATAATGAGATAAGCCAAACATTTTTTTTAACTTAAAGTGCAAACTTTTTGTGGTAATCAGGAGGTGAAAAAGGTTTTATTCAAATTTCTGAATGTGAATGCTATTACCATGTAATTTAAATATTTTCTCATGAATGAGGTGGTTCATATGTAAAATGGATACTTTAATTTAATGGGAAAATTATCTACCATATCTCCTTGTTTGTTGTATTGGTACGACACAAAAAGAAGGCTGTAGGAATAAATTTATGTTTCAGAAGGCTCTTTGTTGTTTGCAATTAGCCTTCCTTGTTTTTTCATTTTCAAATATGTCAGACTAAACTTTTCCCTTTTTGTGGGATATTTTGATCTAACCTTTGAATAACCTGGACCAGTTGTGTAGATTGAAAGAGAAAAGTATTGGCATTTTTTTTAATGTGCTTGCTTATGTACTTGTATTTTTACTTTTAGCTAATCCTGTCCACATTCTCAAAATAATTTTAAAAGGGAAATTTTCTACATTGTTGATTTGGTTACGTCTCTTGGGTCACTCTTAAAAACCATCAAAAAGAATCCACCAAACATCAGTTTTTGTGGCAATTACAAGCCCATTCTGTTAAGGTTTTCTTTCAAGCATATTAAGTGCTGTATATTGTATTTTTTTTTCTAAAAAACTCTATTACTGTTGTCTCCTGGCTCACAGGACAAAATAACAATAAAAGTTGATCCTTTAAAGGCATTTTCCCTTCTTCATTCTATTTATAAACAAATTAGTAAATTTATTTATCTACAAATTTTAGATAAAGTATCAGGTAAACTGTTGTTTAATCTTACTGATACAGTGTATTAATTAACAGATATGTAAATCTGTTAATTAATTATTTATGTTTATGAAGGAAGAGAGATTACGAAAAATCTTTTTCATTATAAAATTAGGGTATCTGATTTTTGAGGGTCTGATGATTCCCATATTTTTTGTTGTCAGCGTATTTGTTTATATATATATATATATATATATATATATATATATATATATAGAATCTGACTGATTGATCAACGCACAACCAAAACCGCTGGACCTAGGAATTTGAAATGTGGATGTGGATTGTAAATTACTGTACTAAGAAAGGATTTCCCAAAAATCGACCCCTAACGGGAAGAAATATATCCTTTGGGAATTGACAATTTTCTGGGATAAAACATACCTTATGTCCTTTTCCCGGGTTCAAGCTATATTCATACAAAATTTCATTAAAATCGGTTTAGCTTTAGCTGTAAAAGTGTAACAATCAAATAAACACACTTACTTACTTTCGCATTAATAATATTAGTGTGGAAAATATGGATTTTTGTGGGGTTCCATCTGTTCATCATGATTCTGACAATGCCAATTTTACCATCGGACCATTACTGAACTATGGCATTTTGACAAAAACAAACTTTATTTTTAAAGTAGAATGTTATATTCTCTTGTTTTATTTTTATTTCAGATCGCTCGATTTTCGAGTGAAGACGAATACCATATTAACAAAAAGCTGCCAAAAGAGTTACTTCTACGGATACTGTCGTACCTCGACGTCGTCTCGCTCTGCCGCTGCGCTCAGGTAAAATACCCTATATAGGTCCTATGTTTAAAAGAAAATTTACTTATGATTGGTTTCAACATTCAATCTATCTTTTATGTAAAGAAAAATACATAGCCATCATCGAAAATAAACTAATAAAATTTCTGCAAAAATACTGGTAACGTGACCCAGGTGACGACCTATTTACATACAAAATCCTAGGGATTCGAAACTTGGAGGAAATATTCCTTGGGTACCCTAGGGGTGCACTAAGAAATTATTTTATGTCGTCCTACGTCCGTCTTCGGTGTCTTCATCTACATATTATAAAACAAAGTCCCCGCTGCGTCCGTCTGTCTGTTCTCTGTATGTATGTTCGCGATGAACTCAAAAACTACGATGATTTTGATGCGATAATTTTTCATGGAAGGTTTATATGTACAGTCACAAGATTTAATTTGGTACCCACCTTAGGTCCAAAGTCAATCTGACATTCTACAACAATAAGGTTGAGTTCCCTAAAAGTTACAAATGACATCTCTAATAACATTGACAGATTCAAGCATATTTTTCTTGAAATGGGTCCCTAATTAACACTCGTGACCGTATAATAAATTCTGGTTTATGTACGGGTGTTACAGAAAACTCACATAAACCGAAGCGAAGCGATGGCGGGTCGCTAGTTTTATATTTTAATTTATTTTAGTTTCTTTATGTATTTAATTCTTCTATTTTGTTTCAGGTATCGAAATTATGGAATATTCTTGCGTTGGACGGCTCTAATTGGCAGCGGATAGACCTCTTCGAGTTCCAGCGAGACGTGGAGGTCAGTTTATATTTACAGTACCTATGTTAAACAAGTGAATGATTCTGAGTCTGATTCCGATTCTAGTTTTTGAGATTAAGAGATACGGGAAAAACTTAAAATTTCAAGTATTTTTTCCTCATTTTCGTTTTGCCGTAAGTTTGGTATTTTAATTGCAATGCATATTCTAATTGCTTTCATAGGTAAAAAACTTAAGAAAAGCCACTCTTGCATGTACTTATAACACATCTGTATAAACCGTTTAACATTCTATATTTGTAATTTGATGTAAATTACATATCCATAAAGAAAGACTTCAATATAAATATCCTCTATATTTAATTAATAAGGAAAATAATATTTACAGAATTAAACATGAATATAATTATAAATTAAAAATAAAAATAATATAAATGAAAATTAGGAATTATGAACATTCGGAATTTCAATCGATTCGGCATTATGACTTCAGAATTATGTATCCCCACGTGATACATATCATAGAGATGAGCAAGTAAAAATGTTGTGTAATAATTGGGCGTACTGACCTGGTACCTGGTACCTAATAGCTGTCATTTTAGATGTGATTGCGTAAATATTGCTTGTTATTTTATTTTTAGATTACACTTTATTACGACAACACTAAAGCGCTTAACATTTAATTGGAGTACTGTGGCCGTATTTTTGTACTGAGTTGACAGCTCTATCAAATCTTGCCTTTTATAACGGTGCAACATGTATACCTATTCCTGTTTGTTCCATCTTGGATTGTGATGTGATATGCAATAAACTATTGAATTTGAAATTTGAATTTGAATTATAAGCCCTTCCAAGTTCTAGCCAGTGAAACAGCTATAAGATTCATATATCTCTGACCCTTTGACTGCCTAATACTTACAGGTTTTGACTGCTCATACGTTCTCTAGTGAAGAACGAGATGATGATGATGATAATGGTTGCAGGGTCCCGTGATAGAGAACATATCGCAGCGCTGCGGCGGTTTCCTGAGGCAGCTCTCCCTCCGAGGCTGCGAGGGTATAGCTGACGGCTCCATGAAGACTCTAGCACAGGTAACCACAAGAAAACTCCACATTTTCCATTTATAGCTAGCAACTATGGGCGTCCACATACGATGGACGAGTAAGACGGCATTAACGGCCAAACATAACCGTGAAAAGTTGATCGTTTACGCCCCTTTACGACCTAAAGTTATTCAAACTCAAACTCAAAGTGACAACATTTATTTGACAAAAACACACTGCAACGCAACAACATTTTGACAGAAAAAACTAAATGGTAAAAGAATGGAACATGATATTTATATACAAGTAGGTAGTTAGCGAATTAAGAGACGTTGCGCTGTAGCGTGAAGTTAAAAAGGACTCAGCTCGGCATGAGCTGCAGCTGGAGCGACCGCTGTGGTTTTCAGCCGAACCCTGGTGTTCACCTACCTACTTCGTAGCTGAACGCGAACACGAGATGAGAGAAAATAAATAATATAGCGTGTGAAATGTGTAGTCAACAATGTACATGTAAATAAATAAATAAAGTGGTAGATTCATGTGTATGTTTGTATTCCAGTCCTGCCCCAACATCGAGGACCTGAACCTGAACAAATGCAAGAAGGTGACGGACCAGACGTGCCAGGCACTCGGCCGGCGCTGCTGCAAGCTGCAGCGGATCAACCTAGACTCCTGCGGGAGCATCTCCGACATATCGCTCAAGGCCATGTCGGATGGGTGTCCGGTGAGGCCTTTATATCTCTCTATCCATCATCGCTGCGGCAGCGGTGTGGTTAAGACCTTGTCCTAGGGCTAGAACTTTTGGTAGCATACCACAAACACATCCATACTTTCACACCTGCCTCCCAATGAGGCAGGCAGAGACTATGGAACGCCAGGTGCCCCGGTCTAAACATACAAGTTTCGCTTCCTCTACATTCATTAACCTCTTCATGCACGTACGTCGGTTTCGGGTGCTTTTGATTTGGCACTTAGTCAGTATCGCCGTGTCATGCCGTGGTCAAATCCATGGAGTCTGAGTCATCAGAGTTTCCTTATTCTTATACACATGCCACCTTGATTTTGACATTTATTGTCATATTTTCCGCCCCTTGTTTCCCATATTTCTATTGGTTATATATAACTTCTTTGTTAGTACAATTATTGAGAGATATGTTTTTTAAATCACTGGAACCGTAATCTTTTCAGGGTGTTTTAAATATCTAATGGTGCATGTTGCTGATTGGCTTGAGCACATTCGCTAGAATTTTCGAGTGATTGCTCAAGTTTATCAGCAACCCAACATATTTAAAATTATAGGGTAAAGTTTCATTTATAAACAACATAAAGTTTTTTTTTTCAAATACGTCATGTCTTGCAATATTTATATCCTATCTTTAAAAGGATAAGTTCGCGTTTGTCCTTTTTTTTTCTTTATTGCCTGTGTTAAATCAAAGTGTTTCGAGTTCCGCATTCGCTAAAATTAAATGAATCGTTTGTTCCAGCTACTAACTCACGTGAACGTGTCGTGGTGTCAGTCGATCACAGAAAACGGAGTGGAGGCCCTCGCGAGGGGCTGCCCCAAGCTGAAGAGCTTCATCTGCAGAGGTACGTTGTATTTCAGGCTTATAATTTAGGATTACGATTTTGGTGGCATACCGTGTTTTTAGAATCGATGGAATCGCTATTTTTTATTTACTACATACCGCCTTGATTCTACCTTCAGTATTGCCATATTTCGAAATTAACTAAACACATTTTTAGTTCATCTATACCTACTAATATTTGTTTGTTTGTTACGCTCCAATAGCGGAGGTATTCTCCAAACCAAAAATAATTTGAATTAGTTTAGCGGTTTAATGACTGAATAAATTATAGAACCATGGTATGCCACGAAAAGTCCTAACCCTATTTATAATATATCATGTGTAAATAAATAATGTATGTGCTCTTATATCATGTGTAAATAAATAATTTGACTTTGGAAATTATTAGAGCGATGTTCCGAGTGAAATTGGCAACATGATCGAATTTTTACGAAAACATATGCTGCATAATGTAATTGGTGCCACTTAAAAATATTGTAATGTTAATTTTATTTTTTGCCACGCTATTCAGCCAATGCCCCGGGTATTTGTTTAATTACATTATAAATTGTTACTACAAGTTCAAATTATCCAAATAAATTTTGCGGAAAATACTGGGTGACCCAGGAGACAAGCCATCCAGGAGACATAAAATGATAGGACAACCCTGGGCACGTTTTATAAAGCTACAAGTAACAATTTTGCAGGTCTAAACTGGCAACTCTGCTCAAATGGCTGGTCGTCACTGGTCGAGGTTGTGTCAAATGGAAACTTGTAACCTGTAAATTGTAATTTGTAGCTTTATAAAACAGGCCACTGGTTTAGTGAAAGATTGTAAAAAAGAAGTGCCCCATAATCTTGCACAACTTTTATGAAACTATCACATAACATGTTATTATGTAACAGTTGCAAACGCACAGTTACATATTTAATTTATTGTTTTCCGTAGGCTGTAAGAATGTGAACGACCGAGCGGTCTCGTGCCTCGCCACCTATTGTCCTGATCTAGAAGTCCTAAATGTACAGGGGTGCGATGTAAGTGTCCTAATATTATGATCATATTCTATTTTGGTTTATCCCATCTTGCTTTGATATTGGAAACATTGTTGACGTTAAGACAGCTCTTATTGTCAAGTGGATAAGAGCGTTCATAACTATGATATAATATCGATACAAGACTAATGCGATGCGCAATAGATGCACTGGGGCTCAATTTACAATAGGAACTTTTTTAAAACGTGTTCTGAAAAAAAGCATGCTTATAGAAGTTTGTCTGAAAAGCATATGAATTTTGTTTCATGTTTTTCTTTATTATTCACTGTGAAAAAAAATACTATTTGCTACGCCCGCTTTGGACCAGTGGTCGGAGTGACGTCATTTTCTTTGTAACCGCGTTACGTAGCACTAGTTTTGACGTAGAAAAGACCATGTGACGTTTAGGCTCTTTAGCCATTAGTTTTGTTTATTTATTTTTCAGTAAAAAATGAACATAAAATAATTAATAGTATGCTTTTGAGAAAAACCTCTATAAGCATGATTTTCTTCAGAACACCTTTCAAAAAGTCCCTTTGGCAATTCTACTCGATAAAACCATAACGCTTTTGACATGTTACTGAATTTCCAACGTATCGATAGCTCTCATTTACTTGACCGTAATGGCGGTAAGTTTTGTCTGATAGAATAGAGACCCTTTTTTTAGCTGTTTTTAGTCCATTTCTTTGTTTTCTAAAATGGAAGACCAACATTTTCAGAGTTTATCCGACGACTCGATATCGAAACTGAACGGCGCCATGCGACTCCTATGCGTGTCGGGGTGCCCTCGACTGACCGACGCGACCCTCATGGCGCTGGCGGCTCGCTGTCCGGAGCTGGTCACCCTGGAACTGGCGCAGTGCAGCCAGCTGACTGACAACGGCTTCCAGGCGCTTGCCAGGGTGAGTGGGACGTGATAATGTACACTTACATCGCAGGAATGTTAAGAAGCCACTTGGATATTGTGATAGGTTAACCCTTTTAAGACCTCTTCCACTGTACGGTTGTCCAAGAAAGTGGTCTACCAGTTTTGACAAAAGTTTCTGTGAGATCTAATTATCGCTAAGGTTGACACTTGTCACTGTCATAATATTATTGCAAGGGAAAATTTAACTTGTTGTATCATGATGCGCAAATGAACTTCAATCGTAGGGTGGTAGACCACATTTTTGGCCGACTATACCTACGCTGTGGTAATACCAAAGGGGCCAGCTAACTGCAATTAAGTAGTCTAGTACTAGCTGTTGCCGCGACTCCTTCCGCGCAGAAAAATAAAACATAGCCTATGTTCATCAGGGATAATGTAGGATTCTAATGGTGAAAGTTTTTTGTTAAATATTTTATAGGACACTTAGGAGAAAAGCCATAAAAGAATGGGTTTGTAATTGCCAATAAAACTATTGGATTTTTAGTGGATCCTTTGAAATCATAGTTTTTAAAGAGTGACCCAGGAGACGTCACCATGGCGACAAGCTACAACAAAAAGTTGATTGACCCTATTACACTGCTATATGTATTATTAGCAAGAGCCTATTCGGATTACAACAGTCTAGAAAGCAGAAGGCTGCCCGGAGATCCGCTCCTGGCCTAGACCCCATCAATTTTGGAGGGAAAACCCAAGACTCTGATTGGCTCACGACATCGAGTCATATCATTGACGTGATCCAATCCTAGACCGACTTCATTTCTCCGCCACAGATTGAACCAATCAAATTAATCAGGTGTATCCATACTAGTATAAAGTTAAATCATAGCCAACAAATAAAATATTGAATATAAAACGAAACCCTAGAAAATTTATACATGAAACTAATACATGAAATAACTAAAATAATAAAATCTTCTTTGGTATAAAGGCAGTGCGCCAATTATAACAAACAGTTTGTTCCTTCAGAGTTGCCGGATGCTCGAACGAATGGACCTTGAAGAGTGCGTCCTCATCACCGACGTCACGCTGGTACACCTCGCTATGGGATGCCCGCGGCTAGAGAAACTGGTATGTATTTTATACGCACTAATTTGTTTAACATTCCTTCAGTACTCGCAACTAACAAATTCTGTGAAATGGTCAGTTTTTATGTCCTCAATCAGGTTATGAACAAGTTAACTCTGCCAAATTTTATTAAAGGTCGCCGTCAATAGAACTTGTGAACGATGTAAACAAATTAGTACTGTTTGACACATAACCTCAAATATTCACCAAGCGTGTTTTTATTAAAAATAACGTATAAATGATAGTTATTTCATCTTTAACTTAATATGAAAATAATGATCTAGTGTATAAATCATTGCAAAGACCTCACTTGATCTTTAAAAGTACGTGATTATCGAGTAATAGTGGTGAATTGGTTCGTTTGGTTTTGTTTACATCTTTTGCAAGTTCCATTGACGGCGACTTTAAATCCTTGTAGTTTTTAATTGTTTTTCCTTGTTGTTTGATTGTGATATATAATATTAAGTTTATTTCTCTATATAGAGCATTGGTGGTTAATGTAAGGCTGTGAAATTTTTGTTTGTTTTTTTTTTAACATTGACTGGCTAACTGATTGACTTACTAAGAAAATAAACTCCTTTTTTAAGAGCTCTATAGTCGAACGAGGAACTCTTATTTTCTTTGTTTCACTATTTAACTGATTTACTCACTACTTAATTGACTATCCAATTGAGCCGTCATGACTGACTGGCCTATTTCTTGACTTATTTGTACTTCATCATATAACATTTTTTATGAAAATTTTGTTTTTTACGGTATCTCGGGATTAAACCCAGCCTGCTTTATCACAGACGCTATCCCACTGCGAGTTAATCACAGACAACGGCATCAAACAGCTCTCGATGTCACCTTGTGCCGCGGAGCACCTCACAGTACTAGGTGAGATTCATTGGCTTTTTTTTTATACTTTCCGCACTTGCATCAAAATAGTTTACCATCGTTTAAAATAGTAATAAAAAGGAACCCTTATGGTGAGACTTCGGTGTCTGTCTGTATCTCTGTGTGTCATAGCAGTTTCTCTCTGAAACTATAGAAGGTATCTTGGAATTCGGCATAGATGTATAACTGGCTTGCCCGCATCTGTTTTTAGTAAAAACAATATAAAATATTTTTTCTAAATATTTGAAAAGGTGTCTAGGGGTTGAAAAATGAAATTGATATGATTATAGCAAACATGTCATATGAAAGGGCTTTTACTAAAAAAATTAAATTTTCCGTGACGTACTTTTTGATTTATAGCCAAAAATATATTTAAAAAAATACCCTTATCTCCGAAAAATCTGGTAAATTCCTGATTTAAAGATAATTATTTATATTTTACGTGAAAAATAAAACGAAGTCAAATTTTACACTTTTGCAATAATGATAAAAAAAAATTAAAATCAGTATTTAAATTTAGGCTAGTCAAAATGGACCTTATTGAATAGAAAATAATGTTCACAACAAAATTATTATCTTTGGCCTTTTCCAACCATATTATCTTAACTACGGAACCCTCGAGTCCGACTCGCACTTGATCGGTTTTTTTTCAAGAGGATTTAAATCCACATATGGATTATACTTGTCACCCAGGCCTGGACAACTGTCCCCTGGTGACGGACGGAGCGCTGGAGCACCTCACCTCCTGCCACAACCTGAAGCTGATCGAGCTCTACGACTGCCAGCTGGTGACCAGGAACGCTATCAGGAAGCTGAGGGTAGGTTTCAATACTGACCTTTCCAACTTTAGTGTAAGATGTTCAAGCGCAGCTTCAGTTCCTGCGGGCGGCAGATTAAACAAACAGTGGATAATTCTAAACAGAGGGCCCTGTCAAGATGCACTACGCTAACTAGCGTTTCTATTCGTTTCGTGTTTAAACCAATCGCGTCACTGGTAGTTGACGTGATACGAGAGGTCACGTGATCTACTAGTGACGCGATTGGTTAAAAACGAAACGAATAGAAACGCTAGTTAGCGTAGTGCATCTTGGCAGGGCCCTCTGTAGGTTTGTATGGGTGTCTAGACAACGACAAACATGGGTGTCCCTCGGAATCCATGTACGTGTAAATGAAGGAACAGTAATAACAGCATTGTTTGACTGCTGTCGACATTATCCATATTCAGAAACTTGATGGTTGTGCAATGTGTCAGGATTGAGTTCTTATCGGCCAGGCATTGTAGTATCCATAGTACAAGCTTAGAGCTTAGTTGGGGACTAGGTCAATTTGTGTGAGATCGTCCCCCGATATTTATTTATTGGAGTCTAGCAGCTTTTTGTTGTAGCTCGTTGCCACGGTGATGTCTCCTGGGTCACACTTTAAAACTATGATTTCAAAGGATGTAAGTCCACTAAAAATCAGTTTTCATTGGCAATTACAAACCTATTCTTTTATAGCTTTTCTCCTGAGTGTGCTGGAAGTATTATAACATTTTAAGAAACTGTCACTTGTCTCCTGGCTTACGTGACAGAATAACAACAACATAAAGTAGATCCACCCATTGAGTGAGTTCCCTTGTTGTCCGCAGAACCACCTCCCGAACATCAAGGTGCACGCCTACTTCGCGCCCGTGACCCCGCCCGTCACCGGCGCCGCGCGCCCGCGCTACTGCCGCTGCTGCAACATCATATGAGACCGGCTCACCTAGTCCAACTATATACAGTTCGTGCGGGGACAACTGTTCGTGTGCTATGTGTAGTTATATCTTAAGGATTTAACGGTGATTGGCTGTAGCCTTATGGTAAGTGACGTCGAGTTTACTATTTGAGAGGTCACAGAATCAAAAGCGGTATGTGGAGATTCGCGCTTTGAGCATCAAATTCATACAATTGCTGTTTTCCATAAAACCACAAGCTTAATTTAAAAAATGGTTTACCAGATTCGAGAAGTAATAAGTACTCAACTATTAAATCAAAAATCGTCCTTCTAAATAATAGGGTTTAGAAGATTTAGCCAAAAACATGCGCAAAAGGTGTCGTGTTTGAAAAATAAAAGTGTCGAGGTTTTGGTTTCTAATCGTGTTTTCACGTTTAGCAGTCTCAAGGGAAAATAATCAAGTTCAATGCATCCAAAGAGCAGATAGCGTTGTGGTTATTGAGATCCAGATCGCGGAATACAACCTACTTTAGCATAATGTGGCCCCTAAAAATACCAAAGTACCGAATGTCTATGGAAATACATATGAAGGGTCTAGTTTTAGCAGTGACGCATTGTGCTAATGGAAAACGAATATGTGGATTACAATAAGCTAGCATTAACCATGTGACCCGTAGTCTAACTACAAGTTAGGTGCAACGATGCGAGTGACAACAGTAGCCCTAGGCAAGATGCATTCGGCAAACGTTATCTTTACCCAAAATAGAATCAAGACAATCGCGTCGAACGCTTATGTCAATTTCATACATATTGTCAGTATTCAAAAAAACATTTCGGGGAAATTGTGCATCTTGGCTAGTACTTTAGAACTGTTATCTTTGAATAGTATATAACGAAGCTATTCCTGCTGTATGTCCTTTGACTTCTAAACTATAAAATAGATTGTGGAGAGCAATAGGTATAATAATAGATCGTTTGAAAATACAATACCAGCGAGGTAAAAAAAACTGGATGCATAGGAACAGACTATAAACTCGTTAATGTCTATGAAGGACTGAAAACTATACAGGAAGTGATCTGTGGTTTAAAACTTGGGAGTTACTTACCGCACTCAAAGTCAGGTAATGATGATTAAAAGGATTGTGAACCGACGTATAAATCGCGTAGCTGTCAAAAAATAATTACCAATTTAGCTCCGGGCGATAACGTTTCTCACCACGAAATCAAGTCCGATTTCCACAATTTTTAAATATGTTGTAGGTATTATGAAGAATTATTCGCTTGCAAAGGAAAACGTATCTATACGTAACTAGGTCTACCTAGTTTTTCATAACATCTACGACATAATCAAAAATCGTAAAAATCGAACTTGGTTTAAGAGAGAGAAACGTTATGGCATTTTGTATCGACATTTTCAGTTCACAATCCGCTTAGTCGTTCCTTGGTCACGAGTTTTGATTTGATTTTGATTTGATTTTTCGGCGCAATTTTGAAAACGGAACGAGTATAGTCTCTTAAATTATAGTTGATTCAACAAACGACAATTTGTAGGATGAAGGTTGTTCAACTAGTTCAAGAGCAATCGTCCCGCGGGGGGACAGACGATGGCAGGGAATGAGGAACCGACACATAAAGAGTGTTTTCTTGTGTGATATTTTTTTCAGAGCTAATATGTATTCAAACCTATTTTCATGAAACCAAGCTAAATACTATCCAGAATAATATATTTTTTTATTTCAATTTAAATTAAGACAACTATGTGGTCCGTTGGTGTTAGTTTATCTTAGTCTAGGTTAGTACTTAATCGTAAAAAGGGATTTGGTGCGGTCGGTAAGTATTTTTGTCAATGGACAATCAAACTTACTAGCTATCATTTTCAGGATGCTGTTGCTACTCTCGCACATTCTATTCAGGAGAGCTTTCTTAAATAAAAAGTGTGTTCATATCGGTTCATCCGTGCTTCCTTTTCGTGATATATTGCGTCGCTGCAATAGCTCTCAGCTCAAAAATGGTAAAACAACCCGAAAATGGATGAATGAATGCCATCGACCAATGAAACATGCCTTTCTGCTCTTCCCTCCCAACGTCTCTCCCCCCGCAGGATGATTTCGTACGATTTTGTCGCCCTGTAAATGTGATAGCACGGTTTTGACAATGATTGGGTATACGATATGACTAGCTGGCTTGGCCACCTTACAAAAGCTCAAGGCATCGCATATTTTTGTTTGTCTTGATTATTTATGTGAAATTGAGTGAGGGGTTTACGTTGTCTGCCATAGTTATGTTTAGTCATAATTGTCACAAGTCATAAAAGTATTTTTTGATAAAACCGTTGCTTTTTCATGTTTTTTATAAATAAACCTAACCTATCCTAGGTTTTAGCGATATAAAAGTTGTACACTGTATAACCCAATAAATCATGACCAAAAAAACATGCATCGACACTAATGGTCAGACTCCCGTCATACAATAATATTTGTGAATTTGCGGTGTATTTTAATGTGTGATGCAATATGTGCTTGGAGTTATTTTTGAATGATTTCCAAATTTAACATATTTTATTAATGGTGACTTAAGAAATCGACTCGTGATCGTAACGTCACAATTTACAAATGACTTTTTCTAACTTAAGTACATTCTCCCGATGCCCTTACGGTGAAGGAAAAACATCGTGAGGAAAACTGCACATTCGAATTGCTGAGTGTGTAAGAGGGAGGACAAAAGATCCCAAGGGGTCGAAGTGTATTCAAAAGGGGTCTATTTGTAAGATAAGATAAGATAAATATGCAACTACGAGTATCAAGCTAAAATATGGCATAACACAGATTTAAATATACCAAATACACAAAATTTATAAATTTAATTTGAGAATTTCACGCAATTTAACTTTATTCATCAAGAAAAACGTAAAAAATGGAACGTTGGCAGCTCAGTTTTTAAGAGGCCTCTTAAAAAGGTGTGAGACTTGGTAAATTATCGGAAAAAATATGGTTGACCAATTAGAAGTGTGTATAAATGTCCGTAAAATAAAATAAAACCATGTTGTATTCAATGTAACGTTTCGTAGCAGAAGTTGTATAGTTAGCCTAGTCTTTTTACTAGAAGTGTTTAATGTTTTTTCCATCCATATTATCAATTATAACAGTTTTAAACGCACATTTACTTGGAAATCATTGCAAAGTGCATTTTAGATTAATTCACTTTTTTTCTGCAGCTTAATGTACACTTTATTTTATAATAAAATACGAGTAAATTGTTAGTGTAATATTATCTAGATCAAAATAATATTTTTCCCGAAATAATGTTGGTGACCCAGGAGACAAAGTACTAACTTCATACAAAATCACGGGACCTTGTCTACTGGGTGACAATTCATGGAAAAAAGTAACATAATATGTCTATCGCCTCGCATTAAATTCAGAGCTGTACATTTATGCCATATTAAAAAAAAAGAAGTTGATTGACCACCTTACAGTAATTTTCTTAATTCTTTAGCGAAGCACTTTGCAGTGAGCGTCCAGCCTAATAATAATAGATATATAGTGTTTTTAATTGACGAAGTCGCGCCCCACCATATAATTTGACGTCGCTCGATTGCTTTAAATTACGGAAACATTAATAGTGGGACGTTTTTGTGGATGAAAAACATTATTTTAGTGTATATCTTGCAATTAAAGACAATTTAATCAATGTAAAATATGATAGCGACCAAAGTTAACAAAATGTTGTTGGGACAGAGGACATTACAGTTTGGTCGTTCTAAGAAGGCCGATTTGACAGCTTTTTGTGTTTGAGGTTATGTTTTGTATTGCGTTAACAGCTGTCAAATCGGCCTTCTTAGAACGAGCAAGCTGTAGTGAAATATCTCTACAGGCGTTTGTTATGCCTGGGGACCGAAGTCCATTGAGATGAAGTTTGAAGTTGTATGTATGTCAACTGACTGGGGATACCGCGATGCAGGGAATTTAGTTGCGCTCTCACGAGTTGTCGCTAGGTCGCTAAGTTTTGACAAGATTTTATTTTACTTGACATATTAAGAGGATTGTGAACCGACGCATAAAACGCGTAGCTGTCAAAAAAAAACCATACAACTTTTGCTCGGGGCGATAACGTTTTTCACCCCCTAAAATCAAGTCGGATTTCCATGATTTTTTTAATGTAATGGTACTATTATGAAAAACTAGGTTTGTACGTTTTATTATTTTCAATTTGTTTTTCTCTAACAATTATTTTCTTGAAGAACAAAACTTACCGATATAGTTTTTAATAATATATACAACATATTCAAAAATCGTAAAAATTGGACTAGGTTTCACGTTAAATTGTTCGCATTTTGTATGGGTTTTTTATTGATTGATTGATTGATATAAAAAAGTACAGTTGGTAAATGTATTTGTCTGAAAAGTGTCATTTTTGACAGACTTATGCTGCCCTAGTAAGATAAATGGTAATATCTCAGACAATATCTCCTGTAGCAAATGCAACCTTATTGATAATGGAATAGGGTTGAATCTGCTTTGGCTATTGAATTTGAGTTATCGCCTTTTGGCTTGAGGGAAGTTGACTACTTCGGTCCGCTACCATATTTCCGTCGTTGACTTTTGAATCGATATCCAAGCAATATTTTTTGTACTCGCAAACGGCTAATATTATAAATATAGTGTATGTGACAACGCATTTAAAATGTGGGTATTTAGGTGATTATTTTACTAACAAACGAACTAACGATATAGTTATTTCATATCATAATAGACGTAATAGGTAATTTGGACGTGATTAATATAATTATGTATGTTATATTTTACTTTGTAAAATCCTTCCGAAGACTGTTAAGTCGATACTAATTTAAATTGCTTCCTTGTAGAAAACCGAATATTATTCCGGTTTTGTATGACGAAAAATATAATCCAATTTGATAACTGGATTAACCACGAAGAAACATAATTTTTGATAGATAACCAGTTATTAAATTTGGTTATCTACGACGAACAAGAGAGGAGGGTATGTCATCGATACCAAATGTGGTAATATCACATGTTAATGACACTATACTCCATTAGTTTAGGCACTTAACTAAATGTAAACAAACCTAACCACGTGGTCTGTGTAACAGCCAATCAAAACTGTTCTATCGAGCTGTTCTGCTTCTATTGGCTGACGAACTATATCACGTGGTATTATTGTATACATTACTTAAATACCTAAACAAAATGGAGTATAGATTCACTTGGGTAACCATAGATCATAGATTCTTGCGAATCCGTGAGGGATGATCTAAGGAAGTGATTTTATTTTCTCTTTTTATTGAAATGACATCATAAAGGGTCCTACTAGATTTTGAAGAAACCTATTTTATAAAACTGACCGATGACAGGTTACAATTACGACTTTTACACACGGTGATGTCGCGTTTGCATCGATACTGTATCACGTTTGCATCGGCTGCCGTGTGTAACCCCTGTTAGGTGTACATTGCGTAGCTTACATGAAGCAAGGTGATGTAGGAACTCATTGACTTTGCAATGTACTTATAACTAATTGGTTCTGTCATCTGTCATTGTAAGTTTTGTGGACGGGGTAGGTGTCACGATAAGACCACATAACCGATATATAGTAAAGCTGGAGATAAACGGTCAGTCTTACACGCCAGTTGGCGTGGCGTTCTGCCTAATATGAAACTCAAAATATTAAGTGTAGATTTTTCGTCAGGCTATTTGATCCTGAGTGTCATAACCTTGCACTGTAAGGTCTTAAGGCGTAGCATCACGCCGCGAAGCACGTGAATATACGAACTGACATCCATGCAGGTTGGCAGAAGGGTGAATATTCGGGCGTTTCAACCGCCGTCATTGTTGTCTTCAATAGATTGACGAAAATAATTGTAACTACCAGCAACTTTCGATGTCAAAATCAGCGGGCCCGGGGGTAGTATCTATTCCATTTAAAATAACAAGAAATTTATAAAGTTTATTTTGAATAATATGCGAAGACAACAATGACGGCGGTTAAAACGCCGAAGAATCACCCAGAAGCGAAAGCCATTGGACTGATGTTGTAAGTGGGCTAAAATTTTGGCGTCCTGCCATTTGATTTGACTGTAAATGTCCAGATTTAATAAGTAGGACCCTTTTAGGTATGAACATGTATTTTTATTGTTAATTGGATATAAGCTAGTTCACATCGTTTTTGAGCTTCTTGGAACTATTGTAAGTGTACTAGATAATCGTTTGTTTAAACAAAATATATATTTTTCAAGGCTTTAAAATTATTAGATGACTAAGATTGGCTGTTAATCTCTAAGATAGATAATTAAATATATATGACATGATTATTGTGTAGAGTGACCATCAATATTGTTTTTTACATTTGAAAAATTTAAGCAATGCCATGACATGACCATAAATATTTGATTGCTTTTTTACGGCAGTGAGAAGGTAAGCACACAATATGACCCCTTATGGTAAGAGGGATCTGAGATCCATGGACAAACCTAACCTATTCCCAAGCAGGAATGTTCGCATAGATATGATCCAGCGCGTGAAATGACTATACTCCGTTTGTTTAGGTGACTCAATCGACTTTTCTTTGTACCTCGTTGCAATGGGTCCTGGGTCACTTTTTAAAACCACGATTTTAAATTATTATAAATCCAGCAAACATCCGTTTTTGTGGCATGTACAACCCCATTATTTTATGAGTTTTTTCCAAGCGTATTAGTAGTGTATATAGGTTTTTTTTTTTTCTAACAAACTATCACTGTTGTCTCCTGGCTTACGGGTTAGAATAACAATAACTAATAGTTGATCCACCCTAGTACTTAAAAAAATGTAAACAATCCAAACCACGTCGCATTGTTAAACAGCCAGTTAAAACTGTTTTATCGCACTTTGACGCATCAGTGTTCTGCTTCTATTGGCTGACGAACTATATCACGTGGTTGTTTTTTTACATTTTTTTAAGCACCTAAACAAACGGAGTATAGAATAGAGGCATTCCATCTTAGTCGTTAGGGTTGGAAATATAATCTATGGATCTCAGGTACTATACTTATCATCAGAGGCCCGTTTCACGAAGCTACAAGTTACAAATTACAAGCGGAAGTCTCTTTCTATCTCGTACTGCTAGAAAGAGAGTTCCGCTTGTAATTTGTAACTTGTAGCTTCGTGAAACGGGCCACAGGTGGCATTTGTACACTTTTTCCTTTTCCATGACTTAAAAAAATGTAATTAATTATACATTGTATATTTTATTAGATAGGGCCCTCATTGGTCAGCGAGGTATATGTATATAAGTTATTTTTTACTTACTGCCTAGCAATCTTTAGATGATCAGGTCCGCTTGCTCGTCTTCCTCCTTTTTTATATAAAAAAACGGAGGGCTCATTTCAATACATAAAGCTCGGTAAAAAATCTGTACAAATACCGCACCGACCAATAAGCGGCGACCTAAATGTCATGCCAGCTAGACGGTGCAAATTTTAAACCTCATGACCCAAGATTTTATTATTCAGTTCATTAAAAAAATATGTTCGGTTCCTATTTTACTTCTAAGTTTTTCTTATTGTTCTGATACGTTATATTAACTGGCATTAATTTTGTATCCTGGTCACTCTGGGTGTAAATTCATGCTCGATGTAATATGTTTGTGATATATAACCTATGTGTAAGCTAGCTGTTAGTGTGATATTTCACGGGAAGCTTTTACAAAAGTTGTGCATTGAATAAAAACTTTTTTTAACATTGTTTTTTTGTAACATCCTACTGCAGAAAAGTGTCTGATTATGTAATCGCGAAGACTAACAAATTTGCAATCCGAAGACCACAATCTCAAGACTGCAATCCTTAGGGCTGTATTAATAAACTGATCTTCTAATTCTTATTTTAATTAATGGCTTTCACTCTTGTTATGGTGTATTTCGGGTAGTAGTAAAATGACTCTGTCGCAAAATGACCACATCACTTGTAGCCTACATCTCAAAACGTCTTTATGGCAAAATGACCACTTCGCTTGCGTTACTAGGTACTAGGATCGTTAGTTAACTTGCCCGAAGGGTAATTGTCTAAGAATAGGAGCTCCGCCGTGCGGGGCTCCGTCGACTTTGCTAATACAGACAAAATCAAAATAGCAACGTCATTTTGCGACTCCGACATTTTGAGATGTAGGCTATAAGCGATGTAGTTATTTTGCGACCGAGGCATTCTGTTTTTCGCCAATGCTAGTAATTTATAGACACTCTCATGGACTAGATTAAAGAAATAAGTCCATGGACATCACACGCGAGGACAATAGTTCGGTTGAAGAGCATTTTCTCTTGCGGACTAAACTAAACAAGCACTTGGGATTAGCTCCTCGCGCTTCTGTCAAGCCTAAACTGATCTTAGCTGAGAAGCCAATTTCAATACACGTTAGAAATGACTGGTTTTTTTCAAGGCATCGGAAAAGCAAACGAACCCACGAGCCACCTGTGAGTCGATTCTCTGTCGTCACCGAGATGAATTCCTATTCGAGATTTCATAGAAGTGACGCTGTCATTCCATTCAGATTCACGGTAGAGATTCATCTCGATTGACCTGAGAATTAACACCCTGGGCGTCTATTCTTCTCGGTAAAACCATATTGCTTTTGACACGTTATCGTATTGTCAACATTACAATAACTCTTATTTACTTGACAGTAATGGCGGCCGAGTTAAAAACAATATCATAACATGTCAAAGACAACTTTTTACCCAGTAAAATAGAGGCCTAGTATGGCCGCGTTTATATCTCGCGTCAAATGTGGATAAAGCATCCGTCACTCTCGTACTTATTTACATGTCAGAAGGTGACGGATGCCTTATCCACACTTTGTCACGCTATAAACGCAGCCATATTAGAGCCCCTGATGGTAAATGGGGTTAGAGACCCAAAGACATGTGAATTGTTAAAACTATAATCACCAGATTACAATCCTAAGACTCCAAATGCGTTGCCAGTCCTCAGGACTAAGGAATGCCTCTATGCTACTAATTTCACCGGTTTTCTCTTATCCCCACACCGAAACACAATAATGCAAACACTGTTGCTTCGCGGTAGTGATCCACACGGACCCTGTACAATAAGGTCCTAACCGCCGGTAAAACACAAAAGCACAAAATGGTCATGCATTAAAAAATAGACCTATTTTCCATTTATAATGTAGTTTGTCGTATGACCAAAAAGGGGTCTAACTGAAAAGCAATAGTATTAAAATTTTTATCTGAATTCGGTTACCGATAGAGTATTTAAAATGCTTTGATTACTACACTGCAGATAACTGCCTTTGGTAACATGAGAAGATCACGACAGAGTTCCCTTTCTTGTATCTGATTTTTCAAAGCTAAGGCAGAATGAATAGGTGTAAACACACCGTCATACAGGGCATAATAATATGTTACGAAGGCTGTGCCTCAGATTTTCACCTTTTCCCCATGACAGCGACTACTCAAACATAAGATAAAGCCTCAAACCTCATTCAAGTCTCAAAGGGTTTGGATACAATTTGTTTACACTCGTAATGAAACCCTTTTTCCGCATAGCGGCAAAACATCAGCCAATGGCTGCCCTTCAGAAATTGCCAGGTTAAAAATGTATTTCTAGATGATAAAATTCTAAGCTATATTTAAATTTATTGTATACGAGTAATGTTTAATAATAAAATGTATTAGTAGTTCTCAATTTGCTTTATTTCTTGGTACATTTTAGAATAAAATCATAATGAAAAATATTCTTAATGGTTGCGCTATTTTTTTTTGCGTGCTGGCAACTCCGTCAGTCACATAATTTGAGCGCGACGTGAACTCACGGATTTGTCCGCAATCCGACATAAAATGGGCCCGATTCCGTTTTTAAGCAACAAAAACACGTTATAGAACACAGACAAATATTAAATAGCATAATTATGTTAAAAGCACATTTATAACGTTCGGTCCTTTCAACAATAACATAGTGTTTTTATGTTCCCCGATGTATTTCGGACTTTAAGATGTTACTGGCCGGTAAGAATTTTCATTTTTTTAAATTAAAAATGAACTCAATTCATAAATCGAACGCTGAGAAAAGCGCGGCAAAATAATGCAGCATTTTGCCTTAGTCTATGAATTGATTGTTTTTTTAATGAGTATGCTGCAGTGGTTGTGGATATCGATCGGCGTGTTTAAGTTTTCATTTTATAACATTATTCTAAGTGAGCATTGTAGGTTTTATTGCTGCCCTGTCGCATGGGGGAGTTTGGCACTGGTTTGGACTTAAAATCAATAATGTGCGCGCACTGTAGCAAGCCACGACAATTCTACGCTAATGCTTAGGTTACTTTGCTAGCGTAGAAAATATAACTTCAAATGTGGCATTAATTAAAGCTATTTCCATGTTTAAATAAAACATGGAAATAGCAATAATAAAAATAGGTTAATTGCCTTATATTTTTAATTGGGTGGCATAATGCATAACCTTTATAAGTAGTTACCTGAATTCAAGGGTTAGGTAACAATAAAAAAACTATTCTAGATTTTTAAATTCGTGTCGAACAAAAACAATGTGCAGAAATAGAAACGTATGTAGGTAATCGTTAGAGATAATTTGTTTTTCTATGTTTCTGTCTCAGTGATATTATTTACGACACATGATTTTATAAATACGCACGGAGAAATAAAATAATGCTGTTTCCCGCCGTTTGTTTCGTCTAGACGTTAGAATTGCTGGATAATATTGTCTAAAAAAAACACTAGTGACGGGAATATGACGTATCGATAGAACTACGAACCTCATAATAAAATTTAATTTTTCTCTCAGTTACGATGTAAATTATAAAAATAACTTTTTATAATTTCCATACTGAACAGAATCCCGTCAAAATCAAAGTTAACATTTTATTAAATTTTAAACTCATCATCAATGTAAATGTATTATTATAAAGATTTAAAAGTCTAGACCCGAAGCATTGAGTCGACGAAAGCATCTTTTTTTTGTAGACCTGTATTTTTTTAGAGAATGTTGCCTATCTTATAAAACCAAATCGCTGTCAAATGTCAATCATAACATTCATAACCCATTAACAGGGCAGCCACGCAATACCTGAAACTTCATTTTACGGTACAAAGAACACATTTATAAAGTAAACTTCAATAAAACACTGAAATTTGTCTGCGTAGAACTATTTTTCTCTTTTTTGTTCGGAAATGTTGTTTAGTTTCAGTCAAACTACAAAATATCTCTAAAACCCCAATTCATTTATTTTTACTTATTTAAAAAAAAACCACTGCACTTACTATTAACAATATAAAACTTCGCTAAACTGCTTAGCATTTTGTCGGCAAATTGATTAACTATAGTAGATACACTTTTTTTAAACTACTTATATTAATGAGTGTATCTACTTAGAGTAGAAACTTGGACTACTTTTCAACCCAAAGAATTGAACGTTTCCTGACAAAAGAGAAAAACAAGTACTACGCGGACGAAACCGCGGAAAAAAATATTAATTTGAAATATTTCATGTATATCACCAATGAAGGTTTACATCAACACAAATTTCATAGAATGTATCAATTTGCAGAATTTTCATTTCATTGGCAGGGATTTTAGCAACGGGTTTTTTTTGTTCTTAGATTAGTCTAACTCAACCTATTTCGTAATCAATCAACAACAATTCAGCAGAAAAATACCTTTCGGTGACGTGAAATTCGGTGAAATGATACATTATGTGAAACGTTTGTCGGTAATTAAAACGGCCCCCACGCGGATCGTGCGTGCTAATGAATTAGCGAGTAAATGACACTAGTGATGTAATTTATCGATATGATTGAAGTTTCTGTGTTGAAGCGGCTATGGCTGAGCAGTCCAGCTGAAGCCTCCAGTTAGCACGAGCGAAGCGAGCGACACAAAATGCGCTGGATATTTCCTGTACCAGGTAAGACATAAAAAAATAATATAAATATTCTAAGCTAGGTTGTAAGGTATTTTGATTAAATGTAGGTATTTATCAAGGGGAGTTAACGCGTGTCATTCCTTGCAAAAGCGAATCCAGGGGCCCGTTTCTCGTAAAGTATTAGTCTAATAATATTAGTGTTTTGTCTCATTTTTTAGTTTTATTTACGAGACAAAACACTAATATTATTAGACTAATATGCTTTGAGAAACGGGCCCCAGGCCATAAATAAAAAAAGTTACCAATCAATCATAATTAAATTTGCTCACGACATTAGCGTTTATATAATATTGTTGCGGAGTAATTTCTAACCGTTGTAAATTATTTACGAGAATACGAAGGAAAATGGTGCAATGCAGTAGCTGGAACATCGCTTTTATGCTTCGTCTTTATTTATTTATAATTATAATTTTTAAACTAAACGCATTATTTCCCGGATCTCCTTTTTCACCCTAATTGTTGACGTCTTGATTTCTTGATTACTCAGAAATCTTACCACGTTTCCAAAAGTACCAGCAGATAAATAATTAGGGGAGAAATAACTGTAGGCAAAACGATAATTCGCACTAGTAATACTAATTAAGATTTCCAAACACCAAAATAAGTTCTTTCTTATTTAAATGAACGCGGGCATCACTATTTATTTTTCAAGTCCAACAATATCTGTCAATTAAGCCGTAGTAGTGTTGTCCGTGAGTAGTCGATAGTCCCGCCGCGTCCTATTTCCAATCCCATTTATAGGACGTCACTATAATATTAATAGGTGACGCTGTCTGGTTTAGAAGCGCTTACAGTTTATATTTTGTTAAGTGTGAATAAAATAGACCGGGTTTACGGCCGCGCTGAATGAGAGATATTAAAATAAGATGTGAAATATCTATAGATTAGAATCTAAAGATGTATATCTTTGTTCAATTTAATTTCTTAATTTATTAAAACAGCCTACTAGAAATTATTTTGACGTGAAACTGAGTCAATGTACATAAAGAAATGGTTTTTTTAAAAAGTTTTATCACGCTCATTGGTCAAGCATGAATTCTCTCGGATCTTTTTATTTACCGATTTTTTTCGAACCGCCGCGCAATCGGTCCAACCATTAGGAGCTTCGTTAAAAGATAAAAAAAAGATACATACATACCTACGTTAAACTTGTAAATGTATAACCACTTCGCATATTTCGTCGTGTTTTTTAAATACGTAGTTAGCCGTTCTAATTTCAAAAATACTGTAGTAACTACAGTAACTACAGTGTAGTTACCTTAAACTTAAATAAACAAAACTGACAATGTAAATCAATCGGCTCCCGAATGTTTACCAACGCTATTGTATCGCAACGAAAATAAACGTTTGACACCGTACTGTTTGTGCTCGTAAATAGATCGCCTAAGATACGAATAGTGTTGTGTATTGAGGGATCGGGTTGAATGAACATATCGATATTATTACTGGGCCTCTATTCTAGGCGGTAAAAACCAAGTAGTCTTTGACCTGTTATGGTATTGTGTTTAATTGGGCCGCATAAAAATCTGTAAAAATCGTGACGTATAGATAATTTATTTTATTTAATGGTAAAAATAAAATGAAGTGTTCGTTCATTCTTTTCAGTTTTTAAGCAATAACAAATAAACTTTGAAACTGCATTAAAAATTAGGCAAGTCAAAATGGATCTTATTGCTTAAAAAAAGTTCATAACAAAATGAGTATTTTCTTTTGCGGTTACCAAGCATATCGTCACCTATAGGATCAATTAACGTAACCGCCAAATTGACGAAATTGAGTTATATATACAGTTCTGAATTTTTTTCTGCATCGGATAGTGTCGTTGAAAAAATTCTATCTTGAAAAAAATGTGAGTTACATTGATCGAAATCAGAGATAAATGTTGAATATTTGGATTAAATTTTAGAGTAAGTAACATTCATTTATAATTTAGTTTTCGATAGTTAACGTAAGGGGCAGCCAAAGAAAAAAAAACAGAAAAATGACTCTTACATTAAAAATTTACACTTTTCATGCGAACTACTGCGTGTTACGTTTACGACAATCAATGGTCATATCATATTTTTGCAAAATTTATTACAAAATCTGGCGGTTACAGTATAAAATTCGTCGTTTTTAACAGTTAGAAAAGTGCTTCATATATCGTTTTCAGGGGATTCTAAAGTAGTTAGAGTAAAATAAAATAATCTGCAAATTAAAATAATTAATTAAAAATATTTAAAATTTTACTGGGCGACACCGGACGTTTTTTAATAAACTTAAACACTGCAACAACTGCAACACTGCTGCATGCTTTAACTTAAGAATTGTTTTAAAATCGAAGGCGATCGGTTTATTTTATTTTATTTTATTTTTATTTTATACAAATCACTAAGTACACAACTTGTAAATTATAATTATCACGATACTTCATATTTATTTATGTAATTTTGGCCTTTTTCATTCGGTTGTATGTACAAACATATCATCCGTCTTTAATTATAAGTAAATAATTAAGATTATTAAAACACAATAACAGTAATGAAGGTGCAACTGTACGTCCCGCTTACGTTTGGTGCATACAATGTTAATATCAAAAAGCGTGGTTCATTGTTCCAGTTGATTCAACTTTTAGATTAAGAAAAATTATCTTGAAATTGGGACTTTCATTTGTGATAAGAACATAATTATAAATCGACATATAAGAGCGAACAACGATAAGGTTAAATAACTAAATTGGCTTCTTCCTAAAGAACCGGAAAAAATAATAAGTCATGAAATATAGTAAAGCAGTCAATCAATCTGTTCAAATTTCTGGCGTTCTAAGGTGTTTTAGGAAAAAGGTGCTACAAATTAAATTTGGAATTCGGTATATTAAGAAAAAACAGGAATTTTAGAAATTAGGCATTTTGGTACAGAGCCCTTTTGAGATCTAGACGTATTGGTAACAGACGACTAGACATATATGAAACCTACCCAAAAAAAATCTAAGTTCTAAACGAATCAAACATAAAAGTATAGGTAAACGTGTATTTTGGACAAAACTGAAGTCACCTTTCACACTATGTTAATATTTTTAAGCTAACCAGCTTTTACCTGTTTTACCTATTCTTGTTTATTCTCTTTCTGCATTAATAACTTGAAAATAATTTAAATGCTTACTAAACCGTTAAATTTTAAATTATTTTCTGCGGGTAATCAACAAAACATTTATAAAAAATATCATTTGAGCGATCGCTATGTAAGGTAGGACGTCAAAAACGAAACTGTGTAAGATTTGAAGGTATTTGGCAATTCTTAACTTGATAAATAAAAGAACGACGGTAAATAGATAGAAACAAAAGGCATTTTTTAATGTCATATCCATTCAATTTTTCTTGTTATGTACCGTGCTATTTTATAAGTAAGATTTATTTATACCTATTAGTTCAACGGTCCAACCTATTAGTTTAGTCAAATAACTAAAGCTTGATACTTATTTTATTTCTCGTGTTCATGTCATGACAAATGTAGTAAAATGTATAAATAAACTTGATTCAGACACAAACATAAAACAGAAAAATTATAAAATTATAACTAAAACTAAATACTAAAATAAATTTACTTAATTTAACTAACTATAATATGAACAAATGTCATTGTGTATTTTAGTTTACAGATATATTGGACTTTGATCCAATGTGGATACTATTGTTTGACAAGCTATTGAACCCAAATAATATTTCTTCCATTTTGGTACTTATGATTACGGCATAAGGCTCAATTTCATCAGTAGACTAACTTTAATGTAACTCTCAAAATGTATAAAACGTTGTGACATACGTTAAGTTTTTTTTTCTTTTTGTGTGTTACGTTGGTATGCCTTTTTGCTTTTTGAGGACTTACTAACGTAAGACACATTTTCATCAAAAAAAGTAATGTAACCACCATGCTATCTCCGAAACTATAAGTGCTGGGCTTATGCACTCTGTTTGAATGAAAAATACACGAGATTTTAAGAAATTGTGTCTTAGACATCATTTTAATTGGATAAATTAATAAAAAAATACATTTTTTTTTCGAAAAACGAAATCGTTTTTTGGCTCTCCTGAAAAATCGTGTTTTTTCGGTTACATTAATTGATCCTACAAGTGACGATATTATCTTGAATACGGAACCCTCGGTGCGCGAGTCCGACTCACATTTGACCGTTTTTTTTTTTAATATTTCAGTCAAATGTGCTCCGGTGGGGATAAGACAACCGGTGACATTACTAGCATAGAGGCATTCCATCTTAGTCCTCAGGGTTGGCAACGCAATTGTAGTCATGAGAGTTGTCCTGATAATGCAAATGTCTATGGGTCTTCGATCCCACTTGTCATCCGGTAGCTGTGTGCTCGATTCCCTTCTAATTGCCTTGAAGAACAAAAACAAAGCTTAATATAGCCTGTGGCTTTCTCGCAAGTATTGACTCTCTTGTCTCTTGTCGAATGTATTCTGGATTTCTGGCACAATCTGACGCTGTCTACTACCGGCTCGGAAACCTGATTTTTTTTAACCAGCTCGTCAGAAACGCCATACGTTTCAAATAGAGCATTCTCATTTCATTTTGGCTCGAACAGAATCGATATTATTTCGATTCTGATCGAAGAGCAAAATAAAACTGTTCCTGCTCGAAGTAACGGTTAACTTCTCTCGCTATTTGTTCGCACCGCCCACCACTGCCATCGTTTTCTCGTGTTTTCTACCCTAGAAACCTAACTCTTTAGTTGCATTTCCTTATCATTTTAAAACACCATACCTAGTTGCCACGCTATCCAACTGCAGGAAGAAACAAAAGCCAAAAATAATCGAATCGATTCCGCTCCGAGCGAGCGTTTACGAAAAACCTGGTTAAGGACCATAATTAACAGGTATTTTTCGAACTGTTCCTTAACCCTGCTACTAACGTCAATTTTTGTGAGATTATTTCCTGATATTTATTTTATTTACACAAATTGACCTAGTCTCAAACTCAGCTCTAGCCTTGTACTATGGGTACCCAAAATCAAAAATCAAAATCAAAATATTTATTCAGTAAATTGGCCCCATACGGGCTCTTTTAAGTCGGTAATATAGAGTGAATCTACTAGCGCTTCGGACAAGACCATCATTGCGGAGAAGCGCCGCAAGAAACTCCAGCAGAAAACATATAATACAATAATACTTAAAATTAAGTTGCATTACAAGGTAATAAAGTAACAAATATTAATTATTAGAACTAGCACAAATAAAAACATTAAAAATATTTACATTAAATTAAATTACATTACAAATACATTACATACATTAAACTAAAAATAATGACACGGAGAACGACGAGGTCTCTACCTCAAATGCTATAAATGAAATTAGACAACTATAATAATCTTACTTAAATATATAAATAAATACATAAAGAAACATCCAAAACTCAGCAACAAATACTCGCGTTCATCACTCAAATATTTTGCTCATACCGGGAATCAAACCCGAAGCTTCGTAGGCAGGGTCGAACCAAATAGGCTAAAGCGACAACGTAATAAAATAATAGTTAAGAAAACTAGGATTCAAGCAAGGGATACCGATGGCTCTTCCACAGCTGTATTATTAGATTCCTCGCGTCATAATCGCACGGAATCAGGTCAGTGGGGACAGCTTTAAGAGAACTATGGCGGAAGAATGAGTGAAAGGCTGAAAATGTTGTAGCGAAATAGGTCCTTCGTTTAAAATTGGTTGGTTATTCGATATAACCGATTTTTGAACCCGGCAAACCAGTAATTTCTTTTGCAAAACCTTTTAAACTGTTAGTATTTATAATCGTTCACGTATATTTGTCGATTAAAAAGCGAATGAAAAAACTAAATTGGTAGGTACCTACTTAAATTTCAATATATTGTATACCTACTAGCGACCCGCCCTCGCTTCGCTTCGGTTTATGTGAGGTTATTGTATCACCCGTAGATAATCCAGAATTTAAAGCCTTCCTCTTGAATTACTCTATTTATTGAAGAAAACCGCATTACAATCCGTTGCGGAGTTTGAAAGATCTAAAAAAAACCAGCGTGCGATACACTCAGAATGTACATCGTAAATCAGTAACTGCTTGGTTACAATGATTTAAAAATGGCGTGCAGAACTTCAAGCTAGCTGCTATTAAAAAATGCATCAAACTGTGGCATGGGAAGGTTAATAAACTGGTATACAAGTCGATATGATTTCCCGTCCCCTTGAGAAATAACTTGTACAAATCACCGCAAAAGGTGTGTTTATTCACATACTTACCAAGCTTCAAAACAAATCAAAACAATTGTACTTATTTGTCTAAGGAACTACCTACAACATTCTCAAATGGCAAGAACTATAGCATACTATAAGTACTATAGTTAACACGTTTAGTGTAGCATGACTAGACAAGTCATTCACAAAAAAAAACGATGATAAGGTGAGACGTGAGACGTGAGTCGAGTTCTGTGTCGTATAAAGCTGGATAATTGAGAATGCACGCGGTAAAATGTGTGTACGCTCTGACGGGACTACTTAAACTTGCCGGTTTAGCTGCGACGAGTTAAAAAATGATACAAAGATACATAGATACATTTCAGTATAGGGCCATTTTGTGACCATCTTGGTGCGGCAATGAAAATTGCGGGGCGGATTTCTATATGACGTTTCTATTTTCTATTTTATGAGTAAAAAGGAGACAAATATATACTTACTTAGGAATGTATTTTAAATGGAACCTATTTTAATAAAAACCCTTGGCTATATTCTCACCAAGTATAGACGTAAAATATTTTCGCTTGTGTGCGGCGTGAGCAGTAAATTGACACGGCACCTCATGCCGCACTGCGCTGCGTTAAGTTAAGGCGTGTGTTGTCATTCTTGCATAGTGGCCTACGATAATAATATTATTTTTAAGCACGCCTTTTTTAGTGTTTACTGGAAAATAAAAATATGAATAAAGAAATTATATCTATTTATTAAATTTAATATTATTGTGTCTTAGTCTTATGTTATGTGTTAGGTACGTACCTCAAAAATGTAATTACGTCATGGTAGTCGAATCGGATGTCCCCCAAAATCGGATTGGTTACCAATTTAACAACTAACAGTACCCTAATTTTAAAATCCGTTTTTGTTAAGGTAATATAGGATAGGAGTTAGATATCTTAGATTGTGGTGGTAGAGATGCGTTAAAATAGGTTTTTAGCGGTTTTTAGAGGTCCCAGGTTAGATTCCGTATGGGCAATATTTTTGTGATGAGTGCTAGTATTTTGTTCCTGAATCTTGGATGTTTTCAATGTATTTCTCTAAACAGGGTGTCCCAAAAGTACCACGCCACAGTGACACCGGAGGTAGGTCAGCTCAAGAGGAACCTAACCAGCCTAACACGACCTCAGTAAAATGACTTTTTTTTTTCAAATTCTTAGACCAATTTAATTTTAATTTGCAATTGGTCTAGCAATTTGAAAAAAATTAAGTCATTTTACTGAGGTCATGTTAGGCTGGTTAGGTTCCTCTTGAGCTGACCTACCTCCGGTGTCACTGTGGCGTGGTACTTTTGGGACACCCTGTATGTATAAGTATGTTTATCGTTGTCTAGTACCCATAGCACAAGCATAGTATAAATACTATGGAACAAGCCTAAAGCTTAGTTTGGGACTAGGTCAATTTGTGTGAAATAGCACCAAGAAAAAATAAAAATATAAAGCTGTAAGACACGTTTGAACATGTAATGATTAAGCACTGAAGGGTCAAGTTATGTTTACCGGTTTTGTCGCAACAATCCCAGGAAATATGTGAATTTAATGGTGACCGTGGTAAACCTTTTCAGCTATTTCATGCACATAATATAATATATATGATGGCAACAAGAGTCAACACCATAAACACGCCAACATGCATGCATAAGTGCCACTTTATATTGAATTGACATGTAGGAATTAATTTAAAAGGTTAGCTGTACAAAGTGACTTGTCGCAGATTAGTTTCCAGCAATAATCATAAATATTTTACAACTTTCGTAACAGAATTGTTTATCGATATCGATATCCCAAAGGAGTATCGGCTCTTCACTGTGTTAGCTTTTTAAGTTATTGTTGTTTATTAATAATGTTATATGTATTTGTTTTAACAAAAAAAGATCTAACGTTTGCTAAGACAGTTTTTCTGTATCTCCTATGGGTTTGGATTTCCCCTTAATGTCCCAGTTAAAAAAAAACACACTATACATACGATGTATTTGTAAGATAACGTTGTTTTCCTTTCTTTTCCAGTTCTTCTCATGTCCTGGTTTGGAGTGGATGAAGTTAAGGCAAACTCGTGCATCCGAACTGGTAATACACAAAATACATCCACCGGGTTGACACTTGTTCGTGGATAGCTGTCGATAGTCTGTGTTGTGTTCGTAGCTGCAAACGTCATCGACATCGATAGTTTCGACATTGGTGCCGCACTATTATCAGTAGTGTCGAGCTTTTTAGTGATACACTGTTCTGATTTAAGGAGGTTGCTTTGAAAATTATTTTAATTGGATTTTTTCTTGTCATTTAGTTTAAAAAGGGTTATTTTAATCAATCGTTATAGCTTATTTAACTTTTCTAATTATTTACTTGACTGATTTAAGAAGTAAAATGAAAAAAAAAATACAGTCAACTGTTTCTTGTTTATTAAAAAAAACATTTATATCAGTGTGGCCAGTGTATTATTAAAAAGTGGTGTGTGATTTAAAATCTAGATGGGTTTGCAGCGCGTTTTGTGTCCACAGGAATGAATATTGCAATGTTTCGACGGTTGGGTAATTTTCTGCATGCTACGTCTATAAACAAGTCCGGAATGGACAAAATGGCAAACAATTTTATTTAATAAAAAGTGTGCGTCTCGGGACGCCCGACAGAAGTGATAACTTAAACTAATCACTTTCAAAAACGGTGATAGTTTGAGGTTATATGCTCACTGTCAACAGTATTTATGCTTAGAAACGCACGGTGACGTCAGCAGGTAAGATCAAATACCGTTTACCATTTTCGTCCATACCTTGTAACTTAAGATTTGCCCAGCGGCTGAGAGGTAAGTCAATGACGCTAAGGTGCCGCGGTCCAAATCAGATTCCTGCATCTTTTTGTATTTTACAAATTGTTTAAAAATTAGTACTACCGCTGCCGTATGCGTGAGAGAAAGGGAAGCCAGACAGTCTGTCATTAATCGCGCGTTACGTAACGAAATGGTTTACTCTCCGTAAAGAAGTTATCACTTCAAAAACCTTATTCAAAGGGCAGTGACCCGTGCTATATTTATAAGAGAAGTTGTATTTCAACGATGATGTCATTTTTGTTTTTTAATATATTTTCATGTTGGGGACATATATCTAAAACTAAATTAATCTTTTCTTGCGTTAGGGATTGTAACAATTTCGAAGGGTTAGGCTTCTTTCCTTTTCTTCTCTTTCATTTCTTAGCTGTGGCACAATTGAGAAAAAGGGACGCTAAATTCGATTTCGTAGGCTCAGCCAGCTTTCGATTTCAGTTTAATAAGTAGTTGATGAAAAAGAAAAGAAATAAAATTAATTCGAAGTGTGGCCTAGTTAAAAATCAGTGTCATTTTAAACTTATTTACTCGTAATAACCATTCTAACTGTTTTAATTTTTTATCGTAAAAAAAGTTTGTTTGCTAGTTTGTCCATTCCTAACCACAGACCACACTTACATAACATGTTTATTCCTGTGAATAACTGAAATAACTTTTCAGGTGTAACATTCACTATATCGTCTTGAAATACAACACTGTGGTAAGGTAGTCGAGAAGTTTCGTAAATAAAGTTAATTGACTCAATTTTGTTTTATACTGCTCAAAATGTTTGCGTTTAAATCTATGAAGGCAATAAATAGAAAATGTATTTTTCCTAACTCATTACAAAAAATATTTAATGTAAATTTACGGCCAAGCTCTTATAGCACAAAAGTATAAAAAGGGACTGTGTATAAATAAAGTATTTTTCATCTTTCCTGTTCGGAAAGTAACCTCATTAGCGAGCTGAAAATGGTATTTTCATCCCTTGGGCGGAAAACGATTTTGGGTAAAGAATTGGCTAAACACTCCATTTTTAACTATTTTCTAGACCATGGAAAAATCTTATATAGCTATTACAAAATAACTCAGACTTTTTTAAACTCTTTTTAAAATTGTGTCAAAACAGTCATAGTTTTTGTATGACAATACCTAAAGACAAAGTTCGAGACAGTGATATACTTTACAACATTTTTGTTTACTTTCCTGTCAGTCGATATAAAAAGAAGAGTGTTTAATATCAATACTTAAAATTATTAAAATTAATAATAAATACATGTCATAACCTATTTTTTTTAAAGTATATAAAACAAAAGAGTCAATTAACATTACAATAAACAACAAACTTTTCGTTTTTATACATTAACAAATATGTAAAACTGTGTTTTCTAGATTTTTTAATAGCTTTAGAGCTCAGTCTACGGTATTTTTTAATTCAGTTATTTACAGGATCCGATTTCTTCACTTTTTATTTTTACTGTGTAGAACTATGTATTTTTTTTTACTAATTGAAGCATGGATTTTCAGCGTTATGGGCACTAAGTCTCAGCCCCCTTGCTCAGGCCGAATGCCAAAGTAAGTACTTGTTTTTAATAAAGAGAAGCTTTCCCACAAGCTTTACGCTTAAAAATAAACTTTTAACACTCGCTAGTAGCAAGCAAATAGCGGAAAACATAAATATTTGAATATTCCATTCGGCTGAAATAATATGTACAAAATATGTATATAATATTCATATATTTAATTTAGACAACGAATAAAATGCCGTAGACTGAGTTGCCTTCGTTTATTTGTATACTCTGCTTTATTTATTTATTATATTATATTTCTCTGTATATTTATTATCTATAGCTCTTGTACTCATTGCTTGACCTAAATTTCTCATAATGAGAATTTTTTGGGTAAAGTATACATTTGACACTAACAAGATATCACTAACAAATATTCGATTTTAACAGGTAAGTGTGGTACATATCGATGTTTTGTAAAATAAATGTGCATGACGTCATTAGATCGAGCTTTATAGTTATAATGAGGTACCTAGTATGTTATATTTTTCATGTTAACTTCAGCTGGATCCATAAAAATCTATTACATTAAAATATGTAAGTACATAATTTACTTTAATAGATTTTTTGGCTAAACTGATCTTAATCCCTCTAGTTGTATGTAATAATTGCAAAATAATCACGTTTACAACGAATGAAGTAAAAAAAACGTTAACAAAGCCCGAATCAGCATTCTAAATTTGTATGTCCTATTTATAATTATTTAAAACCTTAAAAATGCAACCTTCGCTTATCGATACAAATTAAATTAGCCACATCACTAGCGAGGCCGATTAGCACGGCTCTAAACGCATTTGCATCGATTTGAACGTAATCTTGTTACTGCTATAACAGGTTTATTTGTGTCGCGTAAACCATCGATATATTTAGACTCGCTTTATTAGTGTTTCGATCCAACTGATGACGCCATTATTCGTAGATGATTTTCAAATAGTTACTAAACTTAAATGTACTTTGTATTAAATAACGATTGTTCGTAAATCAGCTGCCAATTGGAAAATATCCTTAACACTTACGTAAACGATTTTTGGACAGTATGACATTTTGCAGGGTCTCTTTGGATTGCTATCACCTTCCCTTTTGCCAACAGTGTTAAATTTTGATAAAATGACCAGAGCTTCAAATATCGCTATTTTACGATAATTTAATAATTACTAATAGCGGTATTTTTTATAATTTTACTGCCCTTAATTTCGCTTGTTCGTGTAATACCGCGGTGGCCTTCATTGCCGCCTATCTAATATGTATTATATTAAGAGTCACCGGCGGCACTATTCTTTGATTTAGCGCATTAAGTACAAAATGGCAACAGCGCGCAATTCATAACGTGACGTGGATTTTGTTGTGATGTAGCAAGACGAGATAAAAAATATCGATATATTTAAACAAAATTTTGAACACTTAAAGTCTGGAAATGTCTAGCATACAGGCATTCCATCTTAGTTCTCAGGGTAGTCATGCGTTTTTAATCCTAAGATTTCAAATGCCTAAGGGCCTCTGATCCCACTTAGCATCAATTAACCTGTGTCCTTGCCTACTCCAGGCAATTAAATATAATGCTAATAGGTAGGTAACAGTATAGTAAACTTAATTAGGTATGTATTAGACTTAGAAATTCTACAGCTATTAGTTCGCGTAACATCATACAACCCTGTCATAATCACACTCATTGTGTGACGTAGCATTTAATACACAAACTTATTGCGACAAAGTAAACTAAGCACGATTACATTTCCTAGAATCCGTCAACGGTATGCATCAAATTTTGATTAAATAGGTATTTGAATGCATGCTAGGTGCCTGCTTCGTCGCGTGCTGCCATAGCCTAGATTGTGCTTTGCTTTGCCCTAGTTTTAGATTAGGTCTCACGGCGTTGTAATTTAGACCAAGGTCGTTCTGTATTTACGGAAAGCTCACATTTAGTTTAGTATATTCAGGTAGAATGATAGGCTTTTGATTAAAAAAAAACCTGTTAACACAAAATATATTTGACTAAAATGCGTCGTCATTTCATTTAGTTTATTTTAGAGTTGTTGTAATAGATTACGAATAATAAAAATATTAAAAAAAAATGTAGACCTGAGAGTATCGATATACACTGTCCCCGCTCTACAGATGGATATGCATAACATCATTGTAGCTAAAATATCACATAGAAACAAAAGGAAATTAGTAGTTCATTGTAGTCAAATTACCGCCTTAGAATAGTTAAACAAAACAGTCGCTTAGAAAATCAGGCATCGACAGTAGAGATGGACCAATTTTTATAGCCTAGTTAAAATCATTTTGTTGGCCGAAGTCGGTACGTCTCTACTAAAGTACATCATTCTCTATCTTCAAAGTTACAGCTGGCAACAGACAGAGTCAAAGTAATTCTTGTAGAATATAATATAATATACAGCAATTTTATGCGGGACCGTCCCGCGGGGCGACAGACGATGGCGGGGACGTGGCATGTTTAAAGTCAGTATTTTTTTTAACTAAAGTAAACTGATATTTTGTTTATTTCGATAATTACGACTATTATTGTGAAATAATTATGTTAAAAAGGTTAAAAAAGGATAAGACTTTTATTTAGTAAATAGGCCGCAATATAAAATAAACCAGGTGACACGTATAAAAGTGCCCTTATACGTGTCACCTGGTTTATTTTATATTACGTAACCTAGTGTTATATAAAACAATGAATATAAAATAAAAATATCATGTGTTGTTGAGCAGAAAAACGTGTCAAAATTAAAAATTATCACAAGAACAAAAAAATAAAAAATAAATATAGACATAGCTTTAGCTACCTATATAAATAGGACGATCGATTATCAAAATAGGGACCCGATATCTCTGTTTTGGTAATAGCCTAGATGAGTGGCATGTCAAATCAGTTAAGTTTTTACGAATTGACAAAACGATACCTAGCTGGTATGGAGTTTTGTGTTTTCTTGCTTGGTGTAGTAATCTATATGTAGTAATCATCCCTCTTTAGAAAGAGTAATCACGATAGAGTAGAGAACACAAGGACACGGAACTTGAAAACATTTAAAAATATATATTGTTGAATTTACTTTCTTGTAATTATAATAACATCATAGATTTCCGATGGAAATGGACATAGTATAACTTGGACTTGTCCTGTCAATTTGTTACATGTCAAGTCGACACTGAAACATCGATATTTCCACATCACTATTAAATTCCGTCACCTCGCCTCCCCCGCCAACCCGCAGGACGATCGGGCACGAACTTGTTTGTACATAAATTGTCAATTGATCACTTCAATGTTGTTTACATAATAGTTTTTCCACACTTATAGTTTTTAATTGGTCAAACTGACTGTTAATTTACAAGATGTCCATAATCTGTTGCATAATGGCATTTAGCTTGTACTCATATTTATTGTGACCGTGTAAGCGAGATGATTATGAAGCTTAGACTCTGTTTGCTGAATATTGGCCAGCCACACTGTCACCTAGGCACGGCAAAGTATTTTTTGGCATTACCTCGTTTGAACAATATTACGTAAATTTAACCATTTTGTTTAATCCCCAATTTTAACATTTTCATTGGAACTTAAACAAATCATTCTAACTAACAAATAACATTGCCGTGCCGTCGTTATAAGTAACCCTTAGTTCAAAACATCCTGACTAACATACAGCCGTCTCTGCCCCGCAGCCCGCACGATCTACTGCTACGAGTGCGACAGCTGGACGGATGCGCGTTGCAAGGACCCGTTCAACTACACGGCGCTGCCGCGGGACCAGCCGCCATTGCAGACGTGTAACGGATGCTGCGTGAAAATGGTCCGGTATTCTAAAAGCCGTGAGTATTTTAAATTTTAACCGACTTTAAAGAACATGACAGATACCGCCATCTACTGACTGAGAATGGAAACAGGCAATAGCCATCAATCAATCGATACGTTTACATAGATGGCGCTGTCGAAGTTTACATTGATGGCCAAGTGAAGGTTTGCATATATGGCGCTGCTAAAGTAGGTATACATAATAGCGCTGTCAAAGTTTACGTATATGGCGCTGCTAAAGTTTACATAGATGGCAATGTCAAAGTTAACATAGATGTCGCTATCAAATTTTACACAGATGGCGTAGTCATAGTTTACATAATGGCGCTGCTAAAACTTCCATAGATGGCGTTGCTAAAGCTTCCATAGATGGCGCTGCTAATGTTAAAATTGCGCTATCAAAGTTAACAACAGACATACTAAACGGTCGGTCGGCCTGAAGACGTGTGTAAAAACGTAGAACATAGTTTACATCAGTGCAATAGTTATTTATGTAACTGGTACATAATGAGGCCTCTTAAGGTACGAGAGCCGAGGTTAGAGCGCGAGCTTGCGAGCGCTCTAATTATAGGCACGAGTACCTTAAGAGCTAATTATGAACCGTTGCATACATAACTTTTTCTACAAGCTTAAAATGATAATGATAAAAATAAACAATCGCTAACTTTTCTCGTATACTTTACTCGATTTTTCTGCTAACAAATTACTTGTCATCAAAGACATTTTCACTATTCCGATGCGCGATAATAGTTTGTGAATTTTATTGATAAATGTAAACAAATTTCATGCGAATTTTAATAGATACTAAAAACAGTTCTATCAAATTATCATAAACAAGTTGGAATGCCAAACGATACGCCATTTTGTTGATATCCATATTGAACGTAACCATGGTAACCAAATAACAAATCGCTGGATATTAACCATCTATTTTTAGTAATTGAATAAAAATGTTATTTTAAACACATATTTGGTCTCATAATTAATTTTATTTTTAATATACGTCATTTTAATTGGTGTTAAAATGTTTTTAACGGTTTATATACAAATTATTAGGATGTCAAGTGTTAACTAAACGCCAAGACTGATATCCGGAATGCCCGTTACCATGGTAATAACAATGCTATAATAAATTATAGCACTGTTATTACCATGGCAACGCTAATTATAGAATTGTTTTTACTCTTCGGTTACGCTATAGGTGGTATTCTGACACCATTAACGATATCAATATTAGCGGTTTATAGTACGCGAGTAGAAAAAAATAATTATGAAATACTTGTTTACGAAGGGCTTGGTAGAACACTCCCAAGAACACTCTTATAGATAATCCTAACTTCACCCGAACCTATACCTACTTAATACAACTAACCTATCTAATTGAACTAACTTAGGCTTCCAATTCTCAATAACTATTAGCCTTATGTATGATGGAGATAAATCGTGTCCGATCTTCTTTTACTCTTGTTACTCATTAGATAACTTTAAATTTTGATTAAAAAAATATACTAACGCCGCCACTGGTGACTACAATTTCTAAGATACTTAACCAGAATGATTTCTGTTCCAGCGTACGAAGTCGTCCGGCGGACCTGCACATCGCAACTGCAGATAAACCTGTTCATGGTGGACCATGTTTGCATGATGGAAAGTACTGGCACTGGCCACATGTGTTTTTGCGAAGAGGACATGTGTAACGGCGCGAGCGCACCCGTGGCGGGGCTCCTGGCGCTTGTGTTGCTTGCATGTGCATGCAGGTGAAGAGTAGTGATGGGGGGAGGTCGATGACGTCGATGTCGATAGCACACGTGAAGGGGCTACAGCCCCCTATTCCACTAGGTGACAGGTGACATTTCAGCATACATGTGTGATATCAGATTTGCAATGTAAAGCGAATTGTCACCTGTCACTTATCATTGTCACGATGGTGAAATAGGCTGGTCTTGATTTACAAGTGGTAGTAAAGGAGCTACTTGTCTTGAATTGCGTTCTGCGAATGCGTTGAACTGTTGATATCTGTCGAATCGTGTGGAGTTGTCAATTCTATATTGTTTGATTTTGGCAGTTGTAAACGTTTGTTGAATGCGGGTCTTGGCGTATTGGATTTTAAGGACGTCTTTATTTTAAGCTCGAAAAAGACTAGTGTTAACGTTTTTAAAATAAGGCGCTAACTAAGTTCACTATGGGTTAAATATAATCACGCACTTAATTCAAGAGTTGGGAAGTCCTTTACTATTAATCAACCCTAGCGTGACAAATCATTTACTATAGCTACCTCAATGTAAATCTACGCTATTGACAGTAAATGAGTTAGCTATTCTAAATGATGTGCTATCGATGTCGCACGTCCTGTCAATTTGACAGCTGTCAAACACTGGATTGTACAAATGGTAAGTATTTTCTACTCTAGAATTATCAACGGTAATTCTAAGTTAGAAAATATTTTACTAAATAGATATTTGACATGGAAATGTTGCTGCAAAATGCTTGGCGGCGTGCAATCTTGTTAAAGGTCTATTGTCATTTTTGACTAATCCGACTTCCATGTAACGGCTATCAAATCAATCCAGTGTTAAAAACCATCGGAAAATCGACTGAACCTAACCCTAGACTTTTCGTCCAACAGTAGCGTAGATATCGAGCTTTTTCACATCACTAGCAAACGTCCTTCAGCTCTAGTAAAGTACCTGATATTATAAGATGTGCTGATGTGGAAAATGCTCCATCATTGCAACTCTCATGTTCAACATTTTTGCTCTAACTAATATAAGTTTAGCGTAGTTAACGATTCCAATAACAGTAGCTTGTAAATAGTGCGGCACGATCGTGCGTATCGATATCGATGTCGATAAAAAGCTGTGACACACTCAATGCTTTTTTATTGGTCCAAGTTTCTTAGACCAAGTTAAATTTGCTCATAGTTGCACAATCACTAGACGTGGGCACTTTAGATAGAAAAAAATTGGTTATAGCGATGGACTAGCTTCAACTGCCGAACGATAGAGGGCGTTAAAATTAAAAAATAGGATAGTGACATTGTGTGTAAGAGTAAAAGTGTTTGGAAGAATGTCGGGGTCGTTTGACACATACAGTTACGTATCTGGACAGTTGATCGATGCATTGCTCATTTTACGTTGTACGTAAATAACGACATAAATAATTTTATACGCCTGCTGATTTTCATGACTACGTAATTTTCAAACTTTAAACGATTATTATAAACATTTTCTCGCTTCCTCTCCTCTTATGTCGTTTTTTGCCGTACAACTTAAGACGCAAATGTAAGTCTCGTCAAAGATTTTGGTGTGTTTAACCGATGAAATTTATAAACGGTTGTGTTTAATTTTCTAGGTAAAAATATATATTAAACCTGTTATAGTTTTCGAGAAATAACGCAACGTTAGAAGTTAGATTTCGTTAAAATATGCGTTTTCGGCAAATGACTCACTAGATGTCGCTAGATACGCTCAAGTAACGAAACGGCCATGTTGTTCAATCATGAATTTCAAAATGGCGGCTTTGAAATGTAACTAACGTCATCTAGCGTTCTTTATCTGTCAAAAAACGTATGTTGAGTATATAGATCAAAGATCGATCGTAGTGATTTACATGGCAATAGTTTAAATAATTTATATAAATGATATTTTAGTTTCCCGTTGTTTTAGAGTATCGTGTGGGTTTAGATAGATTGTACGAAGCTAGTTTTAGAGGGAAATGCGAAACAATGAGACCTCTTAATAATAAAATTAGCTTAGAACTTGGCCGTGGAACGTGGCTCTCCCGGCCGCTAGCTTAAATTAAAATTAGGAACATAAACACCAAATAACTTTTAATCGTTAAATAGATATAAATAGGTTTACTTTAGCGTTTGATAATACGGCTGGTTTTTTTCGTAGATTTGTTTTTAACAGTGCACGGAAGTGCTTAGAAGTGAGATTATGTGAAAGATAGCTTTATTATAAATCGTAGTTCCTTTTTAAGTTAGTGCCACTTATAGGCGTTTTGATTTTTTCATGTCATCAGTAGATTGCATAAAAATAATAAAGATTACTGCTGTGAAGCATCGACTCTCGCTAACGACTGCTGCGGTGCGTTTCTTTAACTTTCTTTTATGCGGCTAAGTCGAGGCTGACCGGCTAGGCTAGCTTGGCTCACGCGTGCGCTAGGAATGCTGGGAGATTCGTGTCTTCGCCTCAGTACCAAGGACGTTGGCACAAACCTCCGCATGTTTGCAATTTACGCTAATCAGTTGAGCAGGATTCTCTTTTCTACGCAAGAGATAAATATTACTTAGCTCAAGGTACCTATAAGTTGTTATTTTCGCAACGCAAGATCTTTAAGAGTCGGTTGTATGCAGTGTAGCTTATTATTCTTATGATTATAGTGTTTTTTTCTAAATAATGTTGTAAGTGCAAAGCATATTATAAGATGACGGAACTTGTATGTACATTTTAAAAATATAGTATGACTATATCTGTATGGATAGCTAAAGTATAATCTTCCTTGTTAAACTAGTTACTTATGACTTTTTTGACTTAAATAGATTTTTCGATTGTTTTTAAAGTTCTAGACATAGTTTCGTAAGTTCGGACTGTCATACATCGCATGTGTCACTTTAATATCTAAAATGGCGTCGTTAATTAAAAAAGTATGAATATTTCACAAATTTTATTGGTAAAATTTGAAATTTTGTCGTGATTGGTAAATAGTTTGTTATTTAGTATTTAATGTTAACAATAATATACTTATATCTTTTTTTTATGGTTCAAGAGCCATGTTAATACATGCATTGAGAAAAAATCCACAAATACGGCAAGTAAAAACAATTTAAATTGAGTAGCGCAGATTTGTAAGATTTTTGTGAAATATTCTACTGTTTCATAATTATGTCACTATTCCAACTCTTGTCAAGCAACCTCCAAGGTTTAATTCAGAATTTAAACAGGTTTTAAGTTGCCTTCAAGTCTACTTCAAATTTTATATAAAATTGGCACGACCTTAAAACAAACAACGAAATTTTACAATATCAATTTTCTCAGCTCAGGAACCTAAAACGTGTTTAAAAATAAAAACAAACGTCAAAAGTACTGTTATGTTTAGGACTAGCATGTCACAGCACTGTAGTCAGGCTTTCCACTAGCCCAGACACCTTGGAATGCGTACCTCGGTCCGTTTAAGATAGCTGTTGCTAAGAACTTGGCGTGGCACTACCGTGCACCATGGATTACTGCGCAAAAACGACACTACATGAAAGAATGTATTGTCTTTGATCGATATCAAACCTCACAATTAAGTGTTCTAACTTGAAATATTTTAAATGACTATGTTTAAAGTAAGATAAGGGGTGTTTTTCAACGTCGTTATAAAGTTTTGCAAGTCCGAAGTTTTGTTTCCTAATTGTATCATTTGTCAGAAAATTCATAAGTTAAATGCTTTAGTATAAAAAAAACACGACCTATCGACTCTACTGGAATTATTGAGCCTATAGATCAGCTTAGGCTTGTCTTATTACAATCCTGAAAAGATAAACGGTCGCAGAAAACGAGCATTTCAAACTTATGAAAATTCAGACAGATAAAATTATTCTACGTTGATAAGCCCACCTTGCTTCGGTATTGTAACCACACTGTTGACGTTATGACTGCTCTTGCTGTCATTGCAATATCCAAGCAAGAAGAGCTAGTACAATGAGAAATAAAGGCTTTGGCTCGTTGCAAATTTATGTAGAGTTTTAATAGTTTGTATGAAGGGCAATATACTTTACGATTATAAAGTTTATAGATAATCTATGCTCAATGAAATCAGAAACTTGCTTAGGTTGTAATAAATATAACTGCTAAGTTTTTGACAGTTAAAATCAAATCTGTTTTCTTGCAGTGGTAACAGCTATCTTAAATAATTATTTAAAATCTAGAATTAACAAAATGCTGTTCATAAGACTAAGTAACGTTTTACCTAAATCGCTTTAATTTAAATAATTAGAATTTACCTATTATAAGAATGCAATGTAGTGTTGGAATATATTTTTTTACCGAAGTAATGGTGCAGAACTTGGCGGTAGTTTTCGCGAGCACGAAATTGACACATGTGTCTAATTGTTTGTTACTTACACTATTTTTCCCTGCCCATATTAAATCACGTTAAAAATACCCAACTAAAGTAAGCGACATATTTTTACCTGGAATTCTTAATATAACTTTTATTTTATTAATTGTTCTAAAAAAGTATATTTCAACACATTTATTATAATATCTTCCTTCACTTTCTATAATGGCATATCACACATTAGACCTAGCTCGGATATTCATAGTCAATTAGACCTCTAAGATAACACTTGACTTGTTTAATTTTAATTACTAACAATAAGCATGTATTTACTTATTTGATTAAAACGTTAATAAGTAATTGCTTCCATTTAAACTCTAAAGAAAAAAAGTTTATAATTTCGTGTTAATCAGGCAACGAATGTCGAAATATGATAATGTTTAGTCAAATGACAAATAACAAAATCTTTATTCGATATCACAAATTGAGCATGTTGACATATAATAGCGACATAATTAAAAGGTACGTTACCTTTAGCAACATTGCGCATCATGTTAATATTTAAATGTTGCTTGACATGTTTGGTAAAGTTAAGCAACATCGCGCTTACCTTAGACAACCTGCAACATGTCTACAGACTCGTCTAGAGACCGGTTGCGACAAGTTGTCATTAATCCTCTGGTTAACACGTAACATAAACTATTTTAATATTTTTACGTTTAAAATTTTGGTTCTTACGCTATTTTTTACCTCATGATTTGTCGGTTACATCATTTTACAATTACTCTTTTATTGTTGACGTTTTATTCAATATTGATTGAATCTTTGCACTTATGCTACTGCTTTGTGACTAACCTCGTTTCCTGACGCTGTCCTTGGGTTGGGTCTCTTGATGTATAGAATAATTATGAGAATGATTAAGAAACAAAGCAATTATTTACATTATATCAACTTTAACTCAATAAGTATGTTATGCGAGAAGCGTATTGACTATACTCTTTTTGTTTAGATGCTTGAATTAATGTATACAAACTGAACCACGTGACTGTTAAATGGCCAATCGAAAGTGGTATTTTAGTATCAATGCTCGTCTTCTATTGGCTGATGTACTATACCACGTGGTTTTGTGTGTTTACATTTAGTTCAATACCTAAGCAAACCAACTATATTTAAGAATTATTTATGTCGTATTTTTATTCAAAAATTGGTATAAAAATCTTTAAGGAAAAAACAATAAAAAATTAAAATACTATAAGGCGTATAGGATTTGGACTACTGTAACTTCATTATTCAAAAATATGTTCATTATTATTCTATAAAAGAGACCTCACCCGACCCCAAACGCAATGTGGCCTGTCTGTTTAATTTTTCTCATGTTATTCTATGGTTCTTAATAAATGTTCAGTTTATTTTATGTATATGTGTGTGTAACACAAAGTGTACTAGAACATAAATAAATCTGACCTTGACCTTCAAATTCAAGTTCAAGGTCAAACTGTTTGAGTACAATTGCGTTATACAATGAGGCTGCGTTTCCTTTAAAGCTGTGCAAGGTAGCTAGCAGTGCGCGAGGAAAATATCCACCAATTGGATAGCTGCCGTATGCGGGGCTAGGGAAAAATAGATGATCTTATTGCTGGATTTTGTCTATGCACACCTCTCAGCTGCTTCGCACAGTTTAGAAACGCAACCTTGAGCTATTGGTTTTTACATCCTATATTTATCAATATTTACTATAAATACTGATTTAATATTTATAATGTAACTTTATAAAGCAACAAAGTAATATTGTCATACAAAAAAAAACCTGTTTTATTTGATTTGATACATAATTATTGGTAAATATAGGATGTTAAAATCAGCAATGTGTCGGTGTTTTTACTTGTTTTAATGTAATGCAATATATGTTCGATGTGCTACTGTCACTAGAGCAAATGTCACGTGATATTTATTTCTTATCTGTACTAAATTTCTACGGCAGGTGGAAAGTCAATATCGTTTAAGTGGTGTAAAAAGACTATTTTCAGGCTTTTTTTGGAAAGTATTACTTATGTAAAAATAGAAAGTTAAGGCAATAACAAAGCGTTAGCCATATATAGAATGCAGTAGCAGACAAGATAAAATATAGATTTAGAAATAACAAAAATCAAGATTCACTTTTCTACAAAAATGTCTTTTCTATTTGATTCTTCTTAATTATATTTTACAATTTGGAACAGGATCTAACCTACTTTGTAATTTGACTAATTGCTGATTTTCGAAATCATATTTGAAAATGTGTAAGTTTTTGACGAAGCTCTCCTTACTAACTACTTTTATTTTTATCTAAATAAAAATCTAAATATGTAGGTAAGCGAAGTTCTTCAGTATTCCACCTGCCCTTCCAGAAAACTATTGTATATATTTAAATTTTAATCCGTTTTGTAACAATGAACCCATAAAAAGCATTTCTTTAGGCGCTTGTTGATTTTATTAAATCGAGACAAGCTTTTCATATATATAATTGTAATTTTTTCTCTCAAACTGTACAAATACTTGTTTTACTGGGTTTGAATCACATAGTAATATAATCGCAAACATTAATAAATCTCAAATGTCTTCGATACGTGCTTTTGCAATTTTTTTAAACTGTATACATAAAAATGTAAACTGGCGGTTTGGAATGGAAAAATAGGCTGACAATAATTCCAAGCAGTATTATATTCTATCCAATAATGTTTTCTGCCCAGCGTGAAACCAAAGGTAATAAAGTGTTTTGTCAAATATTGAGAAGTGCCATAATTATAAAATATTGTTATAAAATTGCATTTTTATTTTTCTGGCTAGGTCGCCATAACGGTCGGTCTAGCTGAAATTGCTTCTGGAAACGGCTCTAACGATTTTGATGACAACGGAATAATAATTTTTCAAAGAAATCAATCTGTCAAGTTGCCATCTTCGGAAAACTTGATTTCTACCCGAGCGACGCGTGGGTCTCCTGTACTTAAGTATTAAAAAGCCAATATGTAATTTTTTTGATCACGATTATAATGTATGAAACTTTATGACCCAAGGTCAAGGTCAAACCGTGACTTTAATTGCTATAAAGTCCCCTGTTGAAATCACTATAGAGGTATATTTCCTTTACAATAAGTTACATAGTTATTTGACCGAGAGATGCCGTTCATTCCCAACAATAGCGCACCCAATATTATTTTACAAGCATTAGTTTTTTTTTATTGAGGTAAACAAAGAGTAAATATTGTCATAAAATTAAACAACGAATCTATCGATATAATTTAATCGACTGCTTACATCACTATTCTCTAATGACTTAAGCTTTCCTACTTATATAGGAAATTTGATTACAACTTTTATCCATGCAGTAAGCGGGCGGTGATTCTTAGCCGTCAATATGAAATTCAGTGGTGGACTGTGTGCAGGCCCTGCACTGCAGGGTCCGTCGGGATCGCTACCACCATCTTATCCTACCGCCAAGCAGCATTCGCATTGTTGTGTTCCGGTGTTGGAATCGGTAAACCGGTGAAATTACTAGCGTAGAGGCACTCCATCCTATTATATTATATAAAGTAAGTTGGAGTCCTAAGATTGTAGTCTAGAGAAATGTCTATGGGTCGCAGATCCCATGAACCATCAGGTGGCCTGGCTGCTCGTGTGCCATATCTTAACCATAAAAAAAATTGTTCCAAATTACATAGCTCAGACAGTTGAAGCCCTGGAGACTGTGGGGTCTTCCCCGATAGTAGGTACAATATTATTACAACATTCAGACTTATAGCTAAGAATTACACTTTTAAATCTTACACAGTAAAAAAAAAACATTTTGACAGTTATCAAAATTGTTACGTCTACTAGTTTTTTTTACCAAACGGGATATTAGTCACAGGATTATCGATCTTCTCGAACGGGTAATAAGGGTGGTCTTGCCAGAACGACGGTCGCGTGAACGTCAGGTTCGAATTCAAGGCGTTTATTTTTTCAATCTCGTCCTTTTCGAGGTGGAAGTCGAAGATATTGATGTTTTCCACTAAACGTTGCGGATTCACGGTTTTCGGCAACGGCACTACGTTTCTGTCGACCTGAAAAATAAATATAGAAACACTTAAATGGGAGTTTTCCAAAAAAAGTGTACATGATCTTTTTTTTCCAGAATTCATTTCTTGGTTTTTCTTACTCAGAATCGTTGATACTATCGATCCTCATACAAGAAAAAAAGTGTCCCAAATTTTACTATGTAAGTTCGTTCTTCCAGTGCGTTACGACCATATAAATAACCTAACCAACAAAAAGTTGGAAAACCCCCGACATTGACATTTCAAAGTTCAATACTTCAAAAACGGCTGAACCGATTTCGATATAAAATATCTAAGAACCACCGCTAAAAAACCTGCTTTCAAATAAAAAAAACCGCATCCAAATCGGTTCATCCGTTTAAGAGCTACGGTGCCACAGACAGAGACACACACACACACACGTCAAACTTATAACACCCCTCTTTTTTGCGTCGGGGGTTAATAAAAAAAGACTGCATACAAAAATGTGACGATCTGGAATGGAATATGGGACACTTTATGTATGAGGATCAATAGTATCAACGATACTGAGTAAGAAAAAACCAAAAACAAAACGAATTTTTGAAAAAAAAGTTCATGTACCTATACTTTTTTTGGAAAACGCACAATTATTACTTATTTAAAAAAATCATTTTATGTTTTATTTTATTTAAATGCCGTGTGGTGCCGGGTTTAGAATGTTGCCACTCCATGTCTTCTCGTGGATGTCGTAAGAGACGACTAAGGGACTAAAGGCTGTGTAGTGCTGTTAGGCGATGGGTTTGCAACCTGTCACTAATACACTGGATAACATCTTAGCCTGGTTGTGCAAAATGTGGTCACAGAATTATCGAGTTGTTGGTGAGTCTGTGGCTCTGCCTACCCCACTCTGGGAATGAAGGCGTGAGTTTATGATTGATTGATTGATAAAAAATTGGTAATGTTATCTTTCCGAAAATGTGGATTACATACCTAAGCTGTCAGACGGTCGCGTCGATCGCCTACGTCAATTCCATTCATTTCGTCATTTTTCGAAAATAGTTTATGTTAGCTTTAAACATCTTGTCTATTAATACCCTATCAGTCTATAATATGACCTACCAGCCATCTCAGCACCACTTGCGCCGGAGTCTTCCCGTACTTCCTCGCCAGCTCCTCGAGAACAGGCCCCTGCTGCGCCGGGGCTCCATACCGGGACACCAGCGCACCAAACGGACTGTAGCCCATCACCACCAGACCTTGGCTTTGAGCGAACGATACCAGCTCAGACTGCGTGATTTGAGGAGAGACCTGGAACAAGATGTTTATGTCACTTGTAGATGTTGGAAGCTTATAATCGTTTCGTTTTTAAAACAATCGCGTCACTGGTAGATGACGTGATACGAAAAGTCACGTGTGACAGTGACGCGATTGGTTTAAGAACGAAACGAATAGAAACGCTAGTCAGCGTAGTGCATCTTGGCAAGGGCCTCCAGGGTCTTGGATCTACCCTCCTAAGCCAATAAACAGAATCTCAGATCTTAGTCCTCAGGGTTGGCAACGCATTTGTGGTCTTAGAATTGCAGTCTTAATATTGTAGTTTTGAGAATGCAAATGTGAGCTCGTCTTCTCCTTGCCACAGAAAAAAATGCTCTCATCCGAATCGCTTCGAAAGGCACATATGTTTAGTCATTCCGCATCCTCCTTTTAATACTACCTCCAGGATCCTGACAGAACTGTTCCTGTGAAGATCAGAACCTGCCTCGATTTTACCTCAATCTGCAGCACGCTGGGCTTGAGGCTGCTCTCCCTCATCACGCGCTGCAGCTGTTCCTGGTTGAAGTTGGAGAGCCCGATGGACCTGGCCAGCCCCAGCCGCTGCACGTCCTCCATGCCGCGCCAGGTTTCCATGAAGTCAACGTCTGAGTAGGTGTAGTCCTCCTGGAATACGTAATTTTGGCTCTGTACTTTAATCTGGTCCGAAACGAGGAGTTGATCTGGGGTATGAGTTCCTGGCCCAAAGGGCAGAACGGACCCACGAAAATTGACAGTTTTAGACTATTTTATCTGGGTGTATCTTTAAAACAATTCGGGTATAAAAATTATCACGTGCAAAATGTGTTAAGTAACACTGCACCGAGCGTCCGGTGGCGCCCTCATTACTATTATTGTGTTTTCTAATTAACTAAAGTATTTTCTTGAAATCAAAGGATGTTTTTTTGTTGTACAAATGAATACACATAATACTTATGAGTATGACAATGTTTAATAACCCAAAAGGTGGCTCTTATGCCGTTAAGTTACTAACTCGTAGTTAAATTGTTAGTAAGTTATGTCATATATACGCTTTTAAATTTTGTATTCATTTGTACAACAAAACCATCCTTCGATTTCAAGACAATACCTACGTTAGTTTATTAGAAACTTGTTTAGGGACATAGTCTGGTGTAAGCATCAGTTCTCATTGGTCAAGCCCGCATGCTTTTCGTGATACATTGCCTCGCTGCAATAGATGCCGGCTAGATGATGTCAAAACAACTCGTTAATGGATTGCGACAAGCATTCGGACTAAATCCTAAGGATGCTGCAACTTTAAGTACATTTAAAGCACATACGTTGAGTCCCATCGGCCAATGAATGAGGTACAGGTCCACGTAATCCATGGCTAGCTTCTTTAGGGACTCCTTTAGCGCCAGCGTGACCTGCTCCCGCTTGTGCTGGGTGTTCCAGAGCTGGAACAGGACGAGAGCAGATTACATCTTCAGAAATAAATATTAGGGGAAATTGGGAATGGAGATAGCTTATACCAAGGATTAACACATAGGCTACTATCCCGAAAAAGTTAGTAGAGAACATTTTGAGTTTGGTACACATGGTCTTTCTTGTTCAAGGAGTGCCGGCCGCTTCTTCCATCACGGCGCCATCAACGATTTGTTCCGTCGTTCGCTTGCCACCGCCTCTGTATCTGCTGTCTTAGAGTGCGGCTCCACTGAGGCGGAGAGGAGACGTGTAGGGATTGACCAATCATATTAGTTGAAATCCACATCTCGTCTCCACTCCGCTTCAATGGAAACAGTCAAGCGGAGATGAGCGGAGCGGAGAGGAGACGTGTAGGAATCGACCAATCATATTAGTTTAAATCCACATCTCGTCCCCGCTCCGCTTCAGTGGAAACAGTCAAGCGGAGACGAGCGGAGCGGAGACGAGACGTAACTGCACTACAACATTGTAATCACTCCACTCAGCTCCGCTCGTCTCCGCCTCAGTGGAATCACTTAGCTCTTATCACAGCTCTGCTCCACTCAGCTCCGCTCGGCTCCGCCTTAGTGGAGCCGCAGCCTTAGAACCAGCCGGTATGAGGTATGATCAGAGACGATGGTAAGCGCACAAACATATCGATCCGACAAGTGTCATCCCGAATTGACAGCAAAATTTGTTAAAGTGTGTGTGTCTCCCACGCTATGATCCGTTGTTGTTGATGTTGCAAAAACGGATCCAACAAAAAGTGTTGTGTAAATATTATCGTTGCAGCGTGAAGGAGTAAACGATCACACAAACTCTCGCATTTATTTAAAAGGATTTTTCATATTTTTAGGGTTCCGTACAAAATATAAAACGGAACCCTTATAGGATCACTCGTGCGTCTGTCTGTCCGTCTGTCTGTCACAGCCAATTTGCTCCGAAACTACTTGACCGATTGAGTTGAAATTTGGTACACATGTGTGAAATTGAAGACCCAAACATAGACGTGCAAAGTAATTTTTTTTTTTAAATTCTGTTAATTTTCGGTGGTCAACAATTAGGATATAAAAAAAAAAGTTTGCAATCCTCATAATATCAAATGAAAGGGCTCGTTATAAGGATCTCAAATATATTTTTGTTATCATTGTAAAATACCTAAATAGTTTTGATTTAATTCATGAACGAAGACGAAAATTGACTATTCCTCCTGACCTCCGAAACTAATGAGCCTAAAATTTTGAAAAAAAATACAAAATATAGTTCATTACTATAAAAAAAAGAATTCTATAAAAAAAATATGAATAAATGTACGTATGTACGGAACCCTCTCCACGCGAGTTCAACTCGCACTTGGCCGGCTTTCATACCTATTAACATTAATTACCTTGGTAGTAATGAACACATCGTCCCTCCTGACCACCCCCGCCTTCACCGCCGCCGCCACCCCCTCCCCCACCTCCCCCTCGGTCTCGTACACCGCCGCGGTGTCGAAGTGTCGGTACCCTGCATCCACAGCCTTAATGACGATGTCGCGGAGCTGGTGATTCACGGAGGTGACGATGCCGTTCTGCAAACGAAAAATCAAAACACTTCCAACTTCTAAAGGTTGTATTGTATGTTTTTGCCTTCGCAAACAAATAACTTATATTATAGGACCACTCGTGCGTCTGTCTGTCCGTCTGTCTGTTACAGCCAATTTGCTCCGAAACTACTGGGCAGATTGAGTTGAAATTTGGTACACCTATGAAGTTTTTATGTAATACTAGCTTCTGCCCGCGACTTCGTCCGCTTAGAATTAGTAATTTTGCCATCCCACGGGAACACTGTAGCCTATGTATTAATCCAGTGTATAACCAAATTCCAAATTATATCTAACCAAATTCGTCCGTCCATTTTAGCGAAGAAGTAACAAACTCACGCACGCATAACCATTCGCATTGATATTATATGTACGATAGGATGTAAATAGGTACATCCAGCGCACACAATCACTCCGGCCGAAATCATAGTCGATAAAAATACCCTCGGTGTGTGAGTCCGACTCGCACTTCACGGTCGGTTTTCAGTATTTGACGCTTGTTTATTTTACCGTTATAACGATACAACAAAAAAAATGGTTGGCAGTTTATTAATCTTAATTTTGTATAGAATAATACAAACTGACAATATCCCAAAAAAAGCAAATAGGACTAAGTTCTTCGATCAATGAGCGCGAGCGGGCTTTGCCGCTCCTATTTACACCCCCGGCGTCCGCGACACGCTGCGAAGAACTTTGTCGCTGTATATTATACTTTCATGTATAAACTAAAGTCGCACAATTTCACACTGAACAAATTTTACGATTTAGATGTTAATGCGTAATGTATATTACAGTAGATGTACTCGTAAGTGCCCAATTAGGTTTTAATTCTAAAGTTGAATAGGTAATAAAGAAAAGTTAGGGTATTTAATTTTTTACATGTTTAATTTTCGGTACTGGGTGGTCAAGAAATAACTTAACCTTACTAAGCCTATTCGGATTCTGGATGGTCAAAAAAAAAACTTACCCTAACCTAACCAACTGTACTTACTCCCAGTACATTATAGCTCATAGCTATTAGTTTATTTAACTTCGATACATACCTCTATCCCACATTTCAACTACTGAGGAATATTTTTTCAAAATCGCCAAATGTATTTTTTTTTACAACACCAATTTTAACGTTTATAACTACAAAAATGACGAACTCTCATATAAAATTCTACATCCCCCTTTTATCCCTTAGGGGTAGTTTTTCCAAAATCACTGTTAGCTATAAATTTTATTTTTATTAGTATATACCAATTTTGACGTATCTAACTTCACTCACTTAACTCAATATTATATAAAATGGCATTATATAATCCTAAAATCTCATATTTTGATACAAATAAATTTGTAAACAAATTCGATTTGACGCGTAACTATTGTTATTTACCAAGTAGGTACTTAGATGAGTGTGCTAAGTTGTTAGCATATAATATTTTAGACCCCGTTATGACTAGCATAGCGAGTGATAACAGTAGGACGGAGCCTGCGCTGAGTTTTATTAGCGCCGGCTCTGCGCCGGAGCTGCTAGTTAATTTAAACTGACAGCTTCGACAACTGCCGCGGCTGCCGGCGTTCGCGGCGACAGTCGCGGCGGCCCCGTGCCTGCCCATAGGCCGACGAGCATTACAAATAATTTGGGTGGTAATGTAATAAATATTATTCACCAGAATATACAGGGATTTTCCAGTAAGGAACTTGAAATTGGTTTATTTATAGATAGTACTAATATACACGTTTTATGTGTTACTGAGCATTGGCTTAAAGGTTACGAGTGCATGTTTAATTTTAATAATCATAACATAGTTAGTATGTATGCTAGGCAATCTTGCAGTCGGGGGGGATCCTTAATACTAGTAAAAAATAACATTAAATGTAAGGAGCGTAAAGATATTGTTATGCAGTCCATTGAACGACACATTGAAATTTCGTGTATTGAAATGGAGCGATTTATTATTGTTTGCGTATACAGACCCCCTTCAGCGGATTACAAACTATTTGAGAGCGTTTTAGAAAATGTTCTGAGTTGTGTTTTTAATAGTAAAAAGGGTATAATTGTTTGTGGAGATTTTAATGTTAATTTACTCGACAAATCGCCCATGTCTATCAACTTACTGAGCGTTTTTAGATCTTTTAATTTAGTAAATCTGTTTTATGAGCCTACCAGAATCACAGCAACCAGCGCAACGTGTATTGATAATATATTTAGTAATTTTGACCCTATACGGAAATCAATAATTAATATGTTAAGTTCGGACCACTGCGGTCAACAAGCTTCTTTTAAGGGAAACACTAATAATGCTCCTCAAGATTTTATATACAGGCCGATTTCTAAAAATCGATTGGACTTGTTTAATGCTAAGCTCACAAAACAATTAAATTATATAAAGGGTACTCGGGATGATCCGGATAGCTTGTATTCTTCATTATTTCATTGTATTGTCAAGGAATTTGACGCCTGCTTCAGTTTAAGGAAGGTAAAAGGTCAGCAAGGCACGAAATTTAGTGACTGGGCTACACCGGAAATTCACGCAAAAAGGTATAAATTGTATGAGTTATATGCTACAAGAGCTATTGATCATAGGCCAGAGTTTCTAGATTACGTCAAAAACTACTCTAAAGAATTCAAACACATTTGTGCCGCCGCAAAGTCAGAATATTTTTCTAACAAAATCCGTAACGCAGATAACAAAGTTAAAACTGTTTGGAATGTAATTAATACTGAAACTGGTAAAACTAGAGTTAGAGACCCTCACTACAGCCTCCAAGTTGAAGGTACTGTGGTGAACTCGGACCTAGATGTAGCTAAAGAGTTTGAGCGGTTCTTTACAAATATACCTTTAGATACCACTAAATCATTATCATCATCTCCTGATAAAGCTGAAATATTATTAAGATCAAATGTGAAGGAATGCACAGATGTTTTTAAATTTTATCACGTCTCTCCAAAAATTGTTATTAAAACTTTTAGGTCACTAAATATAAAAAAGACTGAAGATCTCTGGGGCCTCTCCGTCACAGTACTACAGTCCATCTTAGAGTTAACTGCACCATACCTTTCTGCTTTATTTAACAAGTGTGTAGATATTGGAGTGTTTCCCGATCTGATGAAACACAGTAGGATTATACCCTTGTTTAAGTCAGGGGCAAGAACAGACCCCACAAATTTTAGACCAATTTCGATACTGCCAGCACTGAGTAAAGTTTTTGAAAAATTAATTCTAAACCAAATATCTTCACATTTTTGTAAGAATAAGTTGCTTCATAGTAGTCAATTTGGGTTTACCAAGGGATGGTCAACAACAGATGCCGGTTCTACCCTAATTAAATACATATTTGATGCCTGGGAAGAATCACTAGATGTAATTGGAGTTTTCTGTGATTTATCCAAGGCATTTGACTGTGTTGATCACGTTACGTTAGTAAGGAAGCTAAGCTACTACGGTATTAAAAACGGTGCACTTGATCTTATTATTTCTTACCTTGCTCACCGAACTCAGCGGGTGGACATAAACAGAACGCAATCTCCTGGATCAGCTGTTGCTATGGGAGTGCCTCAAGGCTCAATTCTGGGCCCATTCTTGTTTTTGATTTATATAAACGATCTCCCTTATGTTGTGCGCGACAAACATGAAATAGTTCTGTTTGCCGATGATACTTCACTTTTATTTAAAGTAGGTAGAAAACAGGCAAATTTAAATGATATTAATGATACGTTGTCAACAACTGTTGACTGGTTTACAGCCAACAACTTACTTTTAAATGCCAAGAAAACCAAGTGCATGAAATTTTCTCTATCAAATGTGAAAGGAGTGAATGGGACTAGTATAAAACTAAAGGATGAGACAATGGGATTCGAAGATAAAACAGTATTTTTAGGTATTACTTTGGACACAAAACTGCAATGGAATGCACATATATCCACCCTTGCTGGTAAACTTAGCTCTGCAGCTTATGCGGTAAAGCGCATCCGCCAACTTACAGACGTCGAGACAGCGAGACTGGTGTATTATAGTTATTTTCATAGTGTCATGAGTTATGGGATTTTGTTGTGGGGAAAAGCGGCTGACATTCAGACCATCTTTGTATTACAAAAGCGGGCTATACGTTTTATTTATCAACTGGGTTCACGGGTCTCACTCAGAGATAAATTTAAAGAAATTAATATTCTTACTGTAGCGTCGCAGTATATCTTTGAAAATATCATGTATGTACGAAAACACATACATGACTTCAGGCATAACCGCGACGTTCACAATTTCAACACGCGAAATAAGGATAAACTCGTAGTCCCAGGTCATCGTCTTCGTAAAGTAAGTACATCGTTCGTGGGGAACTGTATACGCTTCTACAATAAGATACCTACTGATATTGTCAATATGCCGTTCAATAAATTTAAGTCTCGCATTAAGTGCTGCTTGATGGGTAAGGCATATTATACTGTAAATGACTTCCTAGATGATAAAGACGTTTTTAAGTAGTGTAATTGGGGTTCTTCTTTTTAAATAGTAATAATAGCTGAGCACTGGGCAGCGCTTATTGCGAAATACCTTTTAAGCCAATAATGTAGACATTTTAAAATTTAAGTTTACCTAATGCTTACTTTTCTTGTTGTATTTTTATTGGTTCTTGTGCACAAGATAGTTTTGAAATGAGAACACATTGTGATGTTTCTCGCCGGACAGCTACTTTTTATTGATATATTGTCCGGCAGCATGAGCATGTCATGCTCACTCAAAGTTCTTTGCTTACGGCGGCGTCGTTGATCGGGTCGCCACCTTCCCGAACACATGGTTGAGGGAGGCGATGGCTGAGATACGCGTCACACTCGTGAACGGGTGCTGTCTGTGGGGTCCGGTCTGTTCACGCTTGCAAGGACCTGTTTTCCATTTAGGTATTTAAATGACTGTTCCTGACGTAGAGACCTCGTTATGTTGTTCTCCTAGACAATATTTTTAATTTAATTGAGCTTACATTTGTAATGATTTATTTGTGTTAGTCTTTTTTTTAAATAATTATTTATTACTTTATTACCTTGTAATGTTACTTTTAAGTATTATTGTATTTTTATGATTGGAAAAAATGACCTTCTGCTGGAGTTTCTTGCGGCGCTTCTTCTCCGCAATGATGGTCTTGTCCGAAGCGCTAGTAGATTCACTACATATTACCGACGTGTAAAAGAGCCCTCATGTGGCCAATTTACTGAATAAATATTTTGAATTTTGAATTTTGAATTTTCACAAAATAAATGCGTTTTTGAAGGCGGTTTTTTGTTTTTTAAAACATTTATTTTATTTTTGACTTTTTAGAGATCATAATAAGCTTATGTTCCTAGTCCCACTTCTTAGTTGACATGAAACTTTAAACATTTCACGATCGCCGCCAGCAACGCCGCGGGGAAGTCATAGTCATATTTAAACAATTAAATGTCCTTCGTTGTAGTCGCTCAACTATCTTAATCGAGATATCTTATCACCACCCTTGAAAAAAGTATCGTTGAGGAGTTCCAGTGGCCATCTGTGGTCTTCATCATCAGTGCCATTTCACCAAATGATACTTTCTGAATGCAAATGCTAGATTTGTTACTAAAAATACTGAAATCCCTATATGTTTGCCTACAATATTTGAAAAGTTCCCTCAATTCCTCACTGATCCCCTTAAAAATTTACCCTTTAGGGTTAAAAATATGAGCAGGATTAGTAGGATACTCGTATTAGTAGGATTAGTGGATAATAGCTTCTAGTCTTCGTCCGCTTAGATTTCGATTATAGTTATTCCCTCGGGAACTTTTAAATTTTCCGGGATGAAAAGTAGCCTATGTGTTATTCCAGGGTATAAGCTATCTCCATTCTAAATTTCATCCAAATCCGTCCAGCCGTTGCAGCGTGAAGAGGTAACAAACACACACACACACACACACACAAACTTTCGCATTTATAATATTAGTAGGATAATAAATTCTGGTTTATGAACGGGTGTTACAAAACTCACATACTTAAACCGAAGTGAAGCGAGGTTGGATCGTTAATTTGTAGATAATTTGTCCACTCACCTGGTCCCATCCTAAATATGTCCCCAGAGCAATAACAGGCATTTCTTTTCCATCGCTCAATTTCAGCTTTGGTACCTTCACTTCGCTGACAACCATCTTGAAACAGAAACGATATTAATTACTTATTTGCGGCACGAATACTCCAACAAGTCTCGCTCTTAAATATATAGAAAACACTTGTTTAAACTATCGCGATTATTAAAACATATAAGTAAACATAACGAAACGGAGTCCTTTGTGCTTGTGTGTGCTTTGAGCAATTAGAATTATTTGGCAAGTATCTGTGAGTCATGATTACAGAATAACTAAAGGTAACATTAAGCAGTTAGATAAGAACCCATTTCGTTTTCCTTATTGTCATGAATATCTAATTATTACAGCGCAAAACACATTTTTAATGACTAAGTAACTTAAAAACAGCCTTATTTTCAACTGACTTCAAATGATTTAGAATTTACGAGCGTTTATACTGTTTAGTTGTTTTAATGTGTGGGTACGAAACATAATCAGCTGTTTTGATAAATTACCGCCATTTTGAAGATTCAAACCTCTTCGTATGTTGTATGTCCCAGAAGTTTTTAGGATTTCGTACCCAAAGGGTGACAGTAGGACCCTATTTACTATGCCTCCGCTGTCTGTCTGTTTGTCAGCTTACTGTATCTCATGAACCGTAAGGTAGACAGTTGTTTTTTTTTACAGAGTATGTAATTACTATAGTTGCTATAACAACAAATATTACACACACACACTTTGTGAAAATCAAGTGTTTATTCCGGTTCATACCATACAGACGGACGGACGTACGGACGGATGGACGGGCAGCGGAGTCTTAGTAATAGGGTCCAGTTGGCACCCGGGTATGGAACCCTACAAACGAGTTTTAAGAGAATTAACACTACGCAATTAGAAACAAAAAAAAACGTTAATTATGACGAATGAATCCCTGAGATCCGCTATAAATAAATTTTTCACAAAACAATTGAGATGAGTTTGGTTGCCGCCGACTGTAGGTACTTTTTTGCAGTCATCATATGCTTATAAAGACAAAAGGAGGGCTAGACTAAATGCAGCGGAGATCCTGTCGCCACCTTCCGACTCCATCATCAGATCAGCTCTTAGACAGACGCCGTGGCATAATATATACAGCCGACGTGATATTTACAGTCGAGTTTATAAATATGTGTACACTTTAGTACCTTGTCAGTTTAATCGATGTGACAATTCATATATAGGTATACGGCAGTTTAAACGTGACATTAAATAGCCAAGGGAGTGTACACGATGTTTATGACGCCTATTTCAATAACGAGAACTGGGCCTCTATTCTACGTTAGACAATATTGCTTTTGACTTGTTATGGTATGGTTTTTAACTCGACCACAGTGCTATCAAGTGGCTAAGTGCGAATCGCGCACAATTCGCAAATAAAAATCACGTTTGTTGTATGGGAGCCCCAGAAAAATATATTTTTATACAGCCTGGTGACAGATAGACAGTGGTTAGTAATAGGGTCCTGTTTTTACCCTTTGCGTACGGAACGCTAATAAGAGCTATCAAAACGTTGACAATACGGAAACAATATGCTTTAACTTTGGCTATGTCAATGTTACGATCGCTCTCTATTTACTTGACAGTAATGGCGGCCGAGCTAAAAAGGGTGGATTTTTGAGGGCAAGGTTTTTCGTCATTTTGGTGGCATTTTTTTTTAGATCTTGGTTATAATTATCATTTGATAGATTACATATTCAAATAAGAATGTTAAATATATATAAGGCACCGGTTTAACGACATTACATTAGAAGCAATTCAATTTTGGAAAAAAATACGCCACCGTAATGATGACGGCTGCTCAAAAAATCAATGTGAAATTATATATTACGACCTTGATATATTGTTATTATTAGATATGTCAGACAAAAACCAACAAACTTTCGTTTTTATATAGAATGGATAGTTTAGTGCTAACAACACAGAAACAATCGTGATGATTTTCGAAACAGGGTTATGTGAAGCATTAGACATGTTTTGGATATCATGGTGACCATGATAACTTTTTTTGCAGTATTAACATTTTTAACAGTAGTCATTATGCATTTAAGTGCATTTTGTACATATTATAACGTCAATCGTCATTTCGGTGAACAAAAATGCCACCAAAATGATGCCACCGAGATGACGACAATTGAGTATTATAAAAATAACTACTAAATAAATTACGCAATAAATATACGCCCGATTTGCGTAAATTATATCAAAGTATCCTATTAAATATCAAAAGATGAACTGAAATAAGACATTGTACATTCTTATATAATAATCCACGGAAATGACGTTTGAGAGAGCCAAATAAGTCGTGTAAGACTTACCTCGACAGATTCTCAATGCTCGGCAAAAGCTCGTGTACTCCTCTGGATGACCGAAGCAGAACTAATGTTCGACTCAATATGCGGTATGTCTGTATGTCTATATGTATGTATCTAGCGGTAGGTTAGTTGGCTAATTAGACAACCGCAGAGGCTCGTCTCACGAAGCTACAATTTACAAATTACAAGCGGAAGTCTCTTTTTAACTCCTTTTGCTAGAAAGAGGGTTCCGCTTGTAATTTGTAACTTGTAGCTTCGTGAAACGGGCCACAGGTGTTTGAACGGTATGAATTAGTTACTAATAGTGGGACAAAGACAAAATGATCAACTTACTTTTAAATGAAAAAATATTAGCAATGAGTAATGTTTATTGAAACGCGTTGTTTATTCTTCTTTCTAATAATGTTTATAACTTATTAATAAGCTGACTAGAAGTAAAGTTATAATAATTTGTTTGGAGAAAACCGCGAGTGGGACAGGCCTTACAGACTTACTGCTCCTAGTAGTCGGAAATTTCGTAAAAAAAAAAACCAGCTATAGTTTAAAACAGCAGTGTTTATAATGATACGCCTCTATGTATTATACCCTGTTTATTGTATAAAAAATATGTTTCTCGTACATTGTTCACTAGTTGTTTTTAAAGCCTTGAGACATCTAAAAAACTGCTCTCAACATCCACCCAAAACAATACATGAAAAAGCAATATGGTTTTAACATGTAAAATAGAGCCCAAGATTAAATCAATTTATAACTATTCAAGGCTACAAGGAGCAATTAAGTTGTCTGCAGTACCCTTACCATGAGTTGCAATGACTGTACTCCCTAGCGAGTCGAATGCTCTGTCCCTTACAGTATTGTTATAGAGTGTGAGGGACAGAGCATTCGACTCGCTCGCGAGTACGGTAAATGTCAGTCATGGTCAGGGTATAGATTGTCTTTACAGTCACTACGAGTAAATAGTCATTAATATTCTTGACCATAATAATAAGGATAAAAACTACTTCTAAGTAATGTTGGTGCAAGACATAAATATGCGATGAGCTCATTTTTTTTTTTTACTGTAATTCACATATTTCTATTCGACGTTACGTCTTATAGTTTTTAAGGTTTCGTACCCAAAGCGTAAAAACGGGACCCTATTGCTAAGACTCCGCTATCTGTCTGTCCGTCTGTCTGTCTGTCTGTCTGTCTGTCACCAGGCTGTATCTCATGAACCGTGATAGCTAGACAGTTGAAATTTTCACAGATGATGTAATTCTGTTGCCGCTATAACAACAAATACTAAAAACAGAATAAAATAAATATTTAAGGGGGGCTCCCATACAACTATAGTGATTTTTTTCCCGTTTTTGGCTTATGTTGTATAGATAATGGTACGGAACCCTTCGTACGCGAGTCCGACTCGCACTTGGCCGGTTTTTATACAGTGGGTTCAATTTGAAAACAATTTAGAAATCTTGATTAACTGCGCCAACTTTTGAGAAAACACCTTGGTCGAAACTACTTAAATCAATTTTGGTTCAGTACCAGAGAGTTAAAGTTGTTGAATGTTAAAAGAGAAATGCTTTTGTGATGATGTGGAAAGTAATTATAAATGTCGATAATTTAGAATTATGGTGCAATTCAGCAAATTGTTAGGTTATTAAGGAAAATATATTAAGTTTTAGAATAAGAAAGCCAAAAGTGGTAGTTGTTTTTAGCCAAGGAAGCCAATGGTATACCGAAAGGTAGTGTTTTTAACAAGATCATAGAAACCTTAATAATTCTCACAATATTTAACACATAAATAGACTTAAAGATATATTCTGGACCGGTATTAAGGGGGCTTTCTTATGCCGTTATATTTACGTAAAATTCTGTGTCACCCTGTATATCATGTCAGTAATCATTAAACCATCTCACACAAATTGACCTAGTCCCAAACTAAGCTCTAGGCTTGTACAATGGGTACTAGATACTAGACAACGATATACTTACATACTTATCTAAGTACATAGGTAGGTACTAAGATACAAAGAAATCATCCACGACTTAGAAACAAATACTCGCGCTCATTAAACAAATATTTATTTGCCCTTACCGGGAATCGAACCCGGGACTGCTAGCTTTGTAGCCAAAGCTAAAACTATACACTAACCGCGTCATTGTACAGTCGAGTTCATAAATATGTACCTTGTCTGTTTAATGTCATGTTTAAACTGCCATATATGAATTGTCACAACGATTAAAGTGACAAGGTACTAAAGTGTATAATTATTTATGAACTCGACTGTAAGATCTACTTACCTAATTCATTATTGTTATTAAATGTAACTGTACTAAAATACAACAATGCAAAATTAATTTAACGTACAATTTCTAATATTTAATATATAGTATAAAACAAAGTCGCTTCCTGCCGTCTGTCCCTCTGTATGTACGCTTAGACCTTTTAAACTATACAACGGATTTTAATGCGGTTTTCATCAATAGATTGAGTGATTCAAGAGGAAGGTATTATTATATTTATGTATTATATTATATTATGTATAATAAATTCTGGATTATGTACGGGTGTTACAGAAAACTCACATAAACCAAGCGAAGCTGGGCGGGCTAGTTTAATATATAAAAAAAAACAATTAAAAAAAGATCAAAATAAAATAAAACTAAAACCTACTTAAAAGGATCCAAAACACTTAATCACAGACTCACCTGGCAAAGTACCAAGACTAGCGCGGCGCGCTGCATGACGACAAATGAGCCGAGAGATGCGCGTGAGTTGATATTTAAATTTATCCATTTTTAGGGGTTCTTGCGGTAGTAACAAAGAACCTCAAAGGACAACGAGATATGAGGCTCACCTTGAAATCCGTAATTCGAACTTCGTCTATTGCTATCCCTTTTGCTCTCGACGCGTCTCTAATTCGCAAGAAAGTGACGGGGCGATCCGAAGTTCGAATTACTGATTTTAAAGTAGAGCCCATGGTACACGGGACGGTTCAAAAATGAGCTCTGGTACGGGGGCGGGTATTCACGCCAAAGACTATAACAGTAGCATAAGTAGTCTTCAAGGCGGAGTTGTATGCGATAATTGCCTGCACGCAGGAGAATATTGGCAAGCCTCCACATGAGAGAACTATCTATATTCTAAACGACAGCCAAGCGGCACTTAAGGCGCTTACAGCGCCAAAAGTAGACTCGAAAGCCTTAAACAGGCTTGGCAGGCACAACAAAGTTTGATCGAAGTGGATTCCAAGACACGAAGGCTTTCCCGGGAATGAAGCCGCGGACGAGCTGGCCAGGGGAGGGTCCAAGGGCGTATTCGTTGGACCTGAACCATTTGTGGCACCCTCACTGGCACCATAAAAGCTGCCCTGAACACATAACGCCCTAGAGTGGGAAACTACGGTAGGCTTAGGGCATGCAAAGCTCTTCATAGGAAGAGTTGCCCGAAGCTGGACTAAAAAACTTTGGAAACTCAGCAGAAGACAACTCCGATACATTATCGGAGTGTTTACCGGGCACTTCGGGGTTAAACATCTCCTGGCAAAGATGGGCCTTTATGACAACACAGTTTACTTTGTAGAATGTGCGGCCACGAGGCTGAGACAATGAAACACTTACTGTGTGAATGTGATGCCCTCGCCGGAGTAAGAATGAAAATCCTCGGTTGTGGCTACCCAGAACCGAACGATTTCAAGGCACTGCCATTGCACTCCACTATCGCGATAAGGCGCTAAAAGAGGGGTATTCCAGGCTGCCGGGACACAAATGATCCCGCAGGTTCGAAGTGTATCCATAAGGACCCCATCAACAAGATAAGATAAGATAATATAACAAAGAACCTTTTTTAATCCCCTCATGGTCAAAAAATAACCCATTCAAAAACCAAGGAGTATAATCTGATTAAAATGTGTGAACGACTATCTATGTGTCTCTATCCCACTTGGTAAAAGCATATCGCCTTTGACGTGTTACCATATTGTTTTTAACTCCATTGCCACTACAACAACAAGAATGGTACAGAACCTTTCTTGTAAGTGTCCGACTCGCACTTAACCAGTTTTTTAACATCATATGAAAGTCAAGGACGACCGGGCCGAACGAAAATAATAAAAAGTAAGGGTGGTTTATGGTATAACAGGGATTAACCAAACGGGTTCGAATATTACTATTTTCGGATTCCATTGGTATCTTTCAAGTTTAGAAAGACCAGTTTCGTGTCGTGTATTTCCTTGTTTTATTGTAGGCATATACATATACAGACATGAGAGACATGACATGTTTTACTGCTTAAATACACATTAATTTTTTATTATTATATTTATATTCATTGTTTTATACAGGGTGGCCCGTAAATCGACGTTAAACCGCCTATGGCTGATAGAGCAGCTAAAAAGCTATCGATTTAACCCCTATGTATGTTCAGCGATATTTACTAGTTTCGGAGATATTGGAATTTTAATCTGAATTTTTGTAATTTTCCCTTATGTCCATATCACGAAAAATCATTAATTTTATGTTTTATTTCATAAGTTTTTCAGTGCTTATATTACATACCTAATCAGAATCATTACGAATCAGCGAAGTTTTTAAATTTACCCGTATTTATTTATTTATTTTTTAAGTAAGTAATCACTAGTATAAAGTTTGTTTCTCCATACTAGGTGTCCCAGTGTTTGCTTTTCACTTTGTGAAACTATGAAATGAAACATGAAGTCTGTAGGTAGTGTAACGTTGTATATCTTGCGTGAATCGGAACCTAAAGACTGGGGGAATATTAAAGGTGTTAATGGCATTACTGTTCATTACTTTTGATTGTCAAACGTCAACACCATAGATTTGTAGGTTAGTGTTGCCGCGTTATGGTAAAATACCTTGAATTAGGGGATTAATAAATATTTGTAATTAATCAATAAATGGAGTCAATAGTTAATTACATTTATTAAGTAAACAAAACAATACAAAGATTTCTTTTGGCAGTAATTGTACACACAAGAATTAAACAAACACATTTCAGTCAAAAGATAATTTAATGTAGTACTTTCATGTAGGTAATATATTAATTGGGTACCTAATTACCCAGACTACCTAAATTGTATAGCTACATTGTATGCATTTTGGTTGCATCTATGTTTTGACTAAGTATCTTTCATCAAGATGTCCAAGATGATAGCCCATTACAAAATCAGGCTTAAGCTGAATGAGAGCGGAGGAGCCATCCTCAATAAAGTAACCAAGCACCTGCTGTGGAGATATAGTACATACTTTCAGTCATATTTCGGTGAAAGGAACTTGTAAGTAATAATTAATAACATCTTTCTGATGGAGGCATTTGTTGCAATTTAATATGCAATTCTCTGACCAAATGGTGAATTTTCAGTTATTGTTTCTCACATGTGGAAGAGGAGGGAATGTCTTAGCGTCGAGATTACCAGGGGTTTTCCTTGAAGTTTTCCGGTAAGATTCATAATTTTGTTAACCTTAAATGTCAGCCCACATGTCTTATATATTTCTTAATCGTAGTGCTAATCAGAGCAATTTATCTCTGTCTTTACAGCTGGACTGGGTTTTCAGTATTTCTTAGGGTTTCCCTTAAGTTTTCTAGTTTTCTAGTATTTTCAGTATCTTTTAGTGTCTGGATATTTTCAGTATGTACTGATTTAAGTTTCCGTCTACATAGTTTCTGTTTCCTGTTATTCTGTTTAGATACTTTCAGAATAATTTAGCTTACTGATTTGCCTTTATGGTTGGATGATTTATTTTGCATTCCGTTATTCCGATTCAGGCTCCAACTATATTCAGGTTCAGTAAAGCTATGAGTAGCTTATAAAGACATTCAGTATTTGGCAGGAACTCTCTTTAGATCTGTAAGTAATAAATTCAGGTTTAGGTTCCTGATCATTCAGTAAACATATAAGTAATGAAGTAGGATATAAAGGTTTAAACCAACCTTTAGTAGGCGTGCCATAGGCACGAGGATTCAGTAGACCTTCACAAGCTGCTGTGAGCTGCCCGAGGATACTGTGGCTTGCGACACAGTGTACTGGGACCGCTCCACCAGTCTGCCGACCTGGGACTACATCGAGTCGATCGTCCAGGAAGGAAGGTTTTCTTCAGATTAAGGTCTGTGGAAATTATATTTATAATTTGGGAATTAGGATATCAATAATAGTTATTTGAACTTAAATTGGAATTGGTGGCAACTCTATAACTAGGGACTAACAAATTACTATCTAAGAATTGTGAATTATAACATAAGAACCTTTACTTGTGTAAAACGACCAGCCTTCCGCTGAGCTAAACATATTTTCTGGTAGAGTAAGAATTATGAGCAAAGTTAAGTTCACAATTAAATAACATCATGTATAGAGCTGCATAGGAATAAAGACTGTGATATTTACTAACCTGTTTCATTGAGCTCCTCATCATACGTCCTAGATCACTCCATATCTTCAACTTATTCTACAACTTTCTGTTTACGTTATTCCGTCTATTTCGTTTTGTCACTTGGTAAAACCTAGCCGGGCATTTAGCAACGTGACAAATGGCGCCCATTTCCGTGTAATTTTGAAGATTTTGAGACCTTTTTTGATCATTTTTATGGAGTTTTCTACGATTTTTATGGATTGCCACCAACTGTCCAAATAGCTTGACATTTCTAGTTAGAGACCACCTGAAACGGTCTGTGACATACTTTTGGCTGACCCATCAACCCTGGAGTTTGTCGCTGCGAGTGTTTGTACGCACAACACACGTCGCAAGCTTTAACAAAATCGACAACATCCTTGTGCATGCCAGGCCAAAAGTATGTCAGAGATAGCCGCCGGTGTGTCTTAAACACGCCAAAATGCGCGGCTGTGGACTCGCAATGGTTCTCCTCGATCACCCTCCTTCGGTCACCCTTCTTCACAACCTCCTTCCAATCAAACTCCCTAAGTAAGTTATACTTACTTTTACAAAAACGGAAAAGCTTTCCCTGCTTAACACAAAAATTCGGAAAGTTAGCAGGAAAAGTCCTACATCCACTTAAAACACTTGTCAAACTAGATAATCTTGAATACTAGGTCATAGACTATGTTCAATTTTTTTGCGTAAGGGTTGCTATGCTTTACATGGTATTGCTGAAAGCACGATACTTTTATCTGTGGTTTTGGAAATACTGTTGAGATACTTTTAATAAGTTAATAAAATTTAAAGCCATTTTGCATAATTTCTAAATACAAATGAAATGTATGTCACAGACCGTTTCAGGTGGTCTCTATAGATTTAGTGGGTCCTCTTCCTCGCTCTCGTTCAGGTTTCACATTTTTGTTTGTGGTGACATGTTGCTTTTCGAAGTTCACGTTACTTTTTCCGCTTCGTCGTGCAACTAGCGCTCTAGTTGCTAAACATTTCGAGAATAACGTAATTCTAGCACATGGTGTGCCTGAAACCGTGATTGCAGATAATGGAGTGCAATTCACGGGATCAGAATTTAAGCTTCTTTTGAAACGTTACAATATTCCGAAAATTCATTATGGGCCTCGCTATACACCCCAGGTAAATTTAGTAGAGCGGTATAACAAGACAGTTATGACTGCCGTAGCGTCGTACGTAGAGGAGAACCACCGTTCTTGGGACGAACAACTGCACCGAATACAGTTCGCTTTGAACAGTGCAGTGAACGAGTCCACTGGGTTCTCTCCTTTCTTCTTGGTACACGCACGGGAGCCAGTCATAAATGGCTTGTTTTACAAGGACTCTGAGGAGGAGTATAGCGCAGCCATTCCCCGTGAAGAATATGCCGGTGAATTTGGTACCTTGAAGGGTATTTTCGGACAAGTACGTGCTCAACTTCTAAAAGCACATGCAAATAATGCTAGGCATTATAATTTAAGACGTCGTTCTGCTAAATTTTCAGTAGGTGATACTGTTTGGAAACGTTGCTTTGTACAAAGCGATGCTTCGAAATTTAAAATGGCAAAGCTCGCGCCTAAGTACGAGAAATGTAGAGTTAAGACGGTATTATCGCCTTTAGTTTACGAGTTAGAGCGGATGGATGGACATCCGATAGGTTCTTGGCACATTAAGGACTTGAAAGTTTAACAGAGATTCTGTACGTATAAGATTGTAGTTAGCATTTAGTGTTGAATATTGTATAAAATATTCAATCACAAATTGTAAGGCGTGATGAACAGTTATTACTGTATCACTACCGATTAAGAGCGAGATGTATGAAAGTTAAAGTATGTTAGTATAATATTTAGGGCGGCTCAATCTTAACTCAATAACATCTTGAGTATTCAGTCTTTAATATGTGTTTAAGTTTACCGTGTTAGGAGGTATTACCTTATCATTATTAAGTTATGTTTTCTGTATTCGCATTCAACACTGACTGGTTGCAGTGCATGTGTGGATGCGATTTCGGTGTATTTCGGTACTTTTCGTTATTCCGGGACGTACGCTCGGGATATTATTTTGTCTCCTCAGTCGCGCGCTGAGATGTTTTGTATTTTCGAATTACTCAGATACAGCTTTGGTTAAGTCTGAGTAATATTGAGTTTTTTGATATTTTGGTAAGGGTACGGTTTTAGTATAGTTTTCGGTGTTTCGATTTTGTAGAGTTTCAGACAGTAGTCTTAGACTACTTATTAGGGTTTCGCCCGGACAAGAAGAGAATTATATTGATGAATGCTGAACATAGGTCCTGGCTGTTGGAAATTAGCCTCTACAACACAACATTGCCGTTGTGTTGGAGAAGCTAATAGGATAGTTACTGTTTGTTAGGTTTCAGTTAGTTTTATTGTAACATGGTTGTTACATAGTTTAGTTTCGTTAGGATTGTGTTGTCGTGTAGTTTCGTTTTGAAAATTTGGAACTTTAATGTTATTTAACAGTTTTCTTCAGTCTTTAGGGGATGTTTATGATAAGGTCGCTGAGGGCAGCGATCGGTTTACCTACGTTAAACCTTTCATTGGGAAGGGGGGTATTGTAACGTTGTATATCTTGCGTGAATCGGAACCTAAAGACTGGGGGAATATTAAAGGTGTTAATGGCATTACTGTTCATTACTTTTGATTGTCAAACGTCAACACCATAGATTTGTAGGTTAGTGTTGCCGCGTTATGGTAAAATACCTTGAATTAGGGGATTAATAAATATTTGTAATTAATCAATAAATGGAGTCAATAGTTAATTACATTTATTAAGTAAACAAAACAATACAAAGATTTCTTTTGGCAGTAATTGTACACACAAGAATTAAACAAACACATTTCAGTCAAAAGATAATTTAATGTAGTACTTTCATGTAGGTAATATATTAATTGGGTACCTAATTACCCAGACTACCTAAATTGTATAGCTACATTGTATGCATTTTGGTTGCATCTATGTTTTGACTAAGTATCTTTCATCAAGATGTCCAAGATGATAGCCCATTACAAAATCAGGCTTAAGCTGAATGAGAGCGGAGGAGCCATCCTCAATAAAGTAACCAAGCACCTGCTGTGGAGATATAGTACATACTTTCAGTCATATTTCGGTGAAAGGAACTTGTAAGTAATAATTAATAACATCTTTCTGATGGAGGCATTTGTTGCAATTTAATATGCAATTCTCTGACCAAATGGTGAATTTTCAGTTATTGTTTCTCACATGTGGAAGAGGAGGGAATGTCTTAGCGTCGAGATTACCAGGGGTTTTCCTTGAAGTTTTCCGGTAAGATTCATAATTTTGTTAACCTTAAATGTCAGCCCACATGTCTTATATATTTCTTAATCGTAGTGCTAATCAGAGCAATTTATCTCTGTCTTTACAGCTGGACTGGGTTTTCAGTATTTCTTAGGGTTTCCCTTAAGTTTTCTAGTTTTCTAGTATTTTCAGTATCTTTTAGTGTCTGGATATTTTCAGTATGTACTGATTTAAGTTTCCGTCTACATAGTTTCTGTTTCCTGTTATTCTGTTTAGATACTTTCAGAATAATTTAGCTTACTGATTTGCCTTTATGGTTGGATGATTTATTTTGCATTCCGTTATTCCGATTCAGGCTCCAACTATATTCAGGTTCAGTAAAGCTATGAGTAGCTTATAAAGACATTCAGTATTTGGCAGGAACTCTCTTTAGATCTGTAAGTAATAAATTCAGGTTTAGGTTCCTGATCATTCAGTAAACATATAAGTAATGAAGTAGGATATAAAGGTTTAAACCAACCTTTAGTAGGCGTGCCATAGGCACGAGGATTCAGTAGACCTTCACAAGCTGCTGTGAGCTGCCCGAGGATACTGTGGCTTGCGACACAGTGTACTGGGACCGCTCCACCAGTCTGCCGACCTGGGACTACATCGAGTCGATCGTCCAGGAAGGAAGGTTTTCTTCAGATTAAGGTCTGTGGAAATTATATTTATAATTTGGGAATTAGGATATCAATAATAGTTATTTGAACTTAAATTGGAATTGGTGGCAACTCTATAACTAGGGACTAACAAATTACTATCTAAGAATTGTGAATTATAACATAAGAACCTTTACTTGTGTAAAACGACCAGCCTTCCGCTGAGCTAAACATATTTTCTGGTAGAGTAAGAATTATGAGCAAAGTTAAGTTCACAATTAAATAACATCATGTATAGAGCTGCATAGGAATAAAGACTGTGATATTTACTAACCTGTTTCATTGAGCTCCTCATCATACGTCCTAGATCACTCCATATCTTCAACTTATTCTACAACTTTCTGTTTACGTTATTCCGTCTATTTCGTTTTGTCACTTGGTAAAACCTAGCCGGGCATTTAGCAACGTGACAGTAGTGTTCCGCGATCTGGATCTTAATAACCATAACGCCTTTGTATCTGTTCTTTGGATATATTAAACTTGATCATATTCGCTTTAGACTGGCAAACGTGAAAACACGATTAGAAATGTAATCCTGGATAGTTTTATTTTTCAAACATGACGCCTTTTTTGCATGTTTTTGGTTGCATCTTCGAAACCCTATAATCTTTAACGATGATTTTCGATTCAATAGTTGAGTATATGTAACTTCTTAATCCAGGCAAACCATTTTGTCAATAAATGTTGTAGTTTTAAAGTAAACAGCAATTAATTGCATTTGACGCTGCCATCAATGCGCGCGCGAACTATCTCCATCTCACATTCTTCGCGCGGAAGCACATAAAGCCATCCCTTTTCATTCTTGTGGGGGCGTGGCACCATAGGTGGCCTCTTATGACTACAATTGTAAGACTGCTAATCCGTTGCCAATCCTGGGGCCCGTTTCATAAAAGCTTGTAACTTGTAATACTAGTGGAAGTCACTTTGTAATACATACTGTTGGAAAGAGAGTTCCGCTTATAATATAAGTTATTATTTTATATGCAATAGGCCCCTGACGGCTAACATGGAATGCCTATGCTAGTAATTTCACAGTATCCTGGAACCCGCAATCGAGGCTTAGAGACCAAATGCATACGGAACTCTTTGCGCGTGGTCCCTAGGCTTGATTTACACGGGCTTAGTAGCTAATGCTTAGTACTTGCCACTTACACTAATACCCAATGTGAATGTGTGTATTAGGGCTTAGTATTAGTGTTTGTGTACAGTGCAAGTGAATAGAACCCGATCCTATTTATACTCCACCACAATTTACTAAGCACTTGTCGCTTGCTGACCGTGTAAAAACAGCTACGACAAGTGCATAGTGACATGTTGTTGTTCGAACGTCGGTCACTAAATACTTTTCTACTAATTCCAACGTGTGTAAACGGTTACTTATCACTTGTCACTATGCAGGTTAGGACTAAGCGATTAGTAGGTACTAATGACAAACACTAAGCCCGTGTAAACCAAGCATTAACCAGTTTTTTTATTTAATCAAGGACGGCGAGTTAGATTGAAGTTTGAATATAGTTTTTTTATCAAAACAAAACTTAAAGTTTAGTTAATATTATAACGAGTTAAGTACATTTCGTTTATAAATTTTTTATGCTTCGTTAAGTCTGTAATTCCGGTTTTAAATCTTGCGAGTCAACTTACTTCCCGTTATCATAATGGGCTTAGAAATATAAAAAAAAACCGGGCAAGAGCATGTGGGACCATGCTCAGTGTAATATTCCGACGCCCGTACTAAAATCACAAAAAAACTATCTCGTAAAACAAGTATGAAGGTCATACTTGTTTTACGAGATAGTTTTTTTGTAATTATGAACTAATTTTCTATTTAAAGTTATTTAGTGGCTGTCTTGGATGATTTTGAGTAAATAAACACTTTAGTCGCTTGTATCCTAGGAACAATAAAGTCTACTGCGGGCCTATAGGATCCTGAATTTTTACCAAATCATCATTTGACAAACTATATCATTTTACAAACTTCCATTTCGCAAAAGCGTGTTGGTGCCTAAACCATTAGACCATTACATATTAAAAAGGTAACATTGGGCTTATTAAATAAGTTAGGTTAGGTTATACTTTTGACCTCACGAAATTGTAAAATTATGCGGCGGGAAGTATCTCTTTGCGAAATGAAAGTTTGTAAAATGATATAATAAGTTAATCAATTTACCATTATTAGGTACTCCATATTCGCTTACTTTTGAAGGTTGAGCATGGTCATATTATTTATTTACACACTTAATCATTGTCTTCATGTTTATTTTGAGGTAAGTAGTAATCTCTATTTAATATAGCACTCTCGGTGAAAATACAATGACACTGACTGATGAGTGATGTTTGTCTTACCTGCACATTAGGTTTTTTCGAAATATATTTGACATGAAAATGTATATTTTGATAGATTTGATTGATAAGAGAGGTTTTCGTCTCTGTCGCACCCAGCATTATAGGTAAAATTATTCTCATCATTATTTCATCCTCTATCTAAAGACAATTACAGTCAGGTATACTTGTTATTGTCATTGGCAGTCCGAATAGGAACAGACTTTATGCTAGTAATATCACCGGTGTCTTACACCGGAACACAACAATGTGAATGCCGCTTGGAGGCGGGTTAAATAAAGAATAGGATGGTGGTATTAGTGGTAGCGATCCTCACGGACCCTGCACTAGTTCCTTCCACCACTAAAGCCACTTAATTTAGTACGTATGTGCTTAAATAAGCACATAAGCAGCGCAGCGTTCGCATCATCCGTCAAATTACTAGCACAGAGGCATTTTTACCTATAGGGTAAATCGTCTATTATTGTCCACTTCCAGTAACTGGCCACTTTGCAATAATATGTGTAAAGCAAAAGATATTCTGATATTTGTGCGAATGAACCAGAATACCTAGATCCAGAGTTGTTATCCGGACTACTGTCAAAGTATATTTACGAACGGCATCTGTATATAAAATTGATGGCTAGTAACTAAATGACGTTTTCTCGAGTGGCCATTGACGATTTACCCTATTAGTATTTTTGGTGGCCTGTATGAAGGCTGTATTCATTTGCCTATGCTTTAAAAAAAAATACAGACGGTTAACAAAAGGACTGTCCTATATCCATGCATTTTAAACATCGGTAAAAAGAAGGTTACAGAATAATTTACGCGTCCTACTCGTGAATGAGTGCTGTCTGTCTGTGGGTTCGTTCTGTTGACGTTTGCATGGACTTTTTGTTCAGTAAATTATTCTAGTTATGGCTTTTGACGCAGAGACCTCATCGTGTTGTTCTCCTTATCATAATTTTCAGTTTAATGATTCGTGCTGGATTTAATAATTATTACTTAATTACCTATAAAACATACATACCTTCACGTCTGTAATCCCAGTGGGATCTAATAAAAACTTGTTGATAATTCTGTAACCACATTTTGCACAATTAGGCTAAGATGTTTACCAGCGTATTAGTGACAGGTTGCAAGCCCATCGCCTAACAGCACTACGTAATCCTTTATTCCCTTAGTTAGCGCCTCTTACGACATCTACGGGAAGACATGGAGTGGCACTATTCTAAACCTGGCAACCACACGTAAAACCAATAAAAAAAAACTTGTAACATAACTTAATTTTAAGTATTATTGTGTTTTATGATTGAAAAATTTTCTGCTGGTTGCGGCGCTTCTTCTCTGCAATGATGGTCTTGTCCGAAGTGCTGGTAGATTCACTCCTTACTTACTACCGACGTGTAAAAGTGTTCTAATGCGGGTCAATTTACTGAATAAACATTTTGATTTTGATTTTGAATTTGATTTTGATTTTGATTTTTGATTTTTTTACTGAATTTAGATTTTTTTAAGATCATTATCAAAAGACCGCCTCTGTTGTAACACGATTGAAAGGGGGCAACGACGATGTCTATCTATCAAGTACAATCAAGGACTTCAATTGTTCTGCCACTATGGAACCCTGTCATAATGACAGCGTCAAACCACATGAAAGAAATTACGCCTAAATTAATGATTAACGTTATGCGACAGGGTTCCATAGTGGCATAACAATAAAACTCATTAACCGCATTATGGACTGGTTGTTTGAAATATTTTTTTATTTTTTTATTTTCGTTACTTTTAATTTTATTTAATTTTTTATCCATTAATCACTATCATTATCTCGTGAGGTTTTGTTTGTCCCGTTCATTGTTTGCTCGGATTCTGCCCGGATATAGTCTGCTGGGTTTATTTGCAAGCAATCACTTTTATGACTTTCGATATGCAGTACTGTTGCAGAGAAAAGTGGTTACGATATTCGCAATTGTTATAACTCAATTACCTCAACCTTGATATAAAGAGTGGTCCAGTAAAAAAGTAGCAATGAATTATCTGTTTTGGTTTTTTATTTTTTCTAATTATGAAGCAGTTTATTTTTTTAGGTAATCTGTAGATATCATTATATCAAATAAAAATACAATATTATTTAAATGTATGAGATTCTTTGAGTTTTCTCAATATTTATTGCGTGTACTTTGTAACTTTTTGAACAACGCAATTTGATAATCTTCGCTCGCTGTTTTCTACAATGCCTGCCACAATTGAATTTCCATTTTCACTACTGGTTTTATGTTTTTAGGAATATCATCTTGCGAATAAGTTATACCAAAAAACTGGATTTTACCTTGGGTAGTAAGGAAGTCTCTCCAATCTAACTTCTGACAGAGGTTTTTCTATGGGAGACAAATGTCGGTAAAAATGGCTAATACACTAATGTTGCAATTCCATGTAACTACCTCAAAGTAAAGTAAAAAAAAAAACTATTGATCAAAAGACAATTTAATAAGGTATTTAAGTAGCCCATCAATCTTAAAGAAAAAACTATGTTTATGACAAACACCTCATAAATTCTCTCAGAAGACGCTGTTCAAAAAGTTTTAGAGAAGATGTAATATAAAAGGCGAAAAATTGAAATTGCCCGTTAATTTTTACGATTGTTATTTTTTATTTCATTGAATAGTATCTACAGATTACTATAACAAATGCACTGCTGAAAAAATACCACAAAATAAAATAAAAAACAATATTATGTGCTGCTACTTTTTTTCCGGACCACTCTTTACAAAGAGTTACAAAAATACCAACAAAAATATGTACGTATGTATGTAAGCTCTTTATTGCATAAAAATATAAATATTACAATATTAATATTAAATTATTGTACAAAGGCGAACTTATCCCTAAATGGGATCTCTTCCAGCTAACCCTGAAGTAGATGAGTAAGGACAATGCATGGTGTTGGACACTAATAACTTCGCACAAAAAGTAACAAAAAGAGATGATAGTACTTATAAATAAATAAATATTACACAAATAAACAAGTACACAGATTAATATACACATATACAAATACAAATATAATATCTATAATCATTATACTTATATACAGGGTGTTCGGCAGAAGGACCGACAAACTTCAGGGACTAACTCTGTAGGTCATAGGTACTCATCAACTTTTATTATGGGACCAACATCCAAATCGCGAAAAAAAAAACAGCTGTTCCAAACATTTCGGCTGTATTAGCTCTCAAAGTTTGTATGGAAGTTAGAAGCTAGTGGTCCCGGTTCAAATCCCGGTATGATCAGATATTTGTGTGATGAGTGCGAGCTTTGTTCCTGAGTCTTGGAGTTTTTTTCCATGTGTTTAAGTGTGTATTTTTATCATTGTCTTGTACCCTTTGTATAAACCTAGAGCTTAGTTTGGGACTAGGTCAATTTGTGTGACATGTCCCCTAATATTTTTTATACTTATTTATTTACATACATACAAAACCCGCACTCATCACACAAATATTCGACCCCAGAACCCCTAGAATCGTAGAATATAGTAACAAATCAAATCAATATGTCAGTAACACTTCTGTTAACAACTGTACCTGCGCCTGCGGCTGCGACCGTTAAAGTTTTCACAACACCCTCAGTGCGCCGCGAACCGCTTTGGGATGTGTACCGTATAACAATCACCATGATGCACACCATTATCACTGTGAGCTTCATGAGTTTGGCGTGGGGGAGGTCATCGTCCGATTCCCTAAAGGGACAGTGTAAGTTTTTTTTTACTAAAGGTAGAGTGATTTTTTCCAAGATATAAAGGTATCCTGGGCTGTTATTCTCTTAAGCGAATCATTCTTACTCTCGGCGCAGCTAATATTAACCGGCGCGTTTAAGTAGGGCGCACTTCACTCTCCTGATTGTTTTAGGGTAAAAGCTAAACCTTCCAAATTTTATCTAAATTCGTCTAGTTTTAGCGTGAAACAACAATAACAAAATATTGGTATTGTGTACCTAATTGTAATCCTTCCTACCGCAAAAATAATTGATTCTTACATCTCACTTTTCTAATTCAAAAACGAATTTACCGGCTTACCTACTTAAGTAGCCGTACGCACTCATACGCACAATAAAATTAGGTACGTACCGCTTTAGCCGAGCTGCTTCGTCGTCAAGACTTGCGACCAAATTGAAAATATACGCAATTAGTTTTTTTTAATGGCGGTTCCATAGACATTTTTCCAAGGCCAGAGCCTTAAGTGGTTGCTGTTCACGTGACAAACCGTCACGAAAGCGTTCACGACCATGTTATTTATAGGGCTTCAGTGTTGGGCACTTTAATCTGACAGGCACCAATAATGAATATTTGGGCGTTTTCCAAAAAAAGCGGTGTGGGAAGCGTACGTCAAAAACGGTGCTGATAGGACGCGTCACTGCGATTCCGTACCGTCACCGTTTTTTAAGCATTGGTGTGTGGAGCTTGCGTCAAAAACGGTGCTGATACGACGCATCACTGCGATTCCGTAACGTCACCGTTTTTTAAGCATTGGTGTGTGGAGCTTGCGTCAAAAACGGTGCAGATACGACGCGTCACTGCGGTTCCGTACCGTCACCGTATTTTAAGCACCGGTGTGGGCGTAACTTTATGCGGTCATAAATTGATTGTTACAAAACAAATGAATAACCTTTATTTTCTGTAGAATAAGAATCAAGTGTCCATCATTGGTCCTTGTCCATTTGGTTCCATCGCCCAGAAACGTAAACGCGTTCGAGAAGTTTTTTGCATTAGCAACTTACACTAACAGCTGCTGTACTCAGAGACGTCAATTAAATTTAATGCTTGATTAAAGTAGTTGCCGTCACTTTCTTTGCTATAGCAATAGAATAAGACATCACGTCTAAACAAGCATTAAATTAAATTGACGTCTCTGAGTGCCGCAGTAACACCCGTATTCACAAACAATACTTAAGGGATCCTTCACTGAGTAAACGCACTGCGTTCAATACAGCTTTATGATTGGTCCTTTTTACCGACCTTTTGTTTATGAGACGATTTGAACCACCCTGTGCGTTCGTGAGCACTGTGAGACCTCATAGTGACGTTAATTATTCAAGTTAAGCTGTGCCTATTGCAGTCTGCACCGACCCGCGCACGATGAGGAAGCACGCAGCGTACACCGAGTGGGCCGACGCCTACTCCTGCACCAGGCACCGGTGCCAGCCGGGGGGGCGGAACCTGGCTATATACACCGTTGGGTATGACCATCATAAGCCTTCATAAATATGTTTTTACTAACATAGTTTTAAGAGTAATGTTACTAATCAATAAATAACAAATACTAATCATCTATGAACTGTATATTCATTCATGTTCGAAATAAATGCTTTTTATTATTATTCTACCGTGTGGTGCCGGGTTTAGAATGTTGCCACTCCATGTCTTCCATTGGATGTCGTAAGAGACGACTAAGGGACTAAAGGCTGTGTAGTGCTGTTAGGCGATGGGTTTGCAACCTGTCACTAATACACTGCAAAATGTGGTCACAGAATTATCAACAAGTTTTTGGAGTTGTTGGTGAGTTTGTGGCTCTGCCTACCCCACTCTGGGAATGAAGGCGTGAGTTTATGTATGTATGTATGTATTATTATTATTATTATTATTATAAGCCTCAAGGCTTGCTTTTCGTGATACATTGCGTCACTGCAATAGCTCTAGGCTCAACAATGTTCAAACAACCCATCAATGGATTGCTACAAGCCAATGGACCAATGAAACTGTCCGTTCATCCATCCGTCCGCCTGTCAAAGCTGTATCTCATAAACTGTAATGTAGACAGTAAAGAATTACTAGGGTTTTTTTTAGGTATAGCGACATCTGTTGGTTATGTAATGAATTAACATTACAACAATACAGCTAATTAGATCCTAATAAGTAATCGTAATTAAGCCGTTAATATTAAAGGAAACTTAAATAAAAATATCCCCTACCGATATATACACGAGTTAAGTTAAACGGCGGTGATAGAAATCTGCTTCAAATTTTCAACTGAAGTAAATCTATCCGCGGTTTTGTTCTGAGGGGTGGTGCCGTGACCAGGATAATGTCCACTGATAAGTTGCAAGTATTCATTATTATCAAAAAAATAGTTTATAATATTAAGAACAGTTTAGAACATGGGTTTTGATTTGTTTTACTTTAATGTAAAACAAAAAGGTTCATTAGATATAAGTAACAAAAACTCATAACATGTTCATATTTTCGTATTCAAGCCGCATTCCTGACCAATGGCCAAAATTCCTGGCATGTCGGGAAAAAATCTGTAGTTCTCTTTAACCCTACTCGCGTCTGCTATCCATAGACTTATTTCTATAAAAAAAACTAAACTTCTTGAAAAAAAAAACCGTAGGATCCAAAACTCGTTTCCCTATTCTACTCTTACTGCTTAAATGCTATCGTATTGTTATTAACTCGGCGCCATTACAGACAAGTATCGACTTGTCTTAAAATCATAATATAAAACTTCATAAAATTGAAAGTATGATAACATGTCAAAAACAGTATCGTTTTACCGAGTAGACAACCCCTGTAGCACGTTTTATAAAGCCACAGGTAACAATTTTACAGGTCTAAACTGGCAACACTACTCAAATGGCTGGTCATTGGTCGAGGTTGTGTCAAATGGAAACTTGTAACCTGTAAATTGTAATTTGTAGCTTTATAAAACAGGCCCCTGGTCATTTATTTACTGACTGTATTTTTCAGATGTAAGCGGGTGGAGGCTCCGGAATCTGCCATCGAGTGCGAGGAGGTGGTCGAGGATACCAACATGCAGTTCCCGTACTGCTGCACCAGACTCAGGTATTCAATTGGGACAAGGGATTGCAAATGACTAGTTTTACTCGGTTTTAACCGGTTATTTTGATACAAAAACTGGTTAATATCCGGTTAAATTGCATTCCCTAAGAAAAGAAGGGAGGCTTTGACCAGCAATCGGTTTAAAGCTGTTGGAAAAAACATTGTCACTCAAAAACTTTACATACATACCTTCACGCCTGTCTCCCATTGAGGTAGGCAGAGACTAGGGACGCCAGGTGCACCGGTTTAAACATACAATTTTCACTTCTCTACATTCATCAACCTCTTCATGCATGGACGTCGGTTTGGGGTGCTTTTGATTTGGCCCTAATTCAGTACATCGCGAATCTGATCGCTGTATGTGCGTCTAGGGCGTCCCCTTCCAACATATCCACTCACTCACTCTCGCTCGCCATACCTCTTTCGGAACTCTTCTTTTATCCATCCATTTTTTTCTAACTTTAAATGTCTTAAAACCACAGTATGTCTTAATTTCCTCAGATGCCTGGTGGTAGTCCGAGGCGAGGTATGGACCAGGGTCCTGGGACAGCCGTGGGAGACCCTCCCCGCCGCCCCTTGGAGTCACATGTACAAGATGAAGAAACCCCCCCCGGTCGACGGCTCCTTCCTGCCCAAGTAAGGTCACTCATGCTTCTTCCAGTAACTTTCGGGGAGGGAAGATGACCAATTGAAAGATGTCCGGCTTTTTAATTTTCGTTTGTTCTCTTTACTGATTTATTCTACTCACTTGACATTGGCGAAACTGTGGGATACTGCAGTGGACAGCCATTAATGATTTTGATGATTTCTATGTCAATCGATTTGTCTAAATCTTGTGAGTGTCACTAAAGATATATTGAAGCCAGACGCCATATTGTAAAAATTAAGAAAAAAAAATCGACGAACTATGACAAGTGAGGATCAATGAATAGGTATTTAAAAATCATCTGTAGGTTTCTCTCATCATTTTCATTTTGAATGATCATTTAGGATTTCATAACAATTTATAAATCTTGACATTGTACTGGGGTGTTACTGTACAAGTGTATTAGTAGTTACGTTAATTTTAAGCCATGTATTGTATGTATATCAGTCTCTACGGTATTGTTGCCTGAAATAACGATATTTTATTTTATTGTAATTACAAATGAAATACATACAATCACGCCTCTTTCCCGTAGGGAAAGGCAGACAAAACTTCCTTCCACTTGCTACGATCCAGACAAACTGCCCTCGCTTCTTCCACGCTCACAAGTCTGTTCATACACGTGCGTCGGTTTAGAGTCTCCTGACCTGGCCCTTTCTTAATACTTACGTCCCCGACCTGATAGTGGAACGTTCGCCTTGGCCTTTCCCATCCAACATTCCCATTTACTCAAATGAAATGCCACACTTCTTATGTTTCTTGTCACATCTAAATAAACAAACGTCACAGGGAAGCCGACGCCGCCGGGCCAGTGTATGAGCTCGCGGAACCCGAAACAGGCTCCCGGGACAAGGTTCTTCGGGCGTCGAAGAAGGACGGCAAAGACTGCGTGCAGGCCGGGATACCACGGTCGTCTGCTCACACGCCTGACATCGTGGTAGGCAGCAGTTATTTAGCAATATGTACAGTCGCGGACTTTAATTGATGAACCACTATAGAATCTTGTCGCATAAAACCAACGATTGATTCCTATTTAATTTCTATCTCGTGACTTGACGCTGTAATTGTGACAGGGTTCTATGGTGGATCAACATAATTAAGTCCTTGATGGAGCGTGTTAGTCTTCCAGGACTTACTGACTGACGGACAGCGTATAGCCTTAAGCCGGGGTACTCACTCACTAGCGAGCTGTAACTGTTGCTGTAGCAGTTGCAGTACAGTAAAACACAACTTATATGGCTTACCGATGTACCTGCGCAGATGACATATTTTCGAAGCGCGGGAACCAATCAGCATGATCCATGCGTTGCACGTCTGTATTCTGTGCTATTAGGTATTGGTTATTATTAGTGACGAAATGTTGACGCGCAGCAGTCAGCAGTTTGAAGGTCTGGTTTTTCCTTGGTTTTTCTAACGTTTTTTATATCCCAAACTGTACATAATATAATAATTATACGTCATGTTCTCATTCTGCAGATAGCGCTTTCCACTGGAAATGACAGGAGATCTGATGGCAGGTAAAACCATCACATTTTTTTATTTATTTATTAAACAACTTTGATTGTGCCGTTATAAAGAAAATTTAAGGGCTATTTCAACAGAAATGCCTCATTTAAAGATTTTAAATGAATAAAACTTTCTGAGACTATTTTTGCTCCGTTTTATAGTCATTTAGGAAGGTACGAGTAAACTAGGTACTATAAAAGGGCGCGAAAATTGTTTTAATATGTCGTATTCGCCTGAAAATTTTATCGCATTTACTGGAATAGCCCCGCATGACCTTATTTATTTTCTCAAAAACAAACTTATTCTTAATACTTAAAAGGGGACCTCAACATTGTCTGTAACTATATAAGAAAGTTTATTTTTTTAATCTTTATCGTTGTCAAAAATAATGACAAAGTAATAGGTAAGGAAATCGTTATCTCTTGCAAGGAATAGTCTATTCCCTGCTATTATAGTTTGTGTCACAATAACGCATTTTCTTTGTTTTTGACAGAAAAGATCCTTTGCCGTTGTTTGGGAGCGGAATAGACGGTCGCCGTGGCAAGTAAGTGTTTATAACTTAAGAGGCCACCTATAATGCCACGCTTAAACAAGAATAAAAAGGGATGGCTTTATATGCTTCCGCCTGAGAGTGTGACTGGAGATAGTTCGCGCGCGCCTTGATGGCAGCTAGTGTAGTACATGTACTAAGAGCCAAAAATAATGAATTCCCGTCACTGTACTAGAACGAATAGTTTGCCAGTCACAAGCGAATATGATCAAGTTTAATATACTTATCCAAAGAACAGATACAAAGGCGTTATGGTCATTGAGATCCAGATCGCGGAACACTCCAGACTTTAGCATAGGTAGAAATTAGAATGCAAAGGACTGTGGGTAGGGAATGCAATTTAACCGGTTATTAACCGTTTTTGTATGAAAATAACCGGTTAAAACTGGTTATAACCGGTTATTTGCATTCCCTAACTGTGGGTCTCAGATACCACTTACTATCAGGAGGCGTTGTGTACTCTTTTTGGAATTCTCTATAAAAATTATAATATTATTTCTATTTCTTTTTTCTATTATGACATAATAATAAAAACGCGTTCAAACGCGAGCTCTACAGTAGAGTTGCGCCTGCCCGGTCTTTAAAGGGAGCGCTCCGATCTCGGTCAATCGGTCAAAGGAACTAGTTCGGTCTTTTAGTTCCTTTAGTTCCACTGGTACCTATAGTGTCTAATGTTGTATAGAGGTAGATAATGGTACGGAACCCTTCGTGCGCGAGTCCGATTCGCACTTGGCCGGTTTTTTACGTGTTCCTCTCATTACTTATCTTGAACTTCCAGCAGCAGAGTTCATTACGGACATCCTTATACAATTTGAATTTGACAGAAAGTGACAAGTAATATTTTTAACTGAAATAGGTTTATAGTGCTTTTATGAATAACGGGTTTATAATCGTTCTTAAATTTAATAAAATAATTCTTAGCGTGAAACGTGACGCGGTACTGGAACCTTCAACGCCGGGCTCAAATGAAGAACAGCGAAACGAGATAGAAGCGGAAGAAGCACCGACTATCACTGAAAAGGTAACACAATAGATAATACACTTGCGAGAAATAAAAACCGGATTGCATAGCCGGAAAATAAAGGTAACGTTTGAAAACGGTATGACGTCATACCGTTTCGTTTCGGTTGGTTACGGTAACGCAAAAGATTTTATCGGTACCGGAATATAACGTACCGTTATATTTTTTTGATACCTGAACCGTTTTCATAGTGGTATCGTTTTGGCTAACCAATAACCAATCAGCGCTAGTTATGAGTGTATGCCTAACACCTACCTATTTTTATTAGATTTCGTTTGGCGGATTGGTTATTAAATATCGGTACCGAAATAACTATGACAAATGGGGTATCATTGAATAGGTATTTAAAAATCATCTTTAGGTTTCTTTGATCATTTTTCATTTTGAACGATCATTTGGGATTTGAAGTCGGTTAGCAATAACAGTCGGGTTTTTTTAAAGCTTTTCTTAATAACCTTAATAATTAGTTTCTGCATTATGTTGAAATAAATAGTGGGTATGTATCATCGAAATGTAATAAGTATCGACGAATATATTACTTATATGTATTATGTATGTAAGTATGTCCTATTTATTTATATTGATAGAATATCGTATCGTAATTGCCTTGTGTTATTAAAAGTATTAATTTTTTCACTTCTCATGCTCTTAAAATGTTATTTAGTCTCTGCACATCGGGACTAAAGTTCCTTTTTTAATCTCTAGGGATTAAATTAAAATTGTTTTAATTTACTTTGGAATCCCCTAAACATACAATCATGGTGTTTGTGAATGGAGGATTTATTGCTATTTTCAGTCTTTTTGTACAGACCACAGAATAAAGACTAAAGGCATAGAAGCCGTGCAATAAGATGAACGTTGCACTAGCTACTTGTCTCTACTTTATAGATTACATTTTGATAAGAGGAAAAGAAACAAAACCTAGGTGTCTTTTCTTCTTTAATCTGTCATGATCAGAAGTTGAAGAAACGTCAAATCAACGACCGGTCTTCTTTGGCGTTACTTTCTTCCACACTGGTGCTTAAAGGTCCAAATCACGCCTTATGACGATCTCTTTCCAACTCACTATGAAAACCATAAGTAAAAAGAAGTCAACCATTATGTATTTTCTGTCTATTTAGTACGGTTTCTATGCCTCTAGTTTTTATTCTGTGGTGTAGACAATTTTTAGCGCGTGGAAATAACCTCAAAATGATTTAATTTCGTGAAACACGATTAATGATTACGAATATGAATATATTTAATTATATTAAGGATGAATTCATTTTATTATGCTTGGTCCAATTAGTTTTAAAATAGTTTTCAAGTTTGAATCAGTTGGCTAAATATGCAAGCATTTAAAGCGGCAATTCACAAAAAAAAAAGAAAAGAAAAGAAAAAAACCGCGGAACAAATTTGTAAGAAACTTTCTTATAATCAATTTTATAAAAATGTGTTTAGAACTTCGTCAGTGCTGGATTGAGCAAGCACGGGGTCTGTAGCAAATTCTATAAAGAGACCCCTGGGTTTGTTTTAGGTTACAGGTTGTGGCGGGCTTTTTTCCGCAACTGAGCGACTTAGATATGCACCTATTTTGCGTGGGTGTTTGTTTTAGGTTATTCTGGTGGAGAATATCGACTGGATTATTCATCTTATCGTCAACCCTGATGCATAATAATATGAGTACACGCATACGCATACTGATGTAAGTACTAGCATTTTAGAGTTTAGACGTGGATGCGCGGGGCCCGTAGCATTTGCTACTCTTGCTAGGTACGTAGCTAATCCCGCACTGAACGTTGTTTTTTTTCCTCGCATTCAAAGTGAAAAGTAGAGTGTTTAACGCGAGACTAAACAACCATAATGACACTCGAACTATAGCCACTCTCGCTCGCTGGCTCGCTCGCGTGGCTAAACATCTCGTGTCATTATGGCTTGTTTTAGTCCCTTGTTGAACAATCTACTATTTCGTATTTACGACTAAAATTTTATTTTAGTGTCTTTGTGACTACAATTTTATTTTTATTGCTTCCTTTTCTGCACCATCCTTAAATTGTTTTAGTTCAGCCCATTGGATGACTGGAGTATGCGTAAGGCATTAAGTCCACCGTTTGTACCTACGTCGTGTATTGTGCAATAAAGTTTAAATTAATAAATAAAATAATAATAAAAATGAAAATCGATATAATTTGCCAACAGATCCCAGAGATGGCGTCATATGAAAGCTTCAACCATTTGCAGCCTGGGATTAAGCCGCAGAAAAAACGGGGGCAGTACAAAGTAAGTAAAAAAAAAACGTGTGCGTCTCGGGACGGCCGACAGAAGTGATAACTTAAACTAATCTAAGTTGAACTATTTAATATTGAAATTGATTAACTTGGTGATAGTTTTAGGTTATATGCTCACTGTCAACAGTATTTATGCTTAGAAACGCACGGTGACGTCAGCAGGTAAGATCAAATACCGTTTACCATTTTCGTCCATACCTTAGCACCTTACCTGGGTTCCTTTATTTAAGTTTGTAATTTTTGCACCACAACTGGGGCACGTTTTATAAAGCTACAAATTACAATTTACAGGTTAAAAGTTTCCATTTGACACAACCTCGACCAATGACGACCAGTGGCCCGTTTCACGAAGCTACAACTTACAAATTACAAGCGGAAGTCTCTTTCTAGCAAGGAGTTAGAAAGAGACTTCCGCTTGTAATTTGAAACTTGTAGCTTCGTGAAACGGGCCGCAGCCATTTAAGCAGTGTTGCCAGTTTACACCTGTAAAATTGTAACTTATAGCTTTATAAAACGTGCCCCTGAAGGTAACCCTATAAATTTAAATTCTAATAATGTAAGATAGCACTGAAAAACTTCTGAAATAAAACATGAAAATAAGGATTTTTCGTGACAAGGACATAAGGGAAAATTACAAAAACTCCGATTATAATGCTTAATATCTACGAAACTAGTTAAAATCGCTGAACATACATAGGGGTTAAATCGATATCTTTATAGCTGCTCTATCAGCCCTCTCAGTTTTCGCGTTGGTGTTAGGGACACCCTGTATAATAACGATTTATACGTCACCTCATTCACTGCACTTAATTTCGCTGGTTCGAACAATACCGCGGTGGCCTTCATTGCCGCCCATCATGATACTCGTAGCATGCATAGGCTGCGGATAGGGACGAGTACAAGAAGCTGACGGCCAACCTTCACGCTAGAAGAGGCACTGGAAGAAGCAGAAGATTACACAAGAGTCGCCAGCAGCACTATACTTTGATTTAGTGGTGCGCGTCGGACCGTCGGGTGTCCTGACTTCGGGCCGAAGGGTGTCGTGTTCCGGCGGTTTCGGGCTTAAGACGCTTCCTACGTGCTTGGCTGTGTTGTACCAATGTAAATCCGTTATCCACATCGGTACTAACCAAACCGATTGAAAAAATGATCTACTGCTAGAGTTTCTTGCGGCGCTTCTTCTCCGCAATGATGGTCTTGTCCGAAGCGCTGGTAGATTCACTCATGTTACCGACGTGTAAAAGAGCCCTCATGTGGCCTATTTACTGAATGAATATTTTGAATTTTGAATTTTGAATTTCGTCATGTTACCCCCCCAGGCAACCACCGCCGTTGACTGGAACCAAGAACACTGGATGGAACCTGTCAGCGGCAACTCGCACTACACCGAACACGAAACGGAAGCCCCGATGGTTATGGTAAGACCCCTATTTTATAAAGAGCGACATATGACAACAATTTGGTGTTTGGTCTGATGTCTGGCAACATCGCGCGACATGTGTACAAAGTCGCTCGCCTTCGCCCGACGTCGCTGCAGACAAACGTTGCGCGATGTCGCCAGATATGTCAAGCGAACTCGTTCGACTTCGCCCGACGTCGCTACCGACGACTGTCGCGCGATGTCGCCAGATATGTCGAGCGAACTCGTTCGACTTCGCCCGACGTCGCTACCGACGACTGTCGCGCGATGTCGCCAGATATGTCAAGCGAACTCGTTCGACTTCGCCCGACGTCGCTACCGACGACTGTCGCGCGATGTCGCCAGATATGTCAAGCGAATTCGTTTGACTTCGCCCGACGTCGCTACCGACGACTGTCGCGCGATGTCACCAGATATGTCAAGCGAATTCGTTTGACTTCGCCCGACGTCGCTGCCGACATCTGTCGCGCGATGTCGCCAGATATGTCAAGCGAACTCGTTTGACTTCGCCCGACGTCGCTACCGACGACTGTCGCGCGATGTCGCCAGATATGTCAAGCGAAGTCGCTCGACTCGCATCATCTTTTATGCTTAGAACGACGCTTCCGGGGGTCGCAGGAGCGATACGCCTTCTGTTGAAAAGAAGGATAAAGAAGAAAAGCCTGCCAACCTCCAAGCTCTGGTAGACGCGATCGGGACAAGGATGAGAGATATAGAACATGTGGTGCAGAAGATGACAGCTAATGTACAACCAAATGGAGAGGGTACTAGTGCCGAGCAGAGGTAATTAATAGTACATTACTTAACAAGGGCTGTAAAAGAAAGAAAGCCCGAAATCGCAGGTATTTGAGACCCGAGCCGTAGGCGAGGGTTGTAAATATGCGATAGAGGGCTTTCTTTTTTACTGCCCGTGATGAGTACACAATTTTACGTCTTCACCTGGCCACAATGCGAGTTTTACCGTGCGCGCAGCGTGCGATAAAACTCACATTATGGCCAGTGGCCCGTTTCACGAAGCTACAAGTTACAAATTACAAGAGGAACCCTCTTTCTAGCAGTACGAGTTAGAAAGAGACTTCCGCTTGTAATTTGTAACTTGTAGCTTCGTGAAACGGGCCTCAGGTGTTACGTAAAGTTTTTTTTTAACCAATATGGGTTTGCGTTGGACCTAGGTGTCACCACGTTTCACGAAGCTACAAGTTACAAATTACAAGCGGAAATCTCTTTCTAACTCCTTTTGCACTAACTTGTAGCTTCGTGAAACAGGCCACAGGGGGACTGTTTTATAAAGCTACAAGTAACAATTCTACGGGTCTAAACTGGCAACACTGCTCAAATGGCTGGTAGTCACTGAACGAGGTTGTGTCAAATGGAAATTTGTAACCTGTAAATTGTAATTTGTAGCTTTATAAAACAGTTCCCCTCAACTCACTTGACATTAAGTGACGACGAAGTCGAGGGTTTAAAAATTGGGATCAATCATAATCTGTGAAGAAATGAAAGAAACCTTATGAGGATTGTGAACCAACGCTTAAATCGCGTGGCTGCCTTTTCCATACAAATTTAGTTTCGAGCGATAACGTTTCTTATCCCCAGCTCGGGTAGCACAAGTTGTATTTTCTCGCTTGTCGCTCAGTGCGTCTCTATCGTTGCTGACTAAATAGAAAGGGACATCCGAGCGACAAAAAGGTCGCGGGCAACTTGTGCTAGCGTAGTCGAGTCCGATTTCCACGATTTTTGAATATGTTTCCGTTTGTTTTCAAGAAAGTATCTTGGAAAAGAAAACGTATCATAAACAAAAAACCGGTCAAGTGCGAGTCGGACTCGCGCACCAAGGGTTCTTTATTTAAGATAATATGCTTGGTAACCGCAAAAGAAAATACTCATTTTGTTATGAACTTTATTGTCTTTGTAATAAGGTCCATTTTGACTAGCCTAAATTTTAATGCAGATTTTAAAGATTTTTTGTTATTTCTCAAAAACTGTAAATAATAACACTTCATTTTATTTTTTGATTAATAAATTTCGGAGACAAGGGGGGGGAAACATGACCATGTTTGTAAATTTTTGGCTATAAATTACACCAGAAAATTTAAAAAAGTACGTTTTGAAATGTGCCGATTGAGCCCTTTCATATGACACCCCATTTGCTATAATGAAACCACTTTATTTTTTTAACCCCCCATTCTAGACCCCTTTTCAACAATTTATAAAATTAATTAAATTTTTTTTACCAAAAACAGATGCGGGCAAGCAAGTTGTACAACTATGCCAAATTTCAAGTTGATAGCATTTGTAGTTGCTGTGACATACAGACAGACGGACAATGAAGTCTCACCATAAGGGTTCCTTTTTACCATTTTGGTACAGAACCCTAAAAAGCGTGAAAATCGGACTAGATTTAAGAGGAGGGAAGCGTTATTGCATTTTGTATGGACATTTTAAGCTTCACAACCCTCAAATCAATGATGTGTAGGGTGACGGCACCAATGATGGACACTTTTCGCTGACAGGCACCAGTAATGGACACTTCACTCTTAATTCAAAGTTCATACGGCCTTAAATTGATTATTGCAAAACAAATGAATAACCCTTATCTTCTGTAAAATAAGAATCAAGTGTCCATAATTGGGTTCTTGTCCATTCCTGGTTCCACCACCCTATGTACACCCCAACGAAAATGTTAAGTACTTTAGTGCGTTGTCATAGCAAAGTTCAAACAGAACACACACACATGACGATGACAATGACATTCACAATGACAAGGTTCTAAGTATGCTCAACATTTTTATTGGGTGACTGTACCACAGAGTAAAATATTGAGAATACCGAAACGTTACAGACAGCAGGACAAGGAGAACAGTGTTGATGTAGCTGGGGTGAAACCTAAACAGCCGAGTGCAGAGGCAGCGAATTACAAAAGGTGTGTTAAAGCATGTCAAAGGTTTTTTTTTCAAGAGCGTCGGTGGTGGTGCTTTGGGGGTCGACTCGTGATCGTAAGGTACCGAGTTCGAACCCCCGCGGTCACCATGTACCAATGAGTTTTTCTAACTTAAGTGCATTACCCGACTCATACGGTGAAGGGAAAACATCGTTAGGAATCCTGCACATTCGAACAGCTGAGTGTGTATCTAAGAGGGTAATTGCGCAAAAGATCCTAAAGGGTCGAAGTGTATCCGAAAGGGCCCATCTGTAAGATAAGATAGGATAAGATGTTAAAGGTTCCATTCCCCGTAAGTAAACATTTCTGTGATGAGCGCGAGTATTTTTTTCTGGTTTTACCCGACTGCGGTAAAGCCCAAAAGGGGGTTTATGTGTTTAACTTGTATATACAGGGTAGAAAAAACGAAAGCCACATGGATGGCAACTACCTTAAATATTGGAAATAGCAAATTGTACGCAAAGGAGACAAACTTTTATTTTTTAAAACAATAAATCCTGCATAATTGGATTTTTGAAAAAAATCCTCTTCCTTAGCGGGGAATCGAACTGGTCGAATATGACATAACAATGAAGTCGTGTTTTATGATACAGATTGAAATAGTGAACACTTATATCTACATTATGCTACCTGCCAAGATGCACTACGCTAAGTAGCGTTTCTATTCGTTTCGTTTTTAAACCAATCGCGTCACTGGTAGGTCACGTGACTTTTCGTATCACGTCATCTACCAGTGACGCGATTGGTTTAAAAACGAAAAGAATAGAAACGCTAGTTAGCGTAGTGCATCTTGGCAGGGCCCTCTGGGCTTCTATTGACATAAATACTTTTTTTTAAGATTTAGCGAGCAGCGACACGGTAGCCAGTACATCCACGGCGCGGAGTACACCACCGAGCCCCCCCTCTACGTCGAGGACTCGAACCTGAACGGGTACTACAGCGATGCTAGCAACAGCCTGGTCAGAAGATCTGGACCCAAGGTACCGTCATACATCACCCGCAATCAATCACCAGGAACCACAAGCGAGGGTAGCATTCATCTGGCATAACTTTTTTTGACATAATCCTCATTTGGCATACAGTCTATTTTTCTGAAACCGTATACTTTTCAGGATTTTTATAAAAAAACCTAACCTAACCTAATGGGTTCTATGCAATGGTATTTTAAATAATCCTGAAAAGTACAAGGTTTCACTATGACTATGCCAAATGATGATTATGCCAAAAAAAGTTATGCCAGATAAAGGGAACCCCTTTAACACACACTAGGTATTAAATTGTATCGCTTATAGTTAACCCTTTAAGTCGCAAAATTAAAAAAGAAACTAAAATCTAGCCTCATTCGATTTTACCTATACACATAATTTTATTTAAATAAAAAATACAAAAAGTGCATCTTAAGAAATGTATACTATACAAAATAAATTTTAGGTTTAAAAAAAGTATTTACAACCATTAAATTTTTTAGGAACCACATGCAACATACATGGCCCCAGTCAACACGGAGACAAGGCGAGTCGCACAATCTTCCATACAGTCGTCCCAAGAGGAACCCAAACGCAAAAGGCATGCGCACAAAAAAAAGAAGTCCCACAAAGGCCACAAGAAACACCATAATAAGGATGAAAAAAAGAAATTCAACAAGATCAGCTCGCCCGAAGTAGAACGCAACGGGAACGCCGTGTCTCTAGAGGACAGTGCTATGATGCAATGACTAATAAAAAATAAAATTATTAAAACAATTAGGTCGACGATTCGGAACCTTCAACCAGGGATGTACTTATTAAAATTGTAATTATAAATTTATAATTAAAGTGGATTAACAAATAATTGTACGCGATCAAACAAGCATCTACTATAAACTTAAAATCAAAATCGCAAAAAGTTATTAAATGGCGTCATTTTAGACGTCGCACCGATCGGCGTAAGACGCATTCAAAACGTGACGCAATAGACGCGTCACTGCATAAAAGTTGCGTCGGCGTATTTTTAGCTGCGGTGTGATCAATCCTTATTTGAGTTCTCGACGAATAAAGCAGCGATATAATATCGCTTTACGGTTATTTATCGCGTGCAATCATTGTGAATCTACCTTTATATCATCAATCGAGGACGACCCGTGCAATCAAGACCTTTGAATTCATTTTTATTTTGTTAATTTCCTGCTTATATAGTGAGTTTGTAGAACCGGCCTGTCAATGTCAGCGTCAAGAAACGAGTAAGACATTACGTCAAAATTAATTACGTATTCCCAGTTTCTGAATAGCTTTCGGTTGGCTATCTCTATCACGCTTGTACTCGCAACTGACAGTAGAATACCTATATTTGTCACTCGTGTGTGCTCGTGTGTCATAGGAACACAAAGAGTGCCGATAGCTATTATACCATTTTACGGTAGCACTGATTCTCTTATCTACAGTCGGTGATCGAATTCGAGATCAAAGTCTGACAGTTCCCATCTTGATTATTTAGTTATTTATTTAACATTATTTCATAAAAACATGAATGAGAACTCGTGTAACAAATAATATTAGGGTAAGTTTCATTGATAAAAATACCAAAAGTGCTCCCGTTGAGCTTTGGATTTTGATCTCGAATTCGATCACCGACTTTATAGTAGCTTAACAAAAGTTGCCAGAAGTCAGTGGCGGCTCTAGATAGAGAGAAGGGCGCAGAAAGTATACAATGTAGATGTACTTGCCTATATCCTAAAACGAATTGCCCCCCTCTATCCCTCTCCCTTAAGAGATACTACAGCCCCCGGTCCCGTGCTACATTTATTGAAATCCCGGGATCTCCACCAGGTTCTTGTGGGCAGAACTCTCTCGCCCCATCGGCCATCCGTTCTACGAGTAATGTTCCCAGCTTATTGCCACTGAAGTCCAGCAATTCTAACAATAAGTTAAGCTATAAGGTGTAGGTACTGCACTGGTTTATTTTATCTTCCATGTAAGTTAGTACAAATAGGAAGGTTTTGTAGAAAAATAATTTAAAATCCTCATAAAATTGGATAAGATCGAAAGATAACAGGTTTTTTTTTACAATGGCAACTTGTATTTAATTGTAAATGAAAAGTAGGTAGTATATAACACGGAAGAAAGTATGAATTGCACCCTATAGGCTCTATAGGCTCTCTCTCGAGCAGAGCAGTGCATGTAATCTTTCATTGTAAACCTACCTTTTGTTTGTTTTATACCACAGACTTACATCATATGACTTCCTTTTAAGTTTTTTGTATTTATGTAATTTTTAAAGTAAAGCCCTGACCAGAAAAATAAAAAAAACTTCAAATTTGGGCGCTAACACCCAATTATTTCTAATCTGTGTTACCTATTATTTTCTATAAAATAGCGAAGTTTTTCTATATTTCTAGAACACCTTTAATAAGTATTATTTTGGTAAATGGCATAGTGTTTTATTACTACTTAGCAAATTTTGTAAATACCTTGCTATTTATCGAATGGATTTAATAAAGATTTTATTATAATCATGTTTTTAAATTAAATTCGCAAAATACATAGTAAAAAGTTAATAACTACGAGGAAGTTTTTATAGGCTTTAAATTTATACAACTGTTATTAAGATCAGTTGAATTAAGCGGGCGGTAATTAAATTTTTCAGCGGTTGGTTAATTAGTGTGGTATAAGACATGAACAGTAATAAAACCAAAACTGGTCAATGCAATAAATAAATGGGCGGTAAAAATGATGGAATTGGGCGGTTAGGAAATGTTGAGCAGTTCACGGTGAGCTATAAAATTCAAACGTCGCTTTGATTGAAAAGCGCGGCAAATTTGGGTTGACAAAGTTTTTGCAGTATTGAAATCGTAATTGTAAGATGGCAATTGTCTAGCTTTAGTGTCCACTTTCCATCAGTTAACCTGTGAGCTTTGACTTATAAATGCCATAAAAAATAGTATCTATAATAATGTCATTATAATTTAATATGCCATAACAGCAATACATGTTATAGAAACAAATCAAATATGATACAAAACAGTAAGCCAATAAAATATATGTATGAATATAAAATAAACAACCATTCAATATTCCATATCTTGCTTTTGTTAAATTTTGATTTGACTACTATAAAAGTTAATTTTATTACCTTACATATCTGCAAAGAATACAACTGCCTCATTATTTTTTATCTGCTTTTAATGAGTTTCCTTACCGACCAATTCCGATTTGTTAACTGCCCACACGCAACCGCCCAATTCATTTATTTATGCAACCCGTTAATTTACTTGTATATTGGCATAGACCCAGAAAATTAAAAAAACAAAGCTGAACACAATTCATTTATTTACAAAACAAACTTAAATTTAATGTTACTAACTACGAAATGCAAGGAATACACATACAGATCGGTATTTTGTCTTTAAAACAAGTTACAAGTGTCATTACATGCAAGAACCACGAGTGCGATAACCAGACCTCAGAATATACGGGGCAAAATTAAATGAAAGCTAGGGATCGCCTAACTTAATGGAACCAGTAATCGACAAGTACAAATGATCGACACTGATTCTTATTTTACAGAAGATAAAGGTTATTCATTTGTTTTGTAACACTCAATTTATGACCGATACTTGAATTAAGAGTTAAGTGTCGATTATCGGTGCATGTCATCTTAAAGTGTCGAACACTGGTGCCATTACGTTATATCGATAAACTCGATTATCGATGCTTTTCCCATATACTAGTGATCACTCCAAGGTCTGGCGATAACCATCCACAAGTCACAATCAGTGCACTCTTCTGCATTGACAACATTTCATTATTCAAGGCAATCGAGCGCACAGGCCACCTGAGGCCGAACTTCGATTTTCAAAGTAGGGTCTCTGATGGTAAGGGGGTTCTGTGACCCATACACATTGGCATTGCAATCTCAAGACTGAAATCCTAAGCCTGCAAATGAGTTGCCAACACTAAGGGCGGCCGCACATTATGGCCACTAGTCGCCGCTACTAAACGCGATCAATAGTGGTTCAGCTAAGCCACTAGACGCAGCCACTAACTGCGGCTACTGGTGGCTGAGGATGCGGGTGTGCGCACGAGGCGAGCGGTCAAACGCGGCCACTGTAGTAGCGAGCGCGGACGACTCCCGCAGCTTGTGGCTCGGACGCGGCCACTCAAACGCTCAGTTTGCGCCATTGCTATACAAAATGTATGAAAAATCTCGTCCGCAGTGGCGGCCACAAGTGCCTTCGCTCTGGTCTAAGATTGAATGCCTCTATATCGGAACACAACAACCTATATATACAAGGAAATATAACAATTACAATGAATTGAATACTAAAGAAATGTTGTCAACAAAGACTAACCTACTAGGTAAAACTAAAGCTTCAATCTCCGCCTTAAATGGCTACTTTAATTACTATTATTATGGTCTAATGCTACGTATACATATTTAACTCTATAGCTAGAGGTCACCGGTTTGATTCTTGTCAGTGTAGACACTTTACGATGACTAACAATGATCAGAATGACACTAGTGCGAAAAGTACGTGGGCGGTTATCTCGCGTGGTGATAGATGCGGACAAGGAAGACGAAGAATTTAGTACATTGAACTTTATTGTAGCGCCGTATTACTATAGGGAAAAGGTTTACAATCCATAATGCTGGCGCTACACTGCCCGCCCCTGCTGACGTTTAGTACTGCTAAGGTTTGTATAATTCATAGTGTATGAAGGTGATACTGTATTATTGCAATTGCCCACTTTAACCCTCTAATTCATAAGCAAGCAAAAGCTAAAGTGTGCTTCTACTTCTAATTTTAATTAATGGCTTTCACTCCTGTTAAGATGTATTTCGCCTATGTCAAGTTATTTATAGACACTCCCATGGACTTTTTAAACAAATAAGTCCATGGATTTCACACGCGAAGACAATTGTTCGGTAACAGAGTATTTTTTCTAATGAACTAAACAGAAGGACATAGACACTTAAAATAGGTTTATTGTGAGTTTATGAATAAGGGGGAATGTGTTTAGCAGTAACGTAATACTTACTTACTTACTTATATTGCTTGTGCCAGCGACAACCCCATTGTATATAAACTAAGGCTGAACAATATTAAATGTCTTCCATCGTACATCTACTAGTGGTGTTTACTTACCTATCTGCACCCTTACGCTGCCCAGCTACCAACCCCTGACTTCTGTTATTACAATACTGGCAAGTCAAGGTTAAAAGTTAATGTAACTAACACCCGTATTCACAAACGTCACTATGAGGTGTCACAGTGCTCACGAACGCACAGGGTGGTTCAAATCGTCTCATAAACAAAAGGAAGGACCAATCACAAAGTTGTATTGAACGCAGTACGTTTACTCAGTAAAGGATCCCTTAAGTATTGTTTGTGAATACGGGTGTTAGCTTGGTCTATTCTGATCATTGATAATTAAAGATGGTCTTACTTATTTGCAAGTGTAACTTGCACTAATCATAATATATTTACAGTTCATTTACGTGGATCATTTTATCGAGCATTCTCTATAACCAGCTTCTCAGTTTGATACATCTCTCCAATTGAAACCTGGAATTAAAAAAAATACCAATGAAAGAAAAAGCCAGCAAAAATTTAGCTAACTCGTCCCCAACCAATACATTGACCAGTATAGTCTTATCTTATCTTATCTTATCTTATTACACTTTGATACACTTCGACCCTAGGATCTTTTGTGCAATTGCCCTCTTACACACTCAACTGTTCGAATATGCAGGTTTCCTCACTATGTTTTTCCTTCGCCGTAAGAGCGTCGGGTAATGCACTTAAGTTAGAAAAACTCATTGGTACATGGTGACTGCGGGGGTTCGAACTCGGTACCTTACGATCACGAGTCAACCCCCTCAGCCACTAGGCCACCGACGCTCTTCTGCAAGAGTCTTAGAAGTGGGTCTAATCAAGAGTGATTTTAAGAGGAATTTCTTCGAATTATTAAAGGCGCACCTACTAATATTATAAACTAGCGACCCGCCCCCTCGCTTCGCTTCGGTTTATGTGAGTTTACTGTAACACCAAACTTCCTCTATTATCACTATCTATTGATGAAAACCGCATTAAAATCCGTTGCGTAAAACTTGAAAGCTTACCCCCTTTTACTCCACAGTTATGAGGTGACCGAAAGAAAGGGACAGGGCAGGGTTAACGTAACACCGAATTCGATTTGGCGCGATCCTCTCGTAGCCATAGGTAGGTGTTATTTAAGCGGTTATTGCACGTTGCACTGCCAGGTGAAAACCTCTCTTAATTAATTTATCAATCAAATCTCTCAATATACTATCAGCCCAATGGAACCCTGACCCACCATAGAACTGTGTCAGTGTGACGTTATGATTCAAGTCGTAAAAAGTGTCAACAAATTGTTTTATAACGTCACTGTGACACCGTTCTATGTTGGGTCAGGGTTCCATTGGGCTGATAGTACATCACTACATTTTCAACGACAAGAATATTTCGAAAAGTAAAATAACTAGGGCAACCATGTGTCAGCTTTCATTGTATTTTCAAGGAAGTGCTTTTCACCAAAAAATACAATAAGGGTAATTAACAGTGATCGGGGAAAACGGTGCAAAACTTTAACAAAACTTGTAAAGCTGACCATAAAGGAGAACTTGCAATCAAGAAAAATAAGAATATTGTTGAAAAATAACAATATTATTGGCAGATTAGTGTTCAATTTAACTCTATATCAGAGTTTCGGATTTGGTATAAGGATATGAATAGTTTCATGGCTCTAATGTAAGTTTTGTTTAGTTTTGTTAAAGTTTTGCATCGTTTTCCCCGATCACTGGTAATTAATCTCTTTGGATTTTTGACAAGATGGCGTGGCTTTCTTGTTTTTAATTATTTGCATATTTTGTTTTTTGTGGATAGTAATGATGTATTAATATGCAGTAAATTAACATTCAAATGTGCAGTATATTGAAGAGTTCAAGTTTGAACACGTATCGCCTTTGGAAGGATTGCTCCAAGAAAATCCCATCTGGTCTTCGTAAAGTCACGGAGGCTAGAGGATCCCCGTATGCCTTGACATTGGCAGAAATAGTTGCTCGATATTGCGACTGGTGGCCAATTAAATAAATAAATAATAATAAATACAATGAATATTAAAAAGAAATTACTACCTAGAAATAAACATGAAGATAATTCAGATGAGACATTCATTTAGATGAGAGTGTCTAATAATCACTCCATAACTAAGAGTTCAGGACCTGGAAAGGTCCTGCTCCAAATGCGGTGGAATGCCTTCGGGCTATAATGTGATGTGGATTTAATTCAATGATTCAAATAATAGACATGTAATGTAAATATTGTGTAAATGTCTGAATAAAAAGGCTTTTTTATTTTTATTATTAAATAATAGACTATGCTCAAACTTTAACGTACGTACATGATTACGGAGTAATAATGGTAAATTAATAAGTTTATATGACTAACGAAACGAAAAGGTCACAACTAAAGAATGAAGTGTTGTGAAAAAAACTGTTATGAGCACCAGTATTTCTTTCTGAGTCTTAGATGATTTCTAAGCCTAGCAAATCATACAATGGGCCCCTGGTATCTCTTTTATCCCTCAAACTATAGTTACTTGGGATAATCAAGGATTAGAACTGTCGGCTCATACAAAAACATACACTTTCTTGTTGCTTTAACTGTTCATAACTTCTTACATTAATACAAATGTTGTCTTTTTTTATGGCATGTAAATGGCATACGAACCCAGGCCACCTGATGATAAGGGCAGTCAGTGACCTATACACATTTGCATTCTCGAGACTGTAATCCTAAGACCGCAAATGCTTTGCAGACCCTTGAAGACTAGGGAGGAATGCCTCTATGCTAGTTATTTTACCGGTTTCCCCACAC